>VDFB02179234.1:3050299-3065468 GCA_007258455.2 Sequoia sempervirens
AATATAAAATTTAAATGTATTATTATTTTATTTTACTAATTAATGTAATTTAAAAAATAAAATTCTATGAATATGTATTAAATACATCTAATTATAATTAATATGAGATAAGTTTTTCAAAAGTAATCTTGATAGTTTTTTTAATATTTGAATTATTATATATTAAATTTGTATATGATTTTTAAGAAAAACAATAAAGAGATCTTTAAAATTTATAAGAATTAAAAAAAATGAATAAGAAAAAATATCTCTATATAACACACAAATAGAAATTAATATGAATTAAAGATACTTTTCAGCATTTCTTAATATTTTGTGAAATATATAAATTGAAGATTACCTACAAATTTCTTTAGATGGTTTTGAATAACTTAATAATAGATTTTTTACGGATATTGTCTAATTTCACAAGGGAAACAATTAACTGAAATTTATAAATAATAAAAATAAATAAACAAACCAAGGAAATAAATAACAAGAGTGGTTCTAATGTTGATCCTCTGCCGATCAATACAGCTGAATCTACACAACTCTCAACAGAAATCTAACAATATTTTTCCACATTTTATTTTAAAATAATAACCAAATTAATTTTATACAATTAAGCAAAATTTTGGAGTAAATAGATTATATTAAGTCTTCTGAAGATAATATACAAATTATAAAACCTCTAATCTAAGTAATATTAAAGAATCAAAGTACAGATATTCTGAGATTTTAAATAAATCTAAACCACCATTTAGAAAGATTGCTGAATGGTCCTTTCCTGTCATACATTTGGCGCTTCTTAGCTTACACCATACTTTCCACACCCACTGAGAGAGACGTGCCATGATTGCAGTTTTTTTGCTTCCAACTTTTACAATGTATTACTTTGCTATCTTCTTCTGCGCTACTCCATTCACTCTAAAACTCTATCAAAACATATGAATTTGTTTTCATTAGATCAATATGTAATTTCACAGATCTATTTTCTAATATCAGTGTGTTTTATAATAATCACATATATCCAATGCAATCTCCACAGCTTCTCTGAATTTGTGCACAAATACAATATTGCAAGATTTGAAAAATGGATGACAATCATATGACTATGTAAAAAAACCTACTTGAAAATTCATATCAGATCTGTCTCAGTTGAAATGTAGAAACCGCCTAAGAAACCTTAATAGATACATGAAATCTAGTAATGCAGTACATATATGTGTGATTTTGCATCATTGGGTGACAGACTGCAAGGCTTTCAGAGCCATACTCATCAAGGAAAAATGGTTATAGTCTCTTATTTTGCATAGTATTCGAGCTTATTACACATCCTAAATCAATATTGAGATCATTACCCTCCTCTTTTTGATGATGGATCGTTGAATGTGATTCAAGATATCGATAAAAAAATATACAAAATTGATTTGAAAACAATCTTTTAAATATAATATATATTGGTTGCTGAATTCTTGGGTTTCTTAAGACTGGAGAACCCTTACCTCAATATCCACAAGATATTCCCCAGCATTGACTTCACCTTTTACAAGCCTGCTCTGCCATGAAGGACATTGATCCAGTTATACATAAAGAGAACATGTATTGAAGATTATGTATTCATCCTCATCCTCATGAAGACCCTCAAACATCAATACTAGTGATTTCAAATGTAAAAGAAAATTAACTTTAATTTCAACTGAATTGCTGCAATCAGTTGTTTTCTTATTTGATATTCCTAGGCTAATATAAATGATAAAGTAAAAAATCTACCTTTGAACTCTGGACAGAAGAGCTTGCAGTGTCTTGAAGAGAAGAACAGGGCTCAGCCTCCTCCCTATATTCAACCCTTCTGAGCTTACATTTTCTAGGATTCCCATCTGTAAACGAACAAGATGAAACATAATCCAAATCCCTTTGTCTACTATGTAAATGACTTATTCTTGTTGCATATGATGCAGAGGCTTGCTGTTCTTGTTCATGGTCAGGCAAAGGTAGCTGCTGGGGACCAGATGAAGCATCTGAGATCATAGAGGATTCCTCCTCTTTATTTCCTGCATTGCCTGATGCCTTCTTATAACTTGTAGACACACTATCAAAATGGGTGGTACTTCTATGAGTAGATGATTTATCCAAATACCTTGTCCACCCAGACTCAGAAATGTTCTTGCTACTACACATTGTATCTGCAGCTATATTTGTAAAACTAAATATATAGATATAGAAGTAGTTTTGAGCTGGGATGGCAGAGACTCTGTAACACTCATCAACTATTCCTCATACACCTACTATGACTCATTATACTACAAGCAAAGAAATTGTGGTCCATATTTCTAAACCTAAAGCCTAGCACTCCACATGGCAAGGATTGTAACTCAATCCTCTTACACACTTACCATCTGATCAGTCAGCTGTCCTGAAGGATTCTTTTATCCTTAACTTACCATTTAGCCCTAATTTTTATCAGAATTTTAGCTTTGGAACGTACTTTTCCATAATAAATCAAACCCTATTACCATTGTCTAAAACCATCCACCCTGTTCCATTTACTTCTGGTTATTAAAATAGTACACGTACCATTAACTGTGGAAACACACAGTTGTCAAACCCATCTGCTGATTGCTGTCCTTACTATTCCCAGTACTATGGTTTAAAGATGACCTTTAAATTTGGAATCTTTACGGAAATTGACCAACCCCTGAATCATCACTGAGATAAGCTAATCTATTGAAGGGGGAATATATTTATTTAAATTGACAGTGTGTTTTTTCATTACCCTTAGGTGGAACCCAAATGAGCTTTTACAACTGGGTTACCTTTGGAAAGGGTTTACTTTTCGCATTCGGTTGGACAAGGTACAGACACAGTAAAAATAGAAGGTTCTATAAATGTTCCAATAGAATCCTAGCCTTTCTTTGACAATCTGAATTCCCTATAAATTTCTTTACATCTGAAATATAAGCACATTATTTAATGAAAGCGTGAAAACAACGAAGACACACCCTTACCATCAATTTGAAGTCGATATATAAAATCTTCTCAATACAATTTTGAATAATATTGTTTATGGGTTTTCTGTCATTATAAAGATTCAACTATGACACAGTGTGATCTCTATATTTTTTTGATCTATAAGAACAGAATTTTTTTAACCTGGTTTGTATTAGGTGAAGTCACAACGAGGGACATTTCATCCCCAGCAAGGCATTAACGCCAAATCAGCCTTAGCGTTGTGGTTCAAGCTTATTGATTCTGCTTGATCTACTCCCAAAGCTCCCACTCCTCCACTACTCTTGCAGCCTGGGATTCTGCTTGACCCAAAGCATCCGAGAAATTAAAATCTTGAATTTAGGAGTAATCAAATCAAGGCGTGCCTGAGAATTCCTCTTCATAACCTTAAAGTTACCAAAACTCATCCTATTCCATTTTTTCAAGTGAAATTTAACATACTGAAGTTTTTTAACAAAGGTGTACATAGTTGTACCATAAGTAGGGCTATTATCACGCCACCACTAGGCCATAAGATCATGCAAAGAAGGCTCCTGAAGCTACATAAGCTAAAACTTAAAGGGAGGATTCTTGGGAGCTATAAAATAGGTTACTGAAAGTTTAATTGGCCAATGATCATAACCCCTCCAATCAAGAATCTCAGAACCAATAACCAACCTACCTCCCATCCAAAAACAAGAAACAAGAAATCTATCCAACTTTTTAGAGATCACTTCCTCTCCACTTCGTCAGTTATTCCAAGTAAAAACCCCATTAGAAGGCTTAACATCAATTAAAGCTAGCAAATCTACATTCTCCCAAAAAAGATCAGAAGTAGGACCATTTGATGCAACACACCTCTTTTCTCCTCCAAGCTCAACACAATTAAAATCACCAGCTAAAATCCAAGGAAGATATGGAGCACATGATCTAACATACCTTATATGATCCCAAAGTCAGACTTTTCCACGAATATCAATCAGGGCATAAACATTAGTAACCAAAATGGTCTCACTAGTTTCCAAGGAAGAGGCAACCATGGAAATAGTAGAGTTATTGGAAATCCACCAAAGTGGAGCAATCTTTCTTGGATCCCAAAAAAGAGCCAAACCCCTAGAACTCCCCTGAGAACCAATGCACTGACACTAGCCAAAATACCAAATACGAGAAGCACACTGAAGCATGAAACTAATTGAAATTTTAGTCTCCTAAACACAAAAAATGTCTGGAGAATGGGCAATGACTTGATCATGAATAGCCTTTTGATGGGAGGTGTTACTCAACCCCCTTACATTCCATGAGAGAACAATCATGGGGGAGATGGAGAAAAGTGAGCATCAATGGGTTTAATAGACCCAGATTTCACCAACAAATCTCTAGTACGCTTAATCTTCTCAAGATCCTTCTTGCAGCCCCTTTTAGAAGAGTGCTCAGACAAACCCTTTGTAATCGTGCGTTGTTGCACCCCCAAGGCTAGAGAAGACCCTTTGCTCCTACCAAAAACTAACCCCTCCTTTGCCAAATTTTCCAAAACAATATCATCTTCATCCTACATAGGGTCATTCAGAGATACCAATGGATCCTACATACCCTGTGAAACATGAATATCCTGATAGGAACCTTGTCCCTGTCCCACAACACAACCCATACTAGCAACACCAGAAGGCACATCCAACATGATTCCTTCCTCCAAAGTTGAATTGTCCAACACCTCAAACCAATTAAAGTCCTCTTCATTCTTCTTGTCCTTGAATGATCTCTTTAGACCATGACCCTTAGCCCGCGACTTAACTGACACGAGCCATCTTTATCTAATTCACCCTCCATCACAGAAGATTTCCCTTTATCCACCTTAACTACTTTTGGAGCCAAAGACGAAGAGGAGGAATTAGAAGGAGGAGCCTTATTAATCCTAGGATATTGCTTCTAAAGATGTCCATACTCATGACAAATCTGACAATGAAAAGGAAGGGACTCATAATCCAGGTGTTGAATCCAAGACAAAGAACCAAGACAAATTTCCAGAGAATTTGGCAAGGGATTATTCAAATCAACCTTTACAAAAATTTGAGCAAAGGAAATAACCTTTCTTTCAAGGGTTTGTTGAGCAACTGTAGCAGGTTTACCAAGAAGAGCCACAATCTGTTGTAAAATATATTCTCTCCAAAACTCTAGGGGAAGCTGCATTAGTCAGACCCAAACCAGAACCCTCGACGATAGTTCTTCAGCTGTATTAAAACCCATATGCTAGGGTTTTATAAACAACCCAACATGATTATAAAAGTAGGGTCCTCCCTCAAACACCGATTCCTATCAACCATATTGGAAATTTAGCAACCACAAAATAGTTGTTTGCAGCCACCATTAGCTCCATGTCGCCCTCAACCTACTACGTACACCTAATCCAAGCATCCAAATTCGATAGAGGAATATGGATCCCAAGAAATTTGCAGATTAACGCATGTCTACTCCAATAAAAACATCATCTACCACAAATTCTGAAGAAAGAACCAAGACCGGACGATCTCGACTCTTGGGCAAACAACCATTCACTTTCTTTAGTTTATGGCCCTCTCCCACATAAAATGACATAGATTGTTGAGCTTTCAACCTTGATGAAGATCCGTTGTGAAACCCACCACAATCAACCACCACCAAACTGTAAGAGACTTGTTGCCCCGCCATAATCCAAACAAAAGAACCCCCCCTGAAAGTAGAAAGAACCCAACCTCAAACACCAAGCAACACCAAAGAAACAAAATAGAGTAACAAACCCTCCTCCCCTTGCCACCCCCAAGCTGAAACAACCCCCCACAATAAAACCATAAATTAATATGAATTAAGATACTTATTAGCATTTCATTATATTTTTGTGAAAAAATGAAAAATTACTAAGTTAAATTTTTATGTTGATTTCAAAAAACTTATAATTTTTTTTTTTACGATAATCTTTAAAATAAAGAAAAAAACTCACAATTATAACAAATCTAATTTCACAAGAGAAACAATTAATTGAAGTTTATAAATAACAAAAATAAATAACCCACTTCCACTTGTTATCATCAATCATTATAGAACTGAATCTACACAGTCCTCAACAGAATGTAACAATATTTTTTCCAGTATTTTAATAACCAAATTAATTTTATACAATATCAAAATTTTTGAAAGTAAAATTTAAAAGAAAAGTAAAGCAAAAAGGAACCGATTATATTTAGTCTTTTGAAGAGAGTATTTAAATGATAAAACCTCTAGTCTAATATTAAAGAATCAAAGTACAGATATTCTGGGACTTCGAATAAATCTAAATCACCATTTAGAAAGATTGCTGAATGGTCTTTTCCTATCATACATTTGGCGCTTCTTAGCTTACACCGTACTTTGAACAACTACTGAGAGACGTGCTAAGCTTATTCTGTGATTGCGGTTTTTTTCTTCCAACTTTTACAATGTCTTACTTTGCTATCTTCTTCTGCGCTATTCCATTCACTGTAAAACTCAATCAAAACGTGGCTGCACACAACATATGAATTTGTTTTCATTAGATCAATATGTAATTTCACAGATTTATTTTCTTATATCAGCGTGTTCAAATTCAAGAAACCTTGACTATAATAATCACATATATCCAATGAAATTTCCACAGCTTCTCTGAATTTGTGCACAAATACAATATTGCAAGATCTGAAAAATGGATGACAATCATATGACTATATAAAAAAACCTACTTGAAAATTCATATCAGATCTGTCTCAGTAGAAATGTAGAAACCACCTAAGAAATCTTAATAGATACGTGAAATCTAGTAATGCAGTACATATATGTGTGATTTTACATCATTGGATGACAGACTGCAAGGCTTTCAGAGCCATATTCATCAAGAAAAAAATGGTTATGGTCTCTTATTTTGCATGATGTTTGAGCTCATTATACATCCTAAATCAATATTGAGCTTATTACTTTCTTCTTTCTGATGATGGATCGTTGAATGTGATTCAAGATGCCAATAAAAAAATATACAAAATTAATTTGAAAACAATCTTTTAAATATATTTATTATATTGGTTGCTGAATTCTTGAGTTTCTTAAGACTAGAGAACCCTTACCTCAATATCCACAAGATATTCCCCAGCATTGACTTCACCTTTCACAGGCCTGCTCTGCCATGACGGACATTGATCCAGTTATAGATAAAAGATGTATTTGTATCAGAGAACATGTATTAAAGATTCTGTATTCATCCTCATCCCAATGAAGACCCTCAAACTTCAGTACTAGAGATTTCAAATGTCAAAAACATTTTAACTTTAATTTCAACTGAATTTCTGCAATCAGTGGTTTTCTTATTTGATATGCCTAGGCTAATAGAAATGCTAAAGTAAAAATTTACCTCTGAACTCTGGACATAAGAGCTTGCAGTGTCTTGAAGAGAAGAACAGGGCTCAGCCTCCTCCCTATATTCCACCCTTCTGAGCTTACATTTTCTAGGATTCCCATCTGTAAACGAACAAGATGAAACATAACCGAAATCCCTTTGTCTACAATGTAAATGTCTTATTCTTGTTGGATATGATGCAGAGGCTTGCTGTTCTTGTTCGTGGTCAGGCAAAGGCAGCTGCTGGGGGCCAGATGAAGCATCTGAGATCATAGAGGATTCCTCCTCTTTATTTCCTGCATTGGCTGATGCCTTCTTATAACTTGTAGCCACACTATCAAAATGGGTGGTACTTCTATGAGTTGATGATTTATCCAAATACCTTGTCCACCCAGACTCAGAAATGTTCTTACTACTACACATTGTATCTGCAGCTATATTTGTAAAACTAAATATATAGATATAGAAGTAGTTTTGAGCTGGGATGGCAGAGACTCTGTAACACTCATCAACTATTCCTCATACACCTACTATGACTCATTATACTACAAGCAAAGAAATTGTGGTCCATATTTCTAAACCCAAAGCCTAACACTCCACATGGCAAGGATTGTAACTCAATCCTCTTACACACTTACCATCTGATCAGTCAGCTGTCCTAAAAGATTCTTTAATCCTTAACTTCCATTTAGCCCTAATTTTTATCAGAATTTTGGCTTTGGAACTTACTTTTCCATAATAAATCAAACCTTATTATCATTCTCTAAAACCATCCACCCTGTTCCATTTACTTCTGGTTATTAAAATTGTACAAATGCTATTAACTGGGGAAACACACAGTTGTAAAACCCATCTGCTGATTGATGTCCTTATTATTCCCAGTACTATGGTTTAAAGATGACCTTTAAATTTGGATTCTTAACGGAATTTGACCAACCCCTGAATCATCGCTGAGATGAGCTAATCCATTGAAGGGGGAATATATTTATTTAAATTGATACTGTGTTTTTTCATTACCCTTAGGTGGAAGTTGGAACCCAAATGAGCTTGTACAACTGGGTTACCTTTGGAAAGGGTTTACTTTTCGCATTCGGTAGGACAAGGTACAGACAAGCAACACATAACGCACAGTAAAAATAGAAGGTTCTATAAATGTTCCAATAGAATGCTGGCCTTTCTTTGACAATCTGAATTCCCTATAAATTTCTTTACATCTGAAATATAAGCACATTATTTAATGAACGGGTGAAAAACAACGAAGATACACCCTACCATGAATTTGAAGTCGATATATAAAATCTGGGTTTTCTTTATGCTAACAAATCAGGGCAATGAGATGGATAATAGAGACCAGCTCGAATAGTGCCCATGGTGCTGAAGATCAATAGTCAACCAACATAAAATGGGAAATGTGTCAATTGCCGTCCATGATCCAATTGCTATTTACTCCTTGTTCACCTGACCTCCAATAACTGTTTACATTTTAGTCATTACATTGTTTTAATTATGTCAATAAAAATTTACAAATTACACCAGTATATGTTCACTACTGAATATGTAGTTGACCAAAAAAATAAAACACATTGAAAACTATTGAAAACACCTTAAATTTTTGTGGGTTTTTATTGGTTATCTAATGAACCGGTAGTGGCGAAGTGGTAAAGATGGACGGAGGTTTAAAAACACCCTTTTTGAGCACCTTTCGCTTTACGGGTTCCACAAGGTGCGTTTTGAATACCCAGAAGCCAAATTTTTCTTTTTAAGGTCCTAACTTGCTTACGAAGAAGACCAATTTTTTTTTTTGAAATTGGACCTATTGTGCACTCTGCACGAATGCGCAAAGTTAGCCCTGGCAGCTACTGGTACGTCTCCCCTATTGTAAAAAGAATACTTCGAACTTTGTCACTCATGCAACTTGTCAACACATAAAACATAATAATAAAGTGTATTTTAGTAAGGGCTGCTAAATGTTAGAAATCCATGGTATATCCTATGCACTCCCTACCAAGGCCATTTCATTTCATCCTACTATGGGCATGTGTTCTATTTATCTAAACTCAAGTGTTTAGGGTTTTTACTATTGTCTTTAAGAATAAAATCAAAAGTAAAAGTGTAGGTTAGACTCCTAAAATCATTTCATTTTGTCTTACTATGGACACTTGCTCTACCTACCTAAGCTTAAGAGCTTAGGGTTTGTACTATTGTCTTTAACAATAAAATCAAAAGTAAAAACACAAGTTAGATTGAAGTCTTAGCCATTTTGTCTACAAATAGAAAGAAGATATATGAACACACCTACCCATTACCAATATTAAGGTTTGAATATATGCCTAAATGGTATAATGGTGAATGTGAAGTGATGGCATGATGGTTTGGTTTAAAAAAAATTCACAATACTTTCTTCTTTTGTTATTAATAATGACATATCCTCTATGTTTAAAATGGAGATCATTTGAGCTTATTGTTGTTCACAAGTTTAGAAACTTTTTTTAATAAGTCTATATTGCATATGTATTGTCACAACATCATGCCTTTATTTGTATTCTATTGTTAAATAATTCAATATTAAAACCTTTAGCACTTTTGAATGCTTGTAGGAAGGATAAGTGTCAAGGTCAAGGTAAAACAACATAAATTAACAAGGATGTTAGCAAGGAAAACACTAGAGTACAAAATAGAGTAGTAAATCCTACCTTAAACCATCGCAAGAGGGTTGCAGAGCTCCTGATCGAAAAGTAATCTCCAATAAGTAGGTTATAATGTAAGGGGCACGTCCCATTAGGAATATATATGTATAAGATACAATATTATATAACAAAGAAGAGAGATATAAAGATAATATGAGAATTGTCCAAGAGACATTATGTATAAGATAATGGAGATATAATAGATATGGATTTGGTTATCTATGATGTATCATAGATGTCATTTTTTGTTTTTTATATTCTATTGATCTATATGTTCTTCATTATGCACTAATCCTTGATCCCTCTTTATAACTAAGTTTGGGGTATAAATACAACCTGTAGAGAATACTTGGGGCACAAAACTTCAATTTGTGATTCCCCACTTTTCTTGCTAATATTGGTTCCATTTTTAGGACACTGATTAGGTAGTATAGAGGAGATTACCTAAAGAAAAATATTTTTAGATAAGGATACTAAAAATTAAAATCTTCTTATACTTGTTGTGCCACTATCTCTTTGGTTTCATCCTTGTGAGAGGGGGTTAGGTATTAGAGCAATGGGGTAAGTGCAAAAGGATGGGGGGCCAAAAAGGGGGCTTAAGTGGCCACTTTTTTCCTAAAATTAGGAAATACTGATCTTGGACACGAAATTGAGGATAGTTACACTCAAAATTTTGAGATGCAAAAAAACAAGGATCATAGTGCTCCGAGTCTACTTTCTAAACTACTATTTTTTTTTGAAAATGGTAGAGATTAAGGGGTTCAAAAGAGGGCGTCACAAAAATTGGTGTTGTTTTTGTTAGAAAAACATAACATAGTAACTTTTGTGGCTCCTTCAAAAGGTAAACCTTTTTTAGTATTTTTAAAATCACTTTGGTGAGAAATTAGCTAACAGTATGTAGTTTATGCCCAATTTTTCTGATAAATTTTTAATGAATATTTGATTTTTTACTAATTTTCAAAGTTGACACTTCCTGAAAAAATAGAATTTTGGTCATGCTACCCCTATAAATTTTGAAAACTAATTGAAAATCATTTTTTTAATGTGTAGAATGGAGTCTAGTTTCTAAAATTGTAATTTATTTGAAATTTTGATGAATGGTTAATTTATAACGAAAAAACACCAAACACTAGTTTTTGCCAAAAATAGACACACAAACAAAAGAAAATAAAGATGAAAGGCTTAACATTGTCAAAATGTGAAAAAAATTACATCATTAGATAGCTAAGAGAGAGCCTAACATTACCCAGGTGTTCAATTTGTTCGACCTTGAAACATGTGCAAACTTGACAGTTAGCACGAACAAGATTATATGAAATTTTTTAGAATATGCAAAAACACGTCTTTGGACATTGGGAAGGCCCTCCAAGCCTTTGGGTTGGAAATCCAAAGCAAATCCAATCCAAAGGCTTGGGGATTCCCAAAGCAAGACAAAACGTGAGCACATTATAACACATTCATGTTATTTGAATGCATTAACAAAACACGAGCACATTATAAGGTGCTTGCGTTTTGTGAATGCATTGACAAAACACAAGTGTGTTATAATGTGCTTGCGTTTTGGTCTACATTGAATTTGTTTTTCTTCTCCTTTTTTTCCCCTTTCTTCTTGTTATCTTTGAGGGAAACTATATACATGAAATAAAAATTTATATATGTTGACATTTACATATGGACATTTACTTTCTTATACTTTAAGTTATATTTCATGTATATAGTTTCAGGATGTTTGAGAGTGGTTTCAGATCTCTACGAGTGATAATGCAAATTCTAGTTTTTGGAAGATCTCACAAATTTTAGACTTAGTCAAATTTTAGTAATCAACATGTCAAATTTTAGTAATCAGGAGGTCAAATTTCAGTAATCAACAAGTTGCCTTATTTTTCTCTCTATCTCACTCATTTTTAATCCCTTACACTCTATACCTCTCTCTCACTATCTCCATCCCTTTATCTGACTCTCTCTCCCTTGAGCTCAAGAACTACCTCTCTACCTATCCATCCTTCTCTCTCTCTCTCTCTACCTACCTTTCTCTCCATCATTCCCTACCACTCTCTCTATTTCTCTCTACCTCACCTCTCTCTCACCTCCCTCTCTCTCCCTCTCTTCTTTCCTCTCTACTCTCTATCTCCCAGTCCCTCTCTCTACCTACCTCTGCATCCATCACACCCTACCACTCTCTCTCTACACCTCTCTATCTCACCTTTCTCTCCCTCCCTACCTCTCCCTCCCTCCCTCATTCCCTCTCTACTTCTCTCTATCTCTACTCTCTCTACCTCTCCTTCCCTCTATACCTACCTATCCGTCCATCACTCTCTATTTCTCTCTATCTCACCTCTCTCTCCCTCTCTCCCCCCTCTCTACTTATCTATATCTCCCCTCTCCCGCTCTACCTACCTCTCCATCCATCATAGCCTACCACTCTCTCTCTATTACTCTATATCTCACCTCCCACTCTCTCCATCCATACCTCTCCTCTCCTTCCCTCTGCTCTCTATCTCCTAATCCTCTCTACCTATCTCTTATCCATCCTCCTACCCTCTCTCTACACCTCTCTGTTCCTTCTCTCCTCCTCCCTCATTCCCTCTCTGCTTCTCTCTCTGCCTCTCCTTCCCTCTCTAGTTATGTTTATCTCTCCCTCGCTCTCTCTCTCTCTCTCTCTCTCCCCCTACCTTTTCCCCGATCTACTCTCTA
This sequence comes from Sequoia sempervirens, assembly GCA_007258455.2. Taxonomy (NCBI): domain Eukaryota; kingdom Viridiplantae; phylum Streptophyta; class Pinopsida; order Cupressales; family Cupressaceae; genus Sequoia; species Sequoia sempervirens. Next base: position 3,063,023 of record VDFB02179234.1, read on the forward strand.
GCTCTCCTCTCCCTCCCTCTACCTCTCTCTCTCGCTCTCTCTCCCTCCTCCCTCACCCTCTTTCTATCTCACTCTCTGCACTCTATCTCACCATTCTCTCTTTCCCTCTTTGTAACTCTCCCAAACTCTATATCTCACCATTCTCTCTCTACTGATCTTTATCTCACCTATCCCTCTTTACCTCTCCCTTCCTCCCCTCTCTCTCCCACCCTCCCTCCTTCCCTCCATCTTTATCTCTCTCCACTTCTCTCTATCTCACCTATCCCTCTCTACCTACATCTCCCTCCATCACTCCCTACCACACCCTCTCTATTTTTCTCTATCTCACCTCTCTCTCCCTCTATACCTCTCCCTCCATCTCTCCTTCCTTATCTACTCTTTATCTCTCATGTCTCTCTACCTCTCCTTCCCTCTCTACTTATCTTTATCTTCCCTTTCCCTCCCTCCCTCTCTCTCCCCAATCCCTCCCTCCCCCCTCTTTCTCTCTCCCCCTATGAGGGTTGAGGGTGTAAGCTTTAGTGTTTAAGGTATAGGGTTAAGTGTATATGGTATAGGGATTATGGTTTAAGATATTAGGTATAAAGTTGAGGGTTTAGGATATAGGGATGAGGGATGAGAGTTTAGGGTTTAGGGTTTATGGTTTAAGGTATAGGGTTGAGGGTATAAAGTTAAGTGTATAGGGTATATGAATTAGGGTTTAGTATATTGGGTATATGGTTGAGGGTATTAGGTTTAGGGTTGAGAGTTTAGGGTTTAGGGTACAATTTTGAATGTAGGGTTTAGGTTTAAGTATATGTTTGAGGGTTCATGGTTGAGGGATAATGTTTAGGGTTGAGGGTATGAGGTTAAGTGTATAGGGTATAGGGACTAGGGTTTAGGATATTATATATAGGGTTTAGGGTGTAGGGTTTAGGGTATAAGGTATAGGGTTAAGGCTTGAGAGTGTAGGGTTTACTGTTTAAGTATAGGGTTGAGGGATAATGTTTAGGGTTTAGGGTATAAGGTTGGGGGTATAGGGTATAAGGTATAGGGATGAGGGTTTAGGGTGTAGGGTTTAGGGTTTAAGGTATAATGTTGAGGGTTGAGGGATATTATTCAAGGTTAAGGGTATAGGGCTAGGTGTATAGGGTATATGTATTAGGGTTTAGAATATTGGGTATAGGGTTGAGGGTATTGGGTTTAGGATTGAGGGTTTAGGGTTTAGGGTACAAGGTTGAATGTAGGATTTAGGGTTTAATTATAGGGTTGATGGATGATGTTCATGGTTTAGGTTATAAGGTTGAGGGTATAGGGTATCGGGTATAGGGATGAGGGTTGAAGGTGTAGGGTTTAGGGTTTAAGGTAAAGGGTTGAGGGTTGAGGGTTGAGGGTTGAGGGATAATGTTCAGGGTTTCAAGGGTATAAGGTTAAGTGCATAAGGTATAAGGATTAGGGTTTAGGATATTGCTTATAGGGTTGAGGGTAATAGGTTTATGGGTTAGGGTGTAGGATACAAGGTTGAATGTAGGGTTTAGGTTTTAAGTATAGGGTTGAGGGATAATGTTTAGGGTTTAGGGTATAAGGTTGAGGGTGTAGGTTATAGGGATGAGGGATGAGGGGTTAGGGTTGAGGGTTTAAGGTATAGGGTTGAGGGTTGAGGGGTAGTGTTCAGGGTTGAGTGTATAGGGTTGAGGTTATTGGGTTTATGGTTGAGGGTTTAGGTTACAAGGATGAATGTAGGGTTGAGGGTTTAAGTATAGGGTTGAGGGTTGAGGGTATAAGGTTAAAGTGTATAGGGTATAGGGATTAGGGTTTAGGATATTGGGTATAGGATTTAGGGTATAACATTTAGGGTATAAGGTATAAGGTTAAGGGTTGAGAGTGTAGGGTTTAGGGTGTAAGTATAGGGTTAAGGGATAGTGTTAAGGGTTTAGGGTATAAGGTTAAGGGTATAGGGTATAGGGTATAGGGATGAGGGTTGAAGGTGTAGGGTTTAGGGTTTAAGGTACATGTTTGAGGTTTGAGTGATAATGTTCAAGGTTGAGGGTATATAATTAAGTATATAGGGTATAAGCATTAGGGTTTAGGATATTGGGTATATGGTATAAAGGGATTAGGGTTTAGGATATTCAATATACTGTTGAGGTTATTGGGTTTAGGGTTGAGGGTTTAGGTTACAAGGTTCAATGTAGGGTTGAGGGTTTAAGTAGAGGGTTGAGGGTTGAGGGTTGAGGTTTGAGGGTATAAGGTTAAGTGTATTGGGTATAAGCAGTGTATTGGGTATAAGCATTACAGAGGGAAAGAGGGAGGGATGGAGAGAGAGAGAGGTGAGATAGAGAGAGAGAGGAGGGAGGGAGGAAGATATATGAGGTTTGAGGGTGTACGGTTTAAGATTTAAGGTATAGGGTTGAGGGTATAAGGTTAAGTTTATAGGGTATAGGGATTAGGGTTTAGGATATTAGGTATA
>VDFB02179234.1:3065568-3122240 GCA_007258455.2 Sequoia sempervirens
GGAGGGAGGGATGGAGGGAGACAGAGAGGTTAGATATATAGAAGTATAGAGGGAAGGAGAGAGTGTGAGAGAGAGTTATAGAGCATAAGGGATAAAAAATGAGCGAGATAGAGAGAGAAAGATGATACAACTTGCTGATTATTGAAATTTGACCTCCTGATTACTAAAATTTGACATGTTGATTACTGAAATTTGGCCAAGTCTAAAAAATTGTAAGATTTTCCAAAAACTAGAATTTTAATTATAAGTCATAGAGATCTGAAACCACTCTCAAACATCCTAAAACCATATACATGAAATATAACTTAAAGTATAAGAAGGTAAATGTTTATATGTAAATGTCAACTTATACTTCAATTTTTATACTATTAAATGTTTATTTCATGTATATAGTTTCCCTAAAAGATAACAAGAAGAAAGAGAAAAAAAGAGAAGAAAAAAATTCAATGTAGACCAAAAGATGAGTGCGTTATAACGTGCTCGCGTTATGGTGATGCTTTTTTGAATTAAAAAATGTGTACTTTTAGAAATTCAAACCATAATGTGAGCACGTTATAACACGCTCACATTTTGGCTTGGTAATGAACAAGCCTAGGCTCGGTCATTACCAACCCATAATGCGAGCGCATTTTAAGAAAACGTGCTCACATTTTCACTATTTTGGGATGAAAAAGTGAATTGGCCACTTTTTGGCCTCCCATATTTCTACACCCGCCCAATGGTGTTATAAAATAGCTTGCACAATGGAAGATATAATATGAAATATGCTAAAAATAATTGATAATAGGGTAAACCCACAAACTTGGTTTGCAATTCCATTAGGAAGAAAAAATGCATTTTCAGATGGAAAACACTTTAGGGGGTTCGCTAGAACTAGGGGGTTCACTAGAACACCCCTTCTAGCGAGCCCCCCTTTTAATGGGTTTTATTTTTTAATTGCATTAAAGGCGGGTTTGCTAGAAGGGTGGTTTTAGTGAACCCCTTGGTTCTAGCAAACCTTGGTTCACTAGAACCCCCCATTTTCCCCCTTCTCCCCCTTTGGCGCCAAATTTCTATAGAATTTTTCCCTTTAAAGCTCAAGTTGAGGATGAAAATGGAGGAGGCTTCACAGACCCAACTGGATGATTGTAGTCCTCAGAACAAGCTATCATATGATGGTTTTATTATGTATTTGTTTTTTTAGTTTGATTAAACATAGGTTTTTCCCAAAAAATCAAGCTCTTTGTTCTTCAAATGTGGAAAAATAATAGATTATCAAAATAAAATTCTAAAAACTATGTTGAAGCTAGGTATTGATGTCCTTGATCTAGTAAAAAAAAAAGAATTTCGATACATACAAAAAAAGTTATGTTTTATATGGTCCACCTATGTTTGAATTGTAATTGGTTTGACTTCAAAACTTGATTAAGGAAAAATATTCAATAAAACACTATGAAACCAAATGAATTGGTTTGATATCGTAGTTACAAATCTAAATTCAAAAAAAAAAAGAAATTTATCCTTCATTTGTTGTATACGCCGGTGAGCATCACTCCTTAAAAATGGTGTTTATTGATAAACTAGTTTTCAAAGGAGATGGAAAAAGAAGTGCAATTTGATTCCAAAAATTTTGAAAAAAATATATTTAGAACTTACCAAAAAAATGTCACAAATCACTAGTTTGCATCATCTTCAAATTCCTAACGGTTTAGTCACTATAGGTACCCGAAAGTGAAGATTTAGTTAGAAAAAAATAGTCCAGTGTCTCGTTTGGCCAAAAATTGTAAACTAGTATTGTGTGATCACCCAATAGCTAAGAATAACAAGCCACTTTGAGGGGGAAAACCTCTAAATATCTCCATTGAGAACATAATTCACCTCTAGTGATGAAATAAGACTCCCTACCTCCTATATATACCTTATTTATGCCTAGGATATCACCAAAGCCAACTTAGATAGCACTATATAAGTGTTAAGGTGAAATCATTAACTAAATAACAATATAATAATGATAATATGAATTAATTAAGAGTTAAGATAGCCACAAGCTGACTATTCATAACCTTATGTACAATAGTATTAAGGGCGTAGCATGCCCCCTCTCTTCATATAATTATTGTCCTCAATGCTAATCAAGTGTTGATGCTTCTAAATGAACTCCTCATCCTCCCGCATCTTTAACTAGTAAATTCTTCCATTGGAAGAGATACTCAATGAATGTTCTTGTCCTTACCATCTTTGTGTGTTTGGTGAATGAACTTTGGATCCAAAATGATTCTTCCTTCTTCATCGAGCTTTGGTAATATTATCTGAGTAGGGATATTGTGCCCAACACCAAAGTACAAATATTTAGAGTAGTAAATCTTACCCCAAACCACTGTAAGAGGGTTGCAAAGCTCTTGGTTGAAAAGTAATATCCAAGAAGTAGGTTAGAATGTAAGGGACACATCTCGTTAGGAATGTATACGTATAAGATAGAATATTATGTAACAAAGAAGAGAGATCTATATATGTAAGAAATAGGAGATAGATATAGAGAGATGTAGAGATAATAAGAGAACTGTATAAAAAACATAATCATGTCTAAGATAATAGAAATATAGGGCGTGTGCAAAAAATGGGGGACGAAAAAGTGGTCACTCCACTTTTTAGCTCCCATGCAAGCATAACGTGCTTATGTTATGCCCCATTTAAACAATAAAAACCAAAAACTATGTTTCATTCTACATTTTTCTTCAACCCATGACCTAAGAACCCTTCCAAGCATGCTTGAGTTGTTGTAGACCTGATTTTTCACCCAAAGCTTTGCCAAATCATCACCAAAAATGTTAGAAAGAATATTCGAGGAGGTCAAAGAAGTAGGTACTTTTTGTTTTTGTATCAAATTTAGATTAATTAGGTAGATTGGATTATTTTTTAATTGAAATTTGTTTAATTTTTAGGAGCTAATTTAATTCACCCCCAAATATCAAAATCCCAACTCACCTCTTCATGAAAATCCTCTTGAAGAATAACCATAACAAACACATCCTATAATTCCTCATCATCCTCCAAGAACACAATAAAACATATTAGGGAAAATTGAAAACAATGGAAAAAAACTTGAGGAGTTAATTGCAAGGTTGAAAGGGGTTGGGGCCCTAGCTCGGTTGGCTAAATCTTTCCTGTTGTAGGAGGTTGATCACGAGGTCTAGTCTCCCCCACCCCCATGGTACCAGAGGGCGTGTCGCACCAGCATCGCCGGTCACGTTAAAAAGTTTACCAGGTGCACTGTAGTTTATAGGGGGTCGTGCTACCCGATTCCTACAGTCTAAAAAAATAAATTAAAAAAAATTGCAAGGTTGAAAGATCAGCAGGAACAAACTCCCATAGGACCACCCTTGTTCAATCACTACAATGATCCATTGTGTCTAATTTATAATTAGTTAGTGTGAAATAAATAGTTGGTCTAACAAGAGGGAACAAAAATAATAATTTTATGTAGACAAAATATCATATGAACAAGTTAAATATTTTTTTTAAATCTAACTTGTGTGCACTCTTCACCAACCCATGAACTAATCAAACCTTACATTGTGCAAGCAAGAGGTTCCCTATCCATTGGTGCCACCATCAAGGGATAAGAATAATTTTGGGGATAAGTGGTGGAAGAGTTTAGACCATCCTCCATGCAATAACTACGAGGTCCACAATAATTTTTGAGGAAAATCTATTGCGAGTTTGTCCTCAATTAGATCCCAAATTACTTTAATATGCAAGAGTTCCAAGATAGAGATGGGGGATTTGCATAGGATAGAGTGGGGGGACAACATGTCTCAAACTAGACATTGAGACCACTAGGTAGACCAGAGTATGATAATGTGGTTGTCCCTTCTATTGTAAAGGTGGGTGTTGAGGTGGAGACCTTAGAGTCAATTAGTTCGCTCACTCAGATCCTTATATAGTATATAGGCCTCTAGTACATGGTGATGTAGGTGAGTCTTCTAGGCGTTGAGTTCCACCTCGTATATCAATCTTGTGGGTCTCTCTATGTTTATGATCCTGAGGATAGTTAGGATACATGTGCCCAAAATACATTTGTAGTGGATCATATGGTCATGATAGAAGCTTTATTGAATGATACATTCCAATTTGATAGTTAGGTACAAATGTCAACAAGTTCATTTAATTCAATTTATTAATTTTTAAATGTAAGGTTAACAAAATTGGTAGAATGGTTATAATAAAATTTCAGAGTCATAGTGTTCACCCTACTTGCAACGGTCCTCCACCTCCCTATTACATGACAGTGTCGAGTGCAGAGGTATGTAACTAGTAAATAATTGTAAAGATTACATGTAAATAGTTGAACCTGATATGAATGGTATTTTTATAGCTCACTTTAGATGTTGAATAGGTTAATTTGTTGGGCCTTCAACATCAACACCTGGTAGTCAAGGTGCTCATCGAACTTTCACTCAAGTAATATAGAGAATTTTTAATTTTAATATATAAAAATTATAAAATAATGCTAGGTGGTTTTGGTAATTGAATAATGTTTCATTTTTAAATGATACAAACAAATACTCCTCTTGTTATTCATAAGATAATGGAGCATTGTGTTGTTGTAGCAGTAGCAAGTTTGATGCCTTTGATAGAGGTATGAGGTAGATTAATAAATTTCACATTATATTTGTTGTTTTATCAATGTATTATTAAAAAATTGAATGATATTAATTTGTAATTTAATTGCTATTTGGATGGTTGCCACAAGGCTTCTCAACTCTAGATCATGAGTGTGCGCCTGTTGTAGATGAATGTAGTGATTACTTATATGTTGTACAAGTGATTAGTTTGTTATATGTCATTCCATAACTCAATTTATATATTAATGTCTATACTTTTTATTGCATTAGGTGGAGGTCTAGGAAGCTTTAAACAAGAGGTTGAGTGAACAAGTCCAAAGGAGACCACCATCATATGCATCTCCATCTTCTTGACAGTTAAAGGAAACTCGTGATCTCTTTCCTTCCCCTAGAGGGAAATAACTACATAATTAGGGTCTTTTGTTGTATGCCTATATGGCATTTTTGAACATATATCTTGTATTACATATATGTGACATTGTATTTCCATATGGATTTGTTGTAAGCCTATATGAATTTCTTGTATGTATACTTTTATTGACATATAATGTTGTATGCCTATATGGATTTTTGGTTAATGCAAATCTTTTTTACCAATGATATCCATAATTGCATTATAAATGATTAATTAAATAAATGAACAATGAATTGATGCAACTATAAATGATTAATGTATCCATATTTACGCTATAAATGATTAATTGAATAAGGTTCACTTTTACCATGTAGTTGATGCAAGCATCGTAATTAATCATTAATAATTTTCTTCAAACATGTTTATAAGGCATGTGGATGAGAATTTGAAATAGTCAAATGCCTTCTAGGGGTGTGAGATATCCTCAAGGCTAGCTGTTTTGACACATGTTTCATGTCTTAAAGCTTTTTTATCTTGATCTTTGTCACTCCTTCTATATGTTCTTGCCGCTATCATTTCAAATCTATGACTACCTTGTCTTTCATGGAAAACCTTCTAAGTTCAACAACTAGTTCATAAAACCGTCCTTTTCCTTAATGGTCTTGAAGACTATCCACTATCATTTAGCTCATGGCTTCACAATATGCTCCATAAGAACCTTGGCTACCCTTGATTGACAAAATAATAGGCCAATATCTTTATGTATGGTTCTTGTCACTCATCTTCTATACAACCCTCTACAAGTGACCTCTACCCTTTTATCCTTTTGAGCTCATTGAAGTACCACATGATTTTCTCATGCATTCTTACTCCTTGAACGCCTATTGTCCTTTCATAAGGTCACCATCATGGTTCATGCTTTGTGTCACTACAACCTTTGGACTATCATTTTAAACTCAATTCTTTGTAATGAGGACATTGTATAAGACTGTCTTTTATCTATTCTTCATAATAACTCTACCCTTTGAAAATAAGACTATATTGTGGCCATGTAGCACTATCCTTTCATTCATGGGATTGCCAAGATATTAGATGACTGTCCTTTTGTTCTTCATGCCACTTTCCTCTTCTTGTTTGGGGATTTTCTACTCTCATTGCCCACTTGAATTGTCATCCTTTCACTATACTTTTAGGAGGTCTTTTGACTCTGCCACATGTCTCCATATTTTCACCTTCTTGAATGCTAAGGTCACTATGAAAACCATTGTTATTGTCTTCAAAATAGTATCTTCTATATTTAGATGTCCTTCATTTCTTCCGATCATTATCGAATAAATGTGCATCTAACTACTCTATTGTCATCCTTGATGAATATTTCAAATTTTGTAACTCTTATATGAGCATAGCATCTATTATAAATGTATGTGCTCAATATTTAAGAGTTAATTTTATTTATTTTTTAAATGAAAATAATAAGTTCATTTAAATATTATAAGATATATTTATAAATGTTAAATGTTAGATAAATAATTTTATTTTAAAAAAATGAATTTAATTATATAGTTAAAATTTTAATTTGATTTTTAAAATTGAAAAATTAATATAAAATTTAAATGTATTATTATTTTATTTTACTAATTAATGTAATTTAAAAAATAAAATTCTATGAATATGTATTAAATACATCTAATTATAATTAATATGAGATAAGTTTTTCAAAAGTAATCTTGATAGTTTTTTTAATATTTGAATTATTATATATTAAATTTGTATATGATTTTTAAGAAAAACAATAAAGAGATCTTTAAAATTTATAAGAATTAAAAAAAAAGAATATATAAATGGAAGATTACTCAGTCAAGTTTTTAGATGGTTTTCAAATAACTTAGTTGATTTTTTAAGGAAAAAATACAATTATAACATGTCTAATTTCACAAGGAAAACAATCAATTGAAGTTTATAGGCTAAATAATTAAAAAAAAAAAACAAAATTATTTTATACAATTACAAAATTTTGAAAGTAAAATTTAAAAGAAAAATAAAACAAAAAGGAGCTAATTATATTAAGTCTTCTGAAGATAATATACAAATTATAAAACCTCTAATCTAAGTAATATTAAAGAATCAAAGTACAGATATTCTGAGATTTTAAATAAATCTAAACCACCATTTAGAAAGATTGCTGAATGGTCCTTTCCTGTCATACATTTGGCGCTTCTTAGCTTACACCATACTTTCCACACCCACTGAGAGAGACGTGCCATGATTGCAGTTTTTTTGCTTCCAACTTTTACAATGTATTACTTTGCTATCTTCTTCTGCGCTACTCCATTCACTCTAAAACTCTATCAAAACATATGAATTTGTTTTCATTAGATCAATATGTAATTTCACAGATCTATTTTCTAATATCAGTGTGTTTTATAATAATCACATATATCCAATGCAATCTCCACAGCTTCTCTGAATTTGTGCACAAATACAATATTGCAAGATTTGAAAAATGGATGACAATCATATGACTATGTAAAAAAACCTACTTGAAAATTCATATCAGATCTGTCTCAGTTGAAATGTAGAAACCGCCTAAGAAACCTTAATAGATACATGAAATCTAGTAATGCAGTACATATATGTGTGATTTTGCATCATTGGGTGACAGACTGCAAGGCTTTCAGAGCCATACTCATCAAGGAAAAATGGTTATAGTCTCTTATTTTGCATAGTATTCGAGCTTATTACACATCCTAAATCAATATTGAGATCATTACCCTCCTCTTTTTGATGATGGATCGTTGAATGTGATTCAAGATATCGATAAAAAAATATACAAAATTGATTTGAAAACAATCTTTTAAATATAATATATATTGGTTGCTGAATTCTTGGGTTTCTTAAGACTGGAGAACCCTTACCTCAATATCCACAAGATATTCCCCAGCATTGACTTCACCTTTTACAAGCCTGCTCTGCCATGAAGGACATTGATCCAGTTATACATAAAGAGAACATGTATTGAAGATTATGTATTCATCCTCATCCTCATGAAGACCCTCAAACATCAATACTAGTGATTTCAAATGTAAAAGAAAATTAACTTTAATTTCAACTGAATTGCTGCAATCAGTTGTTTTCTTATTTGATATTCCTAGGCTAATATAAATGATAAAGTAAAAAATCTACCTTTGAACTCTGGACAGAAGAGCTTGCAGTGTCTTGAAGAGAAGAACAGGGCTCAGCCTCCTCCCTATATTCAACCCTTCTGAGCTTACATTTTCTAGGATTCCCATCTGTAAACGAACAAGATGAAACATAATCCAAATCCCTTTGTCTACTATGTAAATGACTTATTCTTGTTGCATATGATGCAGAGGCTTGCTGTTCTTGTTCATGGTCAGGCAAAGGTAGCTGCTGGGGACCAGATGAAGCATCTGAGATCATAGAGGATTCCTCCTCTTTATTTCCTGCATTGCCTGATGCCTTCTTATAACTTGTAGACACACTATCAAAATGGGTGGTACTTCTATGAGTAGATGATTTATCCAAATACCTTGTCCACCCAGACTCAGAAATGTTCTTGCTACTACACATTGTATCTGCAGCTATATTTGTAAAACTAAATATATAGATATAGAAGTAGTTTTGAGGTGGGATGGCAGAGACTCTGTAACACTCATCAACTATTCCTCATACACCTACTATGACTCATTATACTACAAGCAAAGAAATTGTGGTCCATATTTCTAAACCCAAAGCCTAGCACTCCACATGGCAAGGATTGTAACTCAATCCTCTTACACACTTACCATCTGATCAGTCAGCTGTCCTGAAGGATTCTTTTATCCTTAACTTACCATTTAGCCCTAATTTTTATCACAATTTTAGCTTTGGAACATACTTTTCCATAATAAATCAAACCCTATTATCATTCTCTAAAACCATCCACCCTGTTACATTTACTTCTGGTTATTAAAATAGTACACGTACTATTAACTGTGGAAACACACAGTTGTCAAATCCATCTGCTCATTGCTGCCCTTATTATTCCCAGTACTATGGTTAAAAGTTTGGATTCTTAAGGGATATTGACCAATCCCTGAATCATCGCTGAGATAAAGTAATCCATTGAAGGGGTAATATAATTATTTAAATTGACAGTGTGCTTTTTCATTACCCTTAGGTGGAACCCAAATGAACTTGTACAACTGGGTTACATTTGGAAAGGGTTTACTTTTCGCATTCGGTAGGACACGGTACAAACAAGCAACACATAACGCCAAGTAAAAATAGCGGTTCTATAAATGTTCCAATAGAATGCTGGCCTTTCTTTGACAACCTGAATTGCCTATAAATTTCTGTACATCTGAAATATAAGTACATTATTTAATGAAAGAGTGAAAACAAAGAAGATACACCTTACCATGAATTTGAAGTCATTAAAATAAAAACACATTTAAAATCTTCTCAATATAATTTCAAATTATATTGTTTATGGGTTTTCTGTCATTATAAAGATTCAACTAGGAATTGTATTCTTTATGGGTTTTCTGTCATTATAACGATTCAACTATGACACAAAGTGATCTATTCTATTTATCACTTTAAAATTTTAAAAAATGCTCTCTTTTTATTTCTCACATGTTCACATGAATAAGTATTAATTTAATTTAATTAGGGGGGATTGAGTAATTGAACATGTTCTAATTGATTAATGTCCATTATTCTTAGTAGTATAACAGTAGTAGTTGTGACTTTAAAGCTCTTAGTGTTGATCAGAGTACTCATAACTGAATGAAATGTATTCGTTAGATCTACAAAGCAACAAATCATGTAATGTCACAATCAGCGCACTGTTAAAACATGACTTAATGCACAACTACCAGTCTACCTTTGTTTGGATCTTTTTGAACACCTCAACAAAAAACATACTGATGTGTACCTAAAACCTTAATTATAAGTGGGGCATTATCAAGTAAATCATTGCAAAAAAAAAATGACTTGAAATTGTCATCTATGATTTTAAGAGGTGCAAAATTAGGATGCTCAATTATTGAATCTTTTCCCTAAAACATACTTCCACTAACATTTTATTTTAAGAACTTATATACTGTTAAAATTCTTTTCCATAAAATTAAATTTAAAATATGCTTACATTAATTCTATTACTTTTAAATCCTTCTATTTAACATTGCTCCATATGAAATTAAAATTCAATCTTCAAAATTCTCAACTATCTAGCTCTTGGTGTATTTATAGTTTTGTGATTCAATATTTAAACCTACATGGGGAGGTTGTTAGAAAATATTGTTAAGTCTCATAGTGAACCTGCACATGCCACATCATGGAGCTTACATGCAAGCTATAGAAGCCTATGCAAGAAATGAATTACAGGTTAACAAGTCAAAAAATTTCATGTTTCCGTCGACGTCAGAGATAAATTTGGAAATTGTGGCCATTGCAATGCTCTTAAATAGACAGAATGCGAGGCCATCATGCTCATAAATTCACTTAATGAACTTAAAAATGTCTCTGTCATTTAGATTCTGTCTCCCTTCCCCTTGGCCACCGGACAAACTAGTTTATCTTGTGCAATTTGCTTGTTAACAAATTATACTTTTCCAGATTCTTTAGACTGTTGTGTAAGAGTAATGAAGGAGGGTTGAGAAAAAGATAATTTAAGGAATGCTTGAAAATAGTGTGTAGGTGGAAAGGTGGTTGTTGCCACTTATAGCCCACAGGATGAGGAATGAACCCACTGTAGGGTAGAGCAGTAGAAAATGAGCAACATCTAATCTAAATAATGTACTGTCAACACATAACAAATCAGGGCAATGGGATGGATAATAGAGACCAGCTCGAATAGTGCCAATGGTCCTGAAGATCAATAGTCGACCAACATAATATTGTAAAAAGGTTACTTCTTTGTCACTCATGCAACTGGTCAACACAAAAAGTAAGGGCTGCTAAATGTTAGAAATCCATGGTATATCCCATGCACTCCCTACCAAGGCCATTTCATTTCATCCTACTATGGGCATGTGCTCTACATATCTAAACTCAAGTGCTTAGGGTTTTTATTATTGTCTTTAACAATAAAATCAAAAGTAAAGGTACAAGTTAGACTCCTAAAGTCATTTTGATTAACCTATGCACTCCTTATCAAGGCCATTTCATTTTGTCTTACAATGCACACTTGTCCTACCTACTTAAGCTCAAGAGATTAGGGTTTGTACTATTGTCTTTAATAACCTATGTATTCCTTATCAAGGCCATTTCATTTTGTCTTACAATACACACTTATCCTACCTACCTAAGCTCAAGAGAATAGGGTTTGTACTATTGTCTTTAACAATAAAATCAAAAGTAAAGGCGTAAGTTAGATTCCTAAGGTCATTTGATTAACCTATGCACTCCTTATCAATGCCATTTCATTTTGTCTTATTATGCACACTTGTCCTACATACCTAGGCTTAAGAGATTAGGGTTTGTATTATTGTCTTTAACAATAAAATAAAAAGTAAAAACACAAGTTAGATTCTTAAAGCAAAAGGCTTAGCCATTTTGTCGTTACAAATAGAAAGAAGATATATGAGCACATCTACTCATGTCACCAATATTAAGGTTTGAATGTATGCCTAAATGGTATAATAGTGAATGTGAAGTGATGGCAGGATGGTTTGGTTTCAATTTTATTTTCCACAATACTTTCATGTTTTGCTATTAATTATGACATATTCTCTATGTTTAAAATGGAGATCATTTGAGTTTACTATTGTTCACACTTGAAACTTGTTCTTATGAGTCTATATTGCATATATTGTCACAACATCATGCCTTTATTTTTATTCTAAATTGATAAATAATTCAATATCAAAACCTTTAGTACTTTTGAATGTTTGTAGGAAGGATAAATGTTAAGTGTAGGGTAAAACAAGATAATTAAAAAGAATTATGTTAGTAGGGAAAACACTAGAGTACAAAATAGAGTAGTAAATCCTACCACAAACCACTGCAAGAGGGTTGTAAAGTTCCTGGCTGACAAGTAATCTCCAAGAAGTAGGTTAGTTTGTAAGGGACATGTCTCGTTAGGAATGTATATGTATAAGATAAAATATTATGTAACAAATGAGAATATATGTAAGAGATAGGAGATAGATATAGAGAGATGTAAAGATAATAAGAGAACTATATAGGAAACATTATGTATAAGATAATAGAAATATAGGGTGTGTGCAAAACGATGGGGGACCAAAAAGTGGCCACCCCACTTTTTGGCCTCCATGCAAGCATAATGCAAGTGCAAAAACCACGTTTTATTCTGCATTTTTCTTCAACTCGTAGCTTGAGAATCCTTCCAAGATTGCTCGCATTGTTGTAGACTTGATTTTGCACCCAAAGCATTGCCAAATCATCACCAAAATTCCATGAACATGTCGGGGAGGCCAAAGAAGTAAGTATTTTTAGGTTTTTAGTGTCAGATTTGGATTAAATAGGTAGAATGAATTAGTTTTTTAATTAAAATTTGTTTAATTTTTAAGAGTTGATAATTCACTCCCAAATATTCAAAATCCCAATTCACTTCTTCATGAAAACCCTCCTCAAGAACAACCACAACAAACACCTCCTACAATTCCTCGTCATCCTCCAAGAACACAACAAAACATAGTAGGGAAAATTGAAAATAATAGAAAAGAACTTGAGGGGTCAATTGCAAGGTTGAAAGATCCTACAGGAACAAACTCCCATAGGACCACCCTTGCTTAATCAAGGTAATCCATTGTGTCTTACATGTAGAATTATAACAGTGGGCAAGTAAATAGTTGGTCTGAGTAGAGGGAACAACAAAAGCAATTTCATGCAGACAAATTATCATATGAACATGTTAAAGATTTTTTTTTTAAATTTGATTTGTGTGCACTCTTCACCGACCCACAAACCAATCAAACCTTACACAATGCATGCAAGAGATTCCCTATCCATTGGTGCCACCTCCAAGGGATAAATAATAATTTTTGGAATAGGTGGTCGATGATTTTTTACCATCCTCCATGCAATAACTATGAAGTACCACAATACTTTTTGAGGAAACTTTATTGTGAGTTTGACTTCAATTAAATCCTAAATTCCTCTGACATGTAGGATTTCCAAGGTACAAGTGGGGGCTCCACACATGACAGAGTGGGGGCACAACATGTCCCAAACTAGGCACCGAGACCATTGGCTAGACCAGAGTATGAGCATGTAACTATCCATTTCGTTGTGAAGGAGGGTATTGAGGTGGACACCTTAGAATTGATTAGCTCGATCACTCAAGCCCTTATACAACATACTAGGCCTCTAGTACAGGGTGATGTAGACAAATCTTCCACGTGTCGAGTTCCACCTCATATATGTCAGTCTTATGGGTCTTTTGTGTTTATGATCCTAAGCATAGTCAAGATGCATGTGCCCAGGATACATTTGCAACGAATCAGATGGTCATGACAAATGTTGGAAATAGGATGCCATTTAATTGCAAATCCTAAACATTAATTATTTCATGTATCTCCTAAGTTCTTGGAATGCGTTCAACAAACACTAAGATTAGGATGAGATTAATATTTGATGAAATAAATTATGAAATTGACATTTGTAGTTATTCCTAAATAATAGGAACATGTGGGTGGACACATGGTAAGGTGACACTCACCTTGAGTTCAGTTAACTATTCAGAGTAAGAGATAACACTTTTGAATGCATTTAAAGATCCTAGGAGTTAGGATTTGATGTTTGCATGCTTGAAGTTCAGTTTAGTTTAGTTCAATTCAGTAAATAATTTAGTTCAGTTCAATTATGGTTCAATTGTCTTCAGTTACTTTTAGTTGTCTTCAGTTAGTTTCAGTTGTATGTTAGTTAACTTCAGTTAACTTGGAATGCATGGCTAATAACATTGAGTTGTATGATAGATAACGGGGACTACCTCCAGTTAACAGGGGATGACTATTCTTTGGGAATGGTGTTGAGTAAATGTTTCAGTTAACAAGAAATCACTTGGAGCCAACTTGGGCGCCCAAGATGCTTTCTTGGAATTAACTCCAATGCATGATAAGATATTTCTGAAGGCTCTGTTAAGTGGGACCCTCTTTTGGGTGCCATCTTTGAGGAAGAGCTTTGTAATTATCACCGAAGTGAAGGACGAGTTGTAGCTTTAGTTTGGGATACCCAAATGGGTAAAGCACATGTTGTAAGCTTTAGTCTTCACATAATAACTCAACTTGAAGTAATATGGCGTACCTTTTCAAGGGCTTGAGCTTGTGCGTTGTAATTATCACCATTTGGAGATTACAAGGTTGCATATTGTCTCTATATCTCATTCAAGTTGAAGAGAGTTTTCATAATTGGTTATTGCAGGTGTGAAGAAGATTGGTAAATATAGAAGAAGCATTCTCAATCAAGAATTGGATCTATTGTATTTTAGAGATTGAATAATAGAATAATTCTTGGTGGAGTTTTTTGCCGAAAGGGTTTCTCCATGTTATATCTTGTGTGATCTTTCTAATATCTTGTCTAGTTCTTCTATCAACTACTCTATTCATTCTACAACAGTAAAATGAATTAATCAAGATAATCACCCACAAAGAATATATGTAACAAAGAAAGAGCTTACTTAGATCAGCAATATTAAAGTTTTACAGAGTATTAAGCTGGGAAAACGCCTCATTTTTCAACAACAAAAGCTATGTTGAGTGATACATTCAAATTTGATAGTTAGGTAAATGTGAAGAAGTTCATTTAATATAATTTATTAAATTTTTTTTTGAAATGTAATATTAACTAAATTAATAGAATGATTATATTGAAATTTTAGGATCATAGTGTTCACCCTACTTGCAACGGTCCTCCACCTCCCTATTACATGACAGTGTTGAGTGCAGAGGTATGTAGCTAGTAAAGAATTATCAATATTACATGTGAATAGTTGAACCTTATATGAATGTTATTCTTATAAATCACTTTGGATTTCAAATAGGTTAATGCTAGGCCTTCAACATCAACACCTAGCAGTCAAGGTGCTCATTAAACTTTCACTCAAGTAATATAGAGAATTTTTAAGTTTAATATAAAAAATTATAAAAGAATGTTAGGTAGTTTTGATAATTGAACAATGTTTTTTCATTTTTAGATGATGCAAACATATACTTCTCCCATTATTCATAAGACAATGGAGCATGGTGTTGCTACAACAATAGCAAGTTCAATGCCTTTGATAGAGATATGAGGCAAATTAGTAAATTTCACATTACATTTGTTATTTTATTGTTTATTATTGAAAAATTGAATGATATTCATTTGTAGTTTAATTTTTATCTGGATGGTTTCCACAGGGCTTCACAACTTCAGATTGTGAGTGTGTCTTTATTGCAAATGAATGTAGTGATTATTTGTATGCGACAAGTGATTATTCTGTTATATATCATTCTATAATTCAATTTCTATATATTAATGCCTATACCTTTTATCATATTAGGTGGAGGTCCAAGAAACTTTAAAAAGGAAGTCAAGTGAACGAGTTTGAAGTAGACCACCATCATATGGATCTCCATCCTCTTGAAATTCAAAGGTCTAGCTCGTGATCTCTTTCTTCCCCGAGAGGGAAATGACTACATTAGGGTCCTTTTTTGTATGCCTATATGACATTTTTGAACATATATTTTGTATTACATAGATGTGACATTGTATGTCCATATGGCTTTGTCGTAAGCCTATATGACTTTCTTGGAGATATGTTATACTTTTATCGACATATAATGTTGTATGCCTATATGGATTTTTGGTTAATAAAAATCTTTTTTACCAATGGTGTCTATATTTGTATTATAAATGATTAATGGAATAAATTAATAATGAACTGATGCAACTATAAATCATTAATTTTATCCATATTTGCACTATAAATGATTAATTTAATAATTAAATAAGGCTCAATTTTACCATGTAATTGATGCAAGCATTGTAATTAATCATTCACAATTTTCCTCAAACATGTTTATAAGGCATGTGGATGGGAGTTTGAAATAGTCAAATGCCTTTTAGGGGTGTGGGATATCCTCAAGGCTAGGTGTTTTGACACATATTTCATGTCTTAAAGCTTCTTTATCATGATCTTTATCACTCCTTTATGTTATTTCAACTATCATTTCAAAGCTATGATTGCCTTATCTCTCATGGAAAACCTTCTAAATTCTACAACTAATTCATAATTTTGTCCTTTTCCTTAATGTTCTTGAAGACTAACTAATGTCCTTTAACTCATGGCTTCGCATTACCCTCCATAAGAACCTTGGCTTCCCTTGATTGACAAAATAATAGGCCAAAATCTTCATGTTTGGTCCTTGTCACTCATCTTCTATACAACCCTTTGCAAGTGACCTCTACCCTTTTATCCTTTTGAGCTCATTGAAGTACCACAAGATTTTCTCATGCATTTTTTATCCTTGACTGTCTAATGTCCTTGCATAAGGTCACCATCATGGTTTATGTTTTATGTCATTCTTTGTATCACTAGAACCTTTAGATTTTCCTTTTTAACTCAATGCTTTGTATTAAATGCTTTGTAATGAGGACATTGTCTAATGCTATCTTCTATCCATTTTTCGTGAGATCCCTACCCTTTGAAAATAAGACTATATTGTGGTCATTTAGCACTATCCTTTGGTTCATGGGATTTCCAAGATCTTAGATGAATATCCTCTTATTTTTAATGTCACCATCCTATTCTTGTTTGAGGATTTTCAACTAACATTGTTGATTTGAACTATTACCCTTTCACTAGAATTTTAGGAGGTCTTCAAACACTACCTCATATCTCCGTGTTTATTTCCTTCTTGAATGCTAAGGTCACTATGAAGACCATTTTCACTATCTTAAAAAAAGTTATCTTCTATAGTCAGATGTCTTTCATTTCTTCCAATCATTGTCCAATAATTGTGCAATCAACTTTTGATCTTCTATTATGATTGTGTCCCTCATGTCTTGAAGGAATACCATACCTTTTTAAGAAATTTTCTATTCACTAACTCCAATAAGACTACCATATATGCATCTTGAGTCATCTTATACCCATATTAATTTCACATGAAACTACTATATTTGATGTTATGATTTGGTGTTGTACACCATTGCATAAATTGTTATATTATAATGCTATAATTAAATAATTATTTAGTTGTGGTACACCGAGGAGGTGTGTTTAGCCACACTAGGTGATTATTTGGGGAACACTTATAAATGTGTATTGTAATATTGGTTTATTATTTTATGTGTGGAAGACATAGTCCATAATAATTTAATATTTGGGAAAAGTATTTAATAATATGAAAAAGTAGTACCCAATATTAAATGAGGGGAAATGGTTTTGTGTTCATGTGGTTTTGTAGCACATGGTTTTATCTTACCACTTGTTTGTATTTTTGTGAGTTTGCACATCTATAAAAGAAAACATATGTTTAGCGATTAAGGTTGGCTGGGTGAGTGGGTTGTCATTATTGAGTCTTTTTTAGGAATGTATATGTGAAAGGAGCATAGAAAATATATGGGATATCAAGGATATTCTTTTTATATGGTTGTGGAAGCAATGAGGCTCCAACACTACTACATTTCACTAAAACACCATTAACAAAATAAAATTTATCAAGAATTATAATTATGTTAGATGATAGATTCCTTGAATCCCTAAAAAACATTTTTTTAATCTGTCAACGAGGAGTATTTAGCACAAAATTGGTCAATAGAAGTGTAAGGAAGATAAAACATGAAGAACTAGAAAAAGAGAATAAATCCATGTTTAATTTAGGAAAATAATTTTCAACAATCACTAATGAAATGTCATTTACAAAAAGAAAGACTTCACCTAAAATAAAATGATGTTATGAAGAGGCACAACCCTTGAACTGACTTGTCCCCTTGTATGAAAAAGAGGGATTTGTAATCAAGAACCATCACAAGAAGAGGAAAAGAGTCTAAAAGAGCAGTTTGTGGTAAATTGTGAAGAAATTTTGGGGAAAAGGTATTTTGAGACTAGATTAGCAAGAGATAAGGGTTGATAAAAAAAGCTAGCAACAATAAGAAACATTAAGAAAGAGAAGAAATTAATAGAACCCCTCTACAAAACAAAAAAAAAATTAGACATACAATGGATCCCTCAATTAAACTATTTGGTAAGGATACTATTGAAACTACATAA
Organism: Sequoia sempervirens; assembly: GCA_007258455.2. Taxonomy (NCBI): domain Eukaryota; kingdom Viridiplantae; phylum Streptophyta; class Pinopsida; order Cupressales; family Cupressaceae; genus Sequoia; species Sequoia sempervirens. Next base: position 3,083,750 of record VDFB02179234.1, read on the forward strand.
CACATTTTTATACTAGAGTCACTATGGAAGAGGAAAGGAGTTGATGAGGAAAAACCTAAGTTACTTGACATTATGTGTTCATTGAGGAAAGATGCTTTAGATTGGTATAAGAAGGCCTATCCAAAGCATGATGCAAATCAAGAAAATGTGAAGAAAGAATTTTTGGAAAATTTTGACACTTCGGAAGTACCAGTTGAGAGTGTTAGTAAAATGAGAGAAATGGTACAAAAAAGGGAGATTTGGTGAAGGAGTATGACGAAATATTTAAAGAAGTCTCACAAATTGGAAGAGCCACTGATAAAGAAGTAGAAGTGGAATGGTTTATCTCTGGACTTAAAAACTATATAGGGAAACATTGGATGGTAGAATTTTTAACACTTATTGTAGACACTCAAAATATCCTGATCGACATTATGCACTTGATTCTGATTCACTAACACTGATTCTTCGTTAATCATTTCTACACTAACTAATTAATTGAATAATCTTTATTTAATTAATTTAATTCCTCCTAAAATCAGATAATGCACTTTATCAGATTATTTCATCATATTCTTCCTTAAATTAAATAAATCAACTTTATTTAATTAAATCCTAATGTTCTTCATTTAATTAAATAAATCAACTTTATTTAATCAATGCTCTTCATTTAATTAAATAAATTAGTTTTATTTAATTCCTAATGTTCTTCATTTAATTGAATAAATCATTTTATTTAATTGAAATCCTAATGTTCCAATATCCTCTCATTTGATTTAAATAAACTCAAAATATTTAAATTAAATGTCACAGTCAAACTAATTTCATCCAAGTTAGTTAATCCTAAATTAATTAACTCCTAACACTAATCCCCCATTCCTCTAGCTTTTGACTCCACCCTTGGGTAAGTCAACCTTGGTCATGTTGCACATATAAATCAATTTATTTGATTTAAATTACCCTATTTTCATTCAAATGTGGCATATTTGAGGATCCAAAATTTAATTAACAAGAATAATAAAGAGATAAGTGATGACAATGAATATTTTGATAAGATGATCTTGCTAAATATTATAAATTTCAAATAAAGAAAATGTGTGATGCCAATAGATTCTAATAAAAAATAAATTTGATGAATATTGTGGATGAGAAACTGTGATATTATTTAACTTCATAATAAATGTGACTTTATTGATTGACTATGATATTTTTCATTTCGATGCTAACAAGTATGTGTTTGTGATTAATTCCTATGATGTGTGGGAGTGACAAATTCATACTCTTTATGGTCAATAATGATAAGTGTCCTAAGATTCAATGCTATTAAATAAACAAGATAGATGCACAATTTAGACTTTTTTTGTACATGCATACCACTAGCTAATAATAATATCCTATAATTTTTTTCATTAGAAGGAACACACTTGAAAATTTGAAACCAGGGAAGAAAATATTCCTATTATTTATTCTAGAGTGCATGATCATGTTCACAATCCAACATAGGAAGGGAAGGGTTCTAGGAATTAAGTCAAGAGTGTTCTCAACTATAGTGTTTTTTATATCATCAAAATTAAGATCAAAATTATGTGTTATAATCATGCACCAAAGATATCCACAAACATGAGGTGAAACTCATAGGTTAAAAAGTGAATTATTCACAGTTCTTCTCTACAAAAATTAAATAGTTTTAACACACTCTTGGGCATGTGAGGGATCATCATGGAAAAAACAGGCCCTTAAGTGGCAAAAAATTCAAAAAAATTAGAGTTAGGAAACTTGACGTAAAAACATGAATAATTTATCTATATTATTTCAAAAATATGTAAAACTAGAATCTATCGCAAATTGAATTTAGTTTATGAACTACTAGGTTTTTTTTTTTTTTAAATCCATTTGGTGAAAATTTGAAATTTCAATGCAATAGTACTTAAATTCTAGGGAAAAAATAAGAAGTATGTGTCTATCTGACCACCCTAACCACAATAAAATGATAATATTTTTTAATAATATTTTGCATATAATTAGAGGACTCATGTCTCGATGTGATACACATTTTTTTTTAATTTTTTTCCAATTAAATAATTAATTATGAATTTTTTATTACAACTTTTAAAAAATATAAAAACTCGTATGTCTGACCACCTTAACTTGGTCAAAACTTCATGAAATTATTTTTTTCTTTTCTAATCCTATAGTATGCAAAACATAGAATGTGATTTGCATATTTCATATTCAAAAAATATGACACCATTCGAAAGCTATAGATGTTTTTCAATCAACCTATCAATCAGGACTTTAATTGTAATTCAAATAGAAAATAAATAATAATTATTTATTAAATTCAAAATAAAGCATAATTTATATTGGTAGAAATCTGAGAATCTCCTTTAAAAACCCTTTTCGTTTCATCAATTTTGGGTTTAAAAAAAGTCGTCAACCACATACTCTACACATACCCATCATATCGCCACTTTTTGGCCCATCATGATCCTGCACATACCCTCTTTATTGATTTCATATTTTTTTTATTGATTTCACTCCCAAATTTTAGAGATTTATTTCTTCAATTGATTCCAAATTTGGTGGGATCCAATAAAATTTGATGAAATAATTTAAGTTCATGAATTCTTCGTTAAACAAATCTACTACCATTTCACCTAGTTTAGTTAGTGCTAAACAAACTTACTTCTAATAAAATTCAAACTTACAAATTTTGTTGGATCTAATAAAATTTGATGAAATAATTTTTAAGCATGAATTCTTCATTAAAAATAATTGCTACAAATAAGATCACCTTAAGTATAGACAAATAAGATCACAAAAAAGAAAGCTTCATGGGCTAGTAATTCAATCAATGTCTATCTAATTATATACATAAGAATATGACATATTGACCTATCTAAATTTGACGAAGCCTAAAAATATCCATCTAATCCAACAAAAAATATAAATTTAGATCATCACATTGAATGAAATTATTTGAATTCAACATAAAATAAAAAGATTTTCAAATTTAGGTCCAAATGTTACATTTATATATTGTCATAGAAAATATATATGTACAAAAATAGCTTAAAGTTCTTGGTACATATAATCTAGATCCTCTCTATCTTTTATTATCTCTAAAATCTTTTCATGGTCTTCAATAGGCAACCTCCACCTTTGTTTGGCTCGTCCTCTTTTTGATAAGGTTTCAAGATTTATTCTTGTTGTTATAACTAAGTGACTATAATGTAAAACCTTTTGACCTGACATAAAATCAATAAATATAATACCATTTCTATCTATCTTTGTTTTTTGATAGTATGTGCCCTCAACAACCACTGATCCAGTAGGATACTCTTGTCCATCACCATCTATCATTGATTCTGACAATTTGCATTTTGGTTGTGTACATCTTAGTATATAGTAATCTACACCTTCTGTATTGTCAAGATCTACAAGAACAACAAAAGAATATCCTGTACACACCATGTAGTAAACTATGCTCAACTTAGGTAGAATATAAATCAATTGTAAGTTAAAATTCAATTTAAAATTTTAAAAATTACCTGTAATAACTAAATCTGATACACATTCGTAATCAGTTGAATATAGAGGATCGTAGATATCTACAATGTCATTGTCTTCAAAAGGGTTCAACATGGCCACTAATTGTTTTATTTCCCATTGTGAAACATACCCATCTCTAATATTCTCACATTGTAGAGTATTTGCATTGTTCTCAATGCAATCAACACAAAACATGATTTTTGTCACTTGAATTACTGAAGGCCTGCTATGTCTTGTTGTCATGATTTGATGCAAACTTCTAATACCGCTAATTGTTCGACAATTAGTAAGAGTTGATCGATCAATATCTATAAATTTCAAACATCCAATTAAAAAGTGTATAAAATTGAAAATTGAATTCATGTACACATTGAAATTCAAAAAACAAATTCATTTATGTACCTTTAACTTCCCAAAAATAACGTGTGTTGTATATTGAGTCACGGGCAACAAAATGAATTTTGCACCATTCAAAAATTTAATTTGCATTCCTTATGGCATTACCTGCAAGTTCATGTTGGTGAAATGTTAGGTTAAGAGGTTTTGTAGTTGAAAGGAAAAGATGATCTCAAAAACTTAATTAGATTTTTTCTAAAAATTCAACACTCAATATTGAAGATGCAACATTGGATATATCAAAACCACTATTGCATAATGGTAAGCTTTCACTTCTCAACACATGCAATATATTGAGACATCTTTTTCCTAATAGGTTTAATAATTTAAAATTTAAGAATTTAAATTTCTAGTCTATATGGTGTTACTTGTAAGTTCATGTTGACAAAGTGCACACTTCACACATGCTCCAGCTCCATCATGCTCTCCTTTTCCATGTCCACTCATAGAAATTCCACAAAATTTTTATGTCACATCTAATATGTTGTTGGCTTAACCAATTCAAAGCTTTTGTAGACTTAAATTATCCTATGAAGTTACAAAAAATTTCATTTTAAACCAAAATAGTAAAAATAAACTATATGTGTACAACATATAAGTAACTGAACAATTCAAGTCTGAACAAGTTAAGTAAACAAATAAATATATAATTTAAAAAAAAATTTAAATCAACACTTACCAACACATCCATTAGACCATATCCAATGTTGTGAAGCATCTATTTGACGTCATCCTAGGTCTTCAAAAAAAATTGCAAAACAATGGGCTACATAGCTTCTATCATGACCTATATCATCACTGATATTTAAAAGTGAACCTCTTTGATGATAATTCGTTCATCTTTGCTACTTTGCACACCATCTACATGTTCTTTAGCATGCCTATAACAAACTTGTACAAATATTGCAACTTGCTCTGAATGATAATATTGACTTTGAATCTCAGTTTGAGGACTAAATGTATAGTTCTTAGAGCAATCAACAATAGAGAGAATACAACCTGGTGGAAAGTGATTCTTTGAGTCACAAAATTGCTTAGCTTGACACCTAGTATCATGACAATGTTGAATATGTGGATATATGATACTGCAAAATTTATTCATAAACTCATTGTAAAACAATTCACTCTCTTTGAGAACAGTTTTTCTAGTCTCAACTCCTAACTTTGTTGAATAGTTATCATATTCAAATCACTTCCACATAACTTGCATTAAATGATCAATATTGTCAACCTGTAAAAGATTCTTCAAATTTCCACTATCATTACATAGATTTTGTATACACTACACTTTGAATTCATTTGAGTCTTCTGGTCTCTTCTAGGGATGAATATATTTGGATTAATTACTACCATAGGTTTTTTATATGACTATAGATGTAGATGAAATTTAACATGAGTTCGACAACAAGTCTCATGTACCTTATTTATGCCTACAAAACTTATTTGTAGTCTCTCAAACATCCTTTGACAAATCTTCACATATGAACATTCTTGCTTGAATGCTTCAAAAAGTTCACTTTGTGTTGTATCTATAAAATGTTTTGGATGTGAAATTTTTGTACCATCTTCACCTTTTATTTGTATAGTGTCCCTTCTATTGGGATAAACATGAGAGTGGCTGGTCCAATATTTAATCACCCGTTCCTTTACATCTTTTGAGATTCTATCTTTTTGGGGAACCTTGCAAATATTTACCCAATTATTCTCAATATTTTCATCCAATCTATTTCTCTTTTTGATATATCTTTGAATAGTTCTCCTAGGAACATTGAGTAATTCAGAAATTGCTTAAACTTGTCTTTTATGTGATAATTTCTTACTAAAAATTACTGTCATCAATGCTCTATGTGCAACACTTAAATCAACAGCTTGACTCTTGCTTTCAATAGAATTCAATGCTTCTTGTAGGTTTTCAACTATTGTTTGCTTTGAACCTGATGACTTTTTCTTATTATCAACCCCTAACAACTCCAAAACTAGGGTCATTTCTTTCCTCCTAAATAACTTTGCAAATAACTGTGCTCTTCCAATTATAGAATTTTCTTCAAAAAATTCATCCCATATTCTTTTAGAGTGTAATTTTACTATGCTTTCAGATAACATATCTTTAGATGAAATATTATTGAAAAGAGAATCCTCATCCATCTCCATCAGATTTTCCATACCAAAGAAAAATTTTCTATCACCACCTTCAATTTGTCTTGGCACCTATACTCCTTGGTCATCAACAATTTCCATAGGTTGTTCTTGAGTAGGTGTTCATCCACATTTGTAGTATCTCTTCTTCGATCATACAACCTTTTTCTTGTCTTTTTATTCCCCATCACAAATTGCTCAAGTTTGAATTCACCTGCATACAAAAATAACACGTATATAAATACTTTAACCTCTATTTTTGAAGATCTACCTACATTCCAAAAATCATTGATTTAATCAATTACATGTTTCAGATCATGGTACCTGAGAATACAACTTTGCCCTTGTCAAAATCAATGTTTTTTTCTCCAATTTTTTGTAATTTAATAATTAAAAAAACCAAATAAAACCAAAAAGGCAAAAAAAATATTTTTAGTCCAAATTCATTTCAGATCATGTATTTGAGAATATAACTCCACCCCCATTGAAATTAGTGTATTTTTTCTCCAAATTTTTGTAATTTAATAATTAAAAAAGGCCAAAAAAGCAAAAAAAAAATGATTTTTCAGTCTAAATTCATCTTAGATCAATGTATCTGAGAATATGACTTTGTCCCTATCGAAATCAGTGTACTTTTTTACTCTGCTACTTTTGTAATTTAATAATTAAAAAAATCTTAAAAAATCCAAAAAAAAAACATCTTTTTGGCCAAGTGAGTTCTGATAAAAAAAGATTCGGTCGAATCCTTTCTGACCGGAACCCATTCTGTCGAATGGGCTTAAATCAAATCCTATTTGGCCGAATATGTCTAAGTGGCATCCCACTTGGCAGTCAATTCACCATTTTTTCAATTTTTTTGAAACTTCCAACTTCTGGTGAATATTTCTTCAATCAATTTAAAAAAAAAAATTAAAAAAAAATGCCCTTTTGTAGAGCTCACAGTGTTGAAACCAAATATATATATATATATATATATTTATTGATTGATTAGTTTTAGTATATAAATATTTTAAAATAATGCAAGTAGGTTGTTCAAAGTCAAAAAGAGGCCGCTTTGAAATTAAATAAAAATAGTAAATCATCATAAAACCCATTTTGTTTGGTCTTTATTCAAATATGACTAGCATAGACCTGAGGTAAGGTAGTTACAAATAACATTGTGTTAGAAGATGATGCTAAACCTATAAGATAGAAGATTAATAAAATGAATCTTAAGGCAACTTTGTTGGTTAAGGCTAAGATTGAAAAGATTTTATAAGCTGGTTTCATCTGCCCCATTGACTATTCACCTTGGACATCAAACATAGTGGAATTTGATGAATAATCACAAGACAACTTCCTTTGTTGCTCCACCATATTAGTGGGTCTCTCTTATGCATGAACTGGTGGGTTTTAGTGATCTTGCTCCTATGTCTATGTGGGATTTTTTTGTTTGCATTGGCTCTTGAGGGATTTAACTGACATGATGGATGAGAGGGTATATATCCTTCAATGTGGGATTCTTTTCAATTGGAAAGTAATCCTCCTCCTATTGGTGTAGTGGTGTGTGCTTTGAGTTTTTTTTTAACTATCAACTGAGATGATTTTTTAAGTCCTTGAAACCTATGCTATTTTGATATTATCATTCGATCAGTTTGTGAATACTTGACAATAACCCTTTTTTTTTTTTTATACGTGAGAAAATGATTATGTTGATATAGAAAAAGAGATACAATAACATCTGCCATGTAGGAGACCAAAATGTATAGACTCTCTGCCCTAGTTCATTTACAAATCCACTCCCAAACCTTACATTTACACCAAAATGTGCATCATATCAAAGGGAAGTATATTTTAAACCTCTACAAAGCATACTGAACCCTAACACAACTGACAACTATAGCCAAAAAATACAACCCATCACCCAACTATACAAAATTGTAGCATGAACCATTTAACAAAGACCAAAATAGTAGACCTGGCCAAAACAACTAGAGCCAAGGAACTCGCAAGCTTGAGAAAATGACCAGAAATCTAGAACCTTATTTCTGCCATGAGTAGGAGAAAGCTTTAACACCTTATGTAGATAACCAGCCCAAACCACAACCATCTGTTTGTGCTCCACTAGAGCCATACACTTAAGGTCAAGCAGGAAGGGATAATATTTAATCACTTCCCCCGACACATGAAGCAAGGACATATTAGGTGGTTGAGGCACCCCAAGCCTTGGGGTAGTAGCATATAGAATTTCATCTAATCCAACCAACAAATCCGCTTTGAAGAGCTTCCTTATCAAAGCCTCAACCTCACCCTTCGACATTCTAATATCGAACAAGACCGCCAGGAATCGCGACGTGATATTGGTGTCCACTTCATACACTTCATTGTCTTCCAGGAATCCCTTCCCAAGGATAATCTTCACTGCAACTAAGATGATGGAATCAAATCTAGTGAGGACTCATTTGACCCTCTGATCACTGATCACCCCACGAAATACCATATGTCTCACTAAATTGTCCAATTGGATCAGAGTATCTGCTCTAATGCTAATCAGAGTCTCGACAGACATTCTCACCACAAACTTTGAGCACTCAGCCATCATTCACCACAATTGCATATGATCACAAAAGTATCCTTTTCCAAATATAAATGGTGATCAATTAATTGTTGTGCCCTTATGAAGTGTTCGAGTATCGTGCAAGATGCCAAGGTTAGTCCTTGCTATTATTAAACTGACCATATTTGTGCATGCCACACATAAATCCAACCTGTTAACAATGTGAAAACCATAGTGCATAATCCCCATGCGTAAGTAAAAGGACAAGCCAATCTTTTGAATGTAGGTTTTGTATATCATAGATTACAATATCATCATTTATTTGACAAGAATAAAAACTTGATTTGTGTTTGGGCATAATTATTTTCCATTCGCCTGCCATCACTACCCATAGAAGTATCAACGCTGAGGTGGCTGCCAACAATTCCACACTAGCCAAACCCCACCAAATCATTGATAGATGTCCAAGGTAGCTCTCCACAACTTTGTTTTTGGAGAGCAACAACAATGTCATGAAGGTAGAGCACCCCAAAAGCCATGTGACATCCAAATGACCAAAAACTAATCAGTCATCAACTTCACTTCTATCCCAAACTTTCGACAATAGTTAGTGTGGAAAGTTTCCCACCCAACCACCCACTTGACAATAACCATTTTTATTGTAAACCATTATTAAAATTTAATTTTTAATTTTTAATTTTTTGATCAATGGTATAGGTGTGTTTTTGAAAGGGCCCAAACTCTTTAACAAAAGGAGAAAAATAAGATGATGAAACCCAACAATTCACAACAAAACAATCAACATAGAACTAGCAACACTAAAAATGCTTTACATCAACAAATAAATAGCAAAGATCAAGCTGGAAACAACCCATACACTAAAGGAAATAATCAAATAATAAGTAATCGATCTAGCTTTCTAATATAAAAAGAAGATTAGATAAATATGTGAGTTACCCTCTCAATGATACATACATAGACCTTCTCTTAACATGACCTCCTAATGTATAGAAAGGTGGAGGCTTTCAATACAATCAAAATCAAACAAACTTCCCAACTTAGAAACCCTAACTTGGTCCTTTTCTCACAAATCCTTCAAACTTCCTTGTAGCACTCCAAATAGTGATTTTTGATCATATCTTTCAAATAGGACTTCAAACCCACAATTGAATCACCATTGCAGACACCCTTTATGCCCTTTTGAGATATATCAAATTTGTAGATATGCTTGTTTTGTAACAACACCCTCTAATTTTGACTGTTACATTGGAGAGAGGCCTAATTATGCTTTTTTTCCAAAGCAACTTTGTGAAATCTCTTCTCCAAACTACCAATCTTCATTCCAAGGCTTCCCTCAAGTCACATGGAGTCTAAAAACACAATTTTCATCCACTGGCACAATTATCCAATCACCTTTTAACAAAACCCTATGTCTAACCTATTCTCCTAAGCCTAATACATAGATATATTAGGCTAGGGCTTGATAAAATTCAGCCCTATCTCCATTCCCTGCTCCTACAAACCCTACCAACATTAAAATAATCCTAACTACTCCCATTCCACCAATTTTCTGATTTTTCCACCAGTTGAATGGTTCCCTACTTCATATTTTTTCTCTCAAGCCCTCAAAACTAGGGTTTTCTGGCTGCTTTCAGTAAATTGCTTCAAACTCACTCTTATCTCAATGAAAAATGATGAAACCAAAACCAAAAGGTAGCTAATTCACCCCTTCAATAGTTCCAATGAAAATTATATCATTAGTTGATAGTACGAGGCCATACAGCCTATTGTAGTAGCAAAAACACAATGAAGAATGTAGAAAAACAAAGATTTCTTATTGTTTGATCACCAAATACAACTCCAGAATAATTCCTTGAGTATCCTAAGGCATATTTAAACTTTTTAAACCAAAAACCAATATTTTCAAACTAATTTTTGAATATATGACCGTTCAACTTCCATACACACCAAAATTGCAAAGTTGCTTATGCAACTTTTACAACACTTGCAAAAACTTGATCCAACTTTATCTAGAACTAACCCCATATGACTAAAATAATTAGACATGGTCTAAATAGACTTTATTACATCAAAAATGACTCAACATTAGAAAAACCTAACATCTAACCCCTTTTACATAATGAAAAGCTAGGTGCCCCTGCACCATACACCCAGGGAGAACAAAATCTCAAGTTCCACTTGAGATTAGATCTTGTATAGTTGTACCATGCTTCTTGATGTCTTCCTCTATCATCTAGGTTGAATCCTCTGTTGGAAGGCCTTTCCACTTCACTAGGTACTCATTATACACCTTGTGCCTTGTTCTTTTAGCTTCCTTTGTGTCCAAGACGCATTCAAACTTCAATGGTTGACTTGGTGGTAAGTCTCTAACCCAATCTTCATCTGCAAATCCTAATGTACCTACATCTGTACCTACAATCATAGATCCTTTAAAATGATATAGGTCAGAAACATTAAAAATTGGAGAGATAGCCACTCTAGGAGGGAATTATATCTCATAGGCATTTGCTTAGAATTTGTGGACCACCCTACATAGCCCAATCTTCTTCATCTGTAGCTTTGAATACTTCCCTTTAAGTAGCTTTTCTTTCCTCAAATGAGCCAATACCCAGTCCCTCAATTTCAAATGAGCCTCTCTCCTTTTCAAATCTACATGTTTGTATTTATCAAAACTTTTTTGAAGGTTCTCCCTAACTTGCTGATGTATATCTTTCATTGCAACTACAAACTCTTCTCCTTCAACACTCCTCTCCATACCACTCAAATCTCTGAGTTCAAACACTCCCCTTGGTTGCAATCCATACACAATCTCAAATGAGATTTTTCTAACACTTCTATTCACAGAGTCATTATATGCTAACTTAGCTTGGGGTAGGATTAGATCCCATTGTTGTGAGTGTTCATTTGTCAAGCATCTGAGATGATTCCCAAGGCTTCTATTTACAACTTCAGTCTTCCCATCTATTTGTGGATGATAGGAAGAGCTAAAGGTCAAGTTTGTTCCCAACTTCTTCCAAAGGTTTCTCCAAAAGTGACCCACAAACTTATTGTCCCTATTAGAAACATTTTTCAATGGTAATCCATTAATCTTGACCACCTCCTTGAAAAATAACCCTACAATGTAAGAGGCATTATTTGTGCTTTTACATGGTATGAAATGTGCCATTTTGCTAAACCGGTCTACAACAACAAACACACTATCAAATCCTCTTTGAGTTTTGGGTAACCCCAACACAAAATCCATGCTGATGGATTCCCATGGCCTATTTGGGATTGGAAATGGTTGATAAAGACCTGCATTTGTGCTACAACCCTTTCCTTTTTGGAAAACAACACACTTTTCAACAAATTTCCTGATATCACTTTGCATCTTTGGCCAATAGTAATACCTTCTTACCTGTTCCAAAGTTTTGTCCACACCAAAATGACCCCCTAAGCTGCCACAATGCTTCTCTTTAATCGGATTAGTCCTCATAGAGAATTTGGGAATACACAACCGAGCACCCTTAAACAATAACCCTTCTTGAATCAATGAATCAGAATTGTCTTCATGAAAAATGCCATCAAAATAATTGCAAGAAGCATAAATATCTGTGAAATCATCATCTCCTTCATACATACCTTTCAAAGCATCAATACCTACACTTTGGAGTTGAATTTCTTGAACCAACAATGCCCTTCTGCTCAAAGCATCTGCCACCTTGTTTGACTACCCCATTTTGTGTTTGATGGTGAAGGTGAAGCTTTTTACATATCCGACCCACTTCACATGTCTGTGGTTGAGTTTGTCTTGGTTGTTGAGGAACTGTAAAGCATGATTGTTAGTAAAAACAATGAATTCCTTAGGAAGGAGATAATATCTCCACTTCTTCAATGATTGCACCATGGCATATAATTCCAAGTCATAAGAAGAATAGTTCTTCTTTTCTTCTTTGAGTTTCTCATTGAAAAATGCAATAGGCCTACCCTCTTGGCTCAAGACTGCTCCAATTGCATACCCACTTGCATCACATTCAATTGTGAACATCTTGTTAAAATTAGGCAATGCTAAGATAGGTTATTGTGCTACCCTTTGTTTCATATATTGAAAGCTTTTTTTTGCCTCATTAGACCATACAAACTTTCTTTGTTTATCCCCTTTGATTGTATCAATGATTGGAGAGAAGATATGACTGAAATTTTTTCAAAAAAAATATGTAAAAGCTAGCTAGGTTGTGGAAACTTCTTACCTCACTAACTGATGTAGGAGTAGGCCAATTGAGAATTGCTTCCACCTTGCTGGGGTCCATCTTCAAAGTACCTTTTGAGATCACAAATCCAAGATAGACCAACTCCTCTTTCATGAATTCACACTTCTTCAAATTGATCATCAACTTTTCTTCATTCAACCTCTTCAAAACTATGTCTAAATGTTGCAAGTGTTCCTCTTTAGTCTTACTAAACATAAGAATATCATCCAAGTAGACAACCACAAACTTACCTATGAAGGGTTTCAAAACTTCATTCATTAATCTCATAAAAGTGCTTGGTGCATTTGAAAGCCCAAATGGCATGACAAGCCATTCATATAACCCCTCATTAGTTTTGAAGGCAGTTTTCCACTTATCCCCCTCTCTAATCCTAATTTGGTGGTAGCCACTTTTGAGGTCAATCTTTGAAAAATAACAAGCCCCTCCTAAACAATCCATCAAATCCTCCATTCTTGGTATGGGGAACCTATACCTTATGGTTATCTTGTTAATTTCCCTTGAGTCGATGCACATTCTCTAATCTCCCCCTTTCTTTGGTGCCAATACAATAGGAACAACACATGGGCTAAGACTCTTCCTTATTAGGCCTTTGTCAAGTAGCTCTTGAATTTGTTTCCTAATCTCTTCATTTTTTTGATGAGTCATCTTATATGCATCTTTATTGGGTAGGTTTTCCCCTAGTATAAAATTTATATGGTGGCTCACATCTCTTATTCGTGGCAAATAACTAGGGATCTCATCCACAACAATGTCTTGGTACTTGTTCAACAAGCCTTGGACCTATTTAGGTACATTTTCCACCTTTTTTGTTGTCCTCAAAAATTTAGGTCTGATTACAATGGCATAACCTTGTCCACCCTCTTCTTTCATGGTTTTCAAGAACTCTTTTCCCCCAACCAACATTACACTAGACACAACTTGTGTATCTAGATTCTCATCTTGCAATGGAGTAAGGGTGAATGAAACCCCATCCTTTTCAATCACATAGGTATTCTTCTGCCCCTTATGTTTAGCCTTTCTGTCATACTGCCAGGGTCTTCCTAAAAGTAGATGGCAAACATCCATTGGGATGATGTCACACGATATCTTATCTTTATACCAGGCTTTAATATTGAATTCAACCCATGTTTTCTCATTAACTAGGACATGTTGCCCCTTGTTCAACTAGGAGACCTTATAGGGAGTGGGGTGTGGGATTCTTTTCATCTTCAATTTCTCTACCATCTCTAAGGAAACCAAATTATTTGTGGAACCAAAATCGACAACTACTTTACACACCTTACCTTGAGATTTGCAGGTGGTTCTAAACAACGATTTTGTTTGTGGAGGCTCCTTCACCACAAGGACTTTGAGCAATTTTCTTCTCATCATCGGAGATTCTCCAATTTTTGGAGCAGCATGCTAAGATGGAGAGTTGACACTCTCACAATCTTCTTCTTGCACCAATTGTGTTCTCCTTTCACCACCATATGAAGTAGAAGGTTGTTTATCTGGACATTTGGACCATGCTTGATGGCCAAACTGATTACATTGATAGCATCTTCCTGAAAATGTATTTGATCCTCTACCTTGTCCTCCAAATTTTCCTCTACTATTTGATCTCCTACCTCTGAAACCACCTCTTGATTCTGAGCCTTGATCTTGATTACCACTTATCTCAACTTGTGCCTTTTGAGATTGTCCTCTTCCTCCAAAGGTTCCTCTACCCTTGAAGTTCTTTCCTTTGCCTCTACTTTGTTTCTCTTGCCTTCTCTTCAATTTTTCTTCTGCCTTAACAGCTAATTGAAAACATTCTTCCACCGTTCTAGGGGTGGTAAGACTCATCTCATCTTGTATTTGGAACCTCAATCCATTTAGGTACCTTACTACTTTTTCAACCTCATCCTCAACATGACCTACTCTAATGCTTAACTTATGAAACTCTTTTGTGTAAGCCATGACATCCATCTCCTTTTGTTTAAGATTTTGAATCCTTCTAAATGTTTGAATTGCATCGTCATCGAGCAGAAATTGACCCTTGATTTTGGACACCATTCTATCCCAAGAATTGAGTTTTTATTTTCCCTTATTCACTATCTCTTCCTGCACATAATTCCACCAAGTTAGGGTAGGGCCTTTCAACTTTGTTTTGGAAAATTTCACCTTTTGTTCATTTGCTACCTCCTTGGTTATCTAGTGCATCAACCCAATCTAATACCTCTTCACTATCCATTTTTCCACCATACATGGGAAATTCCATCTTCACCTCAGGAGTATCTCCCTTGACAACCTTCAACAACTTAGCCATTCTCAACTCATTAGGGTCCAACTCATCATCTCCTTGGTCTCCTCCTTGAGGGTTTTCATTCTCACCCTCTACCTCTTCCTCTTGATCACTCTGGTCTCCAGTGATCACACCTCTCTTTTGATTTGACTCTAGTGCTGCAAGTCTAGCTAGGACAACTTCTTGAGACTCCTTTACTTGTCTCAACTCCTTGGCATGCTTTTCTTTTGATTCTCTCACTTCTCTGGTCGTTGGATTCTTTTTAGGAGGCATCTTTGTTTCCTTCAAAATTCAACCTTATCCCTTTGTTGATCAAAACCTATGCTCTAATACCAATTTTATGTAGAGTAGGGTGGAGGTTTTCAATACAATCAAAATAACACAAACTTCCCAACTTAGAAACCCTAACTTAGTCATTTTCTCACAAATCCATCAAACTTCCTTATAACACTCCAAATAGTGATTTTTGATCATATCTTTCAAAGAAGACTTCAAACCCACAATTGAATCACCATAGTAAACACCCTTTATGCCCTTTTTAGACATATCAAATTTGCAGATATGCTTGTTTTGTAACAACACCCTCTAATGTTGACTGTTACGCTGGAAAGAGGCCTAATTAGGCTTGTTTTCCAAAGCAACTTTGTGAAATATCTTCTCCAAACTACCAATCTTCATTCCAAGGCTTCCCTCAAGTCACATGGGGTTTGAAACCACAATTTTCATCCACTAGCACAATTATCCAATCAGCTTTTAACAAAACCCTATGTCTAACCTATTCTCCTAAGCCTAATACATAGAGATATTAGGCCAAGGCTTGATCAAATTCAGCCCTATCTCCATTCCCTACTCCTACAAACCCTACCAACATTAAAAACATCCTAACTACTCCCATTCCATCAATTTTCAGAATTTTTCACTAGTGGAATGGTTCCCTACTTCATATTTTTGCTCTCAAACCCTCAAAACTAGGGTTTTCTAATTGCTTTCAGTAAATTGCTTCAAACTCACTCCTATCTCAATGAAAAATGATGAAACCAAAACCAAAATGTAGCTAATTCATCTCTTCAATACTTCCAATGCAAATTATATCATTAGTTGACAGTATAGAATCGTACAACCTGTTGAAGTAGCAAAAACACAATGAAGAACACATAAAAACAGAGATTTCTTATTGTTTGATCACCAATTACAACTCCAGAAGAAGGCCTCAAAAATCCTAAGGCATATTTAAACCTTTTCAACCAAAAACCAATGGTTTCAAACTACTTTTTGAATATATGACTGTTCAACTTCCATACACACCAAAATTGCAAAGTTGCTTATACAACTTTTGCAACATTTGCAAAAACTTGACAACTTTATCTAAAACTAACCCCATATGACTAAAAACATTAGACATGCTCTAAATAGACCTTATTACATAAAAAATGACTGAACATTAGAAAAACCTAACATCTAACCACTTTTACATAATGAAAAGCTAGGTGCCCCTACACCACCTCCTATCTCTTTAATAAATCAAAATGCACCCCTTCTTTCGTTGGTGAGTATCTAAAGACCGAAAAAATTGTACTTGAAAACAAAAGATATATTCAAACACTATTTTTAATTTAGCTCTTTCAATATAAATTTTACTACACCATAATAATAGTGAATATATTTTTATTTTTTTGACAATAAGAACGCATCCACTCAGAAGAATATTCACCTTTATTAAGACTATGTATCATATTGTATGCATCTAACTATTGTATTGTCATCCTTAATGAATATTTCAAATTTTATAACTTTTATATGAGCATAGCATCTATTTTAAATGTGTGTGCTCAATATTTAAGAGTTAAGTTTTAAAATTTTTAAATGAAAATAATAAGTTAATTTAAATATTGTAAGATATATTTATAAATGCTAAATGTGAGATAAATCATTTTATTTATTTTTTAAATTGAATTTTAATTATATAGTTAAATTTTAATTTGATTTTTAAAATTGAAATACAAATTAATATAAAATTTAAATGCAATATTATTTTATTTTACTAATTAATGTAATTTAAAAAAATAAAATTTTATGAATATATATTAAATACATCTAATTATAATTAATATGAGATAAGTTTTTCAAAAGTAATTTTGATATTTCTTTAATATTTGAATTATTATATATTAACTAGGATTTATAAATAATAAAAATAATAAACAAAATTCTTGTTATGATCCAATCATCGTACAAGTGAATCTACACAATCCTGAACAGAAATATAACAATATTTTTTCCAATATTTTATTTTAAATAATAACCAAATTAATTTTATACAATTAGAAATTTTTAAAAGAAAAATAAAACAGAAAGGAGCTGATTATATTAAGTCTTTTGGAGATAATCTGTAAATTATAAAACCTCTAATCTAGGAAATATTAAAGAATCAAAGTACAGATATTCTGAGTCTTTAAATAAATCTAAACCGCCATTTAGAAAGTTTGCTGAATCGTCCTTTCCTGTCATACATTTGGCGCTTCTTAGCTTACACCATATTCTCATGTTTCCGTCGACGTCAGAGATAAATTTGGAAATTGTGGCCATCGCAATGCTCTTAAATAGAACTTAATGAACTTAAAAATGTCTCTGTCATTTAGATTTTGTCTCCCTTCCAGATTCTTAAGACTGTTGTGTAAGAGTAATGGAGGAGGGTTGAGAAAAAGATAATTTAAGGAATGCTTGAAAATGGTGTGTAGGTGGAAAGGTGGTTGTTGCAGTAGAAAATGAGCAACATCTAATCTAAATAATGTACTATCAAGACATAACAAATTAGGGCAATGGGATGGATAATAGAGACCAGCTCGAATAGTGCCCATGGTCCTGAAGATCAATAGTCGACCAACATAATATTGTAAAAAGAATACTTCAAACTTTGTCACTCATGCAACTGGTCAACACAAAAAGTAAGGACTGCTAAATGTTAGAAATACATGGTATATCCCATGCACTCCTTACTAAGGCCATTTCATTTCATTTCATCCTACTATGGGCATGTGCATTACATATCTAAACTCAAGTGCTTAGGGTTTTTATTATTGTCTTTAACAATAAAATCAAAAGTAAAGGTACAAGTTAGACTCCTAAGGTCATTTTGATTAACCTATGCACTCCTTATCAAGGCCATTTCATTTTGTCTTACAATGCACACTTGTCCTACCTACTTAAGCTCAAGAGATTAGGGTTTGTACTATTTTCTTTAATAACCTATGTACTCCTTATTAAGGCCATTTCATTTTGTCTTACAATACACACTTATCCTACCTACCTAAGCTCAAGAGAATAGGGTTTGTACTATTGTCTTTAACAATAAAATCAAAAGTAAAGGTACAAGTCAGACTCCTAAGGTCACTTGATTAACCTATGCACTCCTTATCAAGGCCATTTCTTTTTGTCTTATTATGCACACTTGTCCTACATACCTAGGCTCAAGAGATTAGGGTTTGTACTATTGTCTTTAACAATAAAATCAAAAGTAAAAACACAAGTTAGATTCTTAAAGCAAAAGGCTCAGCAATTTTGTCGTTACAAATAGAAAGAAGATATATGAGCACACCTACTCATGTCACCAATATTAAGGTTTGAATGTATGCCTAAATGGTATAATAGTGAATGTGAAGTGATGGCAGTATGGTTTGGTTTCAATTAAGCATTTTTCACGATACTTTCATGTTTTGCTATTAATTATGACATATTCTCTATGTTTAAAATGGAGATCATTTGAGTTTACTATTGTTCACACTTGAAACTTGTTCTTATGAGTCTATATTGCATATATTGTCACAACATCATGCCTTTATTTTTATTCTATTGATAAACAATTCAATATCAAAACCTTTAGTACTTTTGAATGTTTGTAGGAAGGATAAATGTCAAGTGTAGGGTAAAACAAGATAATTAAAAATAATGATGTTAGCAGGGAAAACACTAGAGTACAAAAAGAGTAGTAAATCCTACCACAAACCACCGTAAGAGGGTTGCAAAGTTCCTGCCTGACAAATAATTTCCAAGAAGTAGGCTAGTTTGTAAGGGACACATCTCGTTAGGAATGTATATGCGTAAGATAAAATATTCTGTAACAAATAAGAGAGATGTAAAGATAATAAGAGAACTATATAGGAAACATGTAAGATAATAGAATTATAGGGTGTGTGCAAAAAGATGGGGGACCAAAAAGTGGCCACCCCACTTTTTGGCCTCCATGCAAGCATAATGCAAGCACAAGAACCATGTTTTATTATGCATTTTTCTTCAACTCATAGCCTGAGAATCATTCCAAGAGTGCTCGCATTCAAGGCATTTCCAAATCATCACCAAAATGCTGTGAAGATGTTGGGGAGGTCAAAGAAGTATTTTTAGATTTTTAGTGTCATATTTGGATTAAATAGGTAGAATGAATTAATTTTTTAATTAAAATTTATTTAATTTATAAGAGTTGATAATTCACTCTCAAATATTCAAAATCCCAATTCACTTTCATGAAAACCCTCCTGAAGAACAACCACAACAAACACCTCCTACAATTCCTTTTCATCCTCCAAGAACACAACAAAACATAGTAGGGAAAATTGAAAATAATAGAAAAGAACTTGAGGGGTTAATTGCAAGGTTGAAAGATCCTGCAAGAACAAACTCCCATAGGAGCACCCCTGCTTAATCACTATAATCCATTGTGTCTTACATGTAGAATTATAACAGTGGGCAAATAAATAGTTGGTTTGACTAGAGGGAACAACAAAAGCAATTTTATGCAAACAAATTATCATATTCAAATGGTTTAAATATTTTTTTTTGTTTTGAAAACTTACTTGTGTGCACTCTTCACCGACCCACAAATTAATCAAATCTCACACAGTGCATGCAAGATGTTTCCTATCCATTGGTGCCACCTCCAAGGAATAAATAATAATTTTTGGAATAGGTGGTGGATGATTCTTTACCATCCTCCATGCAATAACTATGAAGTACCACAATACTTTTTGAGGAAACTTTATTGCGAGTTTGACTTCAATCAGATCCTAAATTCCTTTGACATGTAGGAGTTCTAAGGTAGAGGTGGGGGCTCCACACAAGATAGAGTGGGGGCACAACATGTCCCGAACTAGGCACCGAGACCACTAGCTAGACCAAAGTATAAGCATGTGACTATCTATTTCGTTGTGAAGGAGGGTATTGAGGTGGACACCTTAGAGTTGATTAGCTTGCTCACTCAAACCCTTATACAACATACTAGGCCTCTAGTACAGGGTGATGTAGACAACTCTTCCACGTGTCGAGTTCCACCTCATATATGTCATTCTTGTTGGTCTCTTTGTGTTTATGATCCTAAGGATAGTTAGGACATGTATGTGCCCTGGATACATTTGCAATGAATCAGATGGTCATGAAAAAAGCTCTGTTGAGTGATATATTTGACTTTGATAGTTAGGTAAATGTCAACAAGTTCATTTAATTCAATTTATTAAATTTTATTTTGAAATGTAATATTAACTAAATTAATAGAATTATTATATTGAAATTTTAGGATCACAATGTTCACCCTTCTTGCAATGGTCCTCCACCTCCCTATTACATGACGGTGTCGAGTGTAGAGGTATGTAACTAGTAAAGAATTATAAATATTACATGTGAATAGTTGAACCTTATATGAATGTTATTCTTATAAATCACTTTGGATTTGGAATAAGTTATGTATAGGAGTGATTTTTCACCCCATGTGCAAATCCCCTTTCTGCCCTCCTGCACTTTAGAAAACCAAGTTTGGAGGTTTAATTCCACCTAAGCCCACTGCTTGCATCCCACTTGGCACCTATTTTGAGCATCAGTGGAGGAATTTATGTCGAGGATGCCCTTTTCGATACACAAACCTTCATGTGATGCACTTACATCCTTGGCAGATTCCTGCGGCTGAACCTATAGAGGCATTACACTTCTCATTGGGAGTCAAGTTGTAACACCCCCTTCGGCCAACTGACTTGAATATGGCCATTTTTCTCCATCTCCTCTTCAAATTCATTCCTTGAACAAGCATTTCAACTTCTTCACTTCATTCACAAGCTCACTTTCATACTCTTGCACTCACTCTCAAGCTTTCAAGAAGCACCCTTGCACCTCATTGCAGAAAATCCATCACTCCATCACTTTGGTTGAGCAAGTTGGGGACAAACACCATTGCAGCAGAGGCTCGAGTACTCTCATTTTCTCCCCCAAGCAGCCTTGCGTGCTCTTGGTGGAGGTAGTAAGCTCCCTTTCCTCTCCTCTATCACTTGGTTGTGTTAGCACATTTACTGTTTTGTAGTGATTTAGTGCTCTTTACTACTTTTTTTTCTTTATCTCACTTTCTTGGTTGTTCATGGAGGTGGAAACACCTAAACGGGCGTCTAACTGAGGGAAGCCTCTATATAGCCACCCAACATTTTCCTCTCTCTTGTGTGTAGGTGAACATGCTTTTCGAGGAGCTAGCAAGCAAACGAGTTTCTTTGTGAGATCCTTCTTGCCACCTTTACTCTTTCATTTTTACTTTATCACATTAGAGAGTATTTAGTTTACTTGATCATGTTATTTTGGCCCTTTAGTAGTAGTTAGCTGGGCCGTTAGCTCATTTTCTTGGGTTTGATCTTGTCTTTGTTGTTGTCTAGTCGTACAGACGCCAACACGCCGCACTATTGTCCAAGTACCTTACTTTCGTCCCTAGACAAAGCTTCCTGTGGTGTGGTATTGAACTTGAAAACTGGCTCACCTAGCCCCATCTTGCATTTCGGGTCTGAAGATTGGTTAAAGGACCTTGTAGTCCTCATCATTCTCACCCTCATATCCTAATACCCTATTTATTTGAGGTAAGTTAGAGTAGCCTTTTGCATCTTGGTCCTCTGTGACCTGGGGCCTTGCACGTGGCAGTCCCCCTCTCTTACATTTTTGGTGAACCCAACGTGAACCAACATTTTTTCATCCATTGGTGTTGAGACCTCTCTCGTGTATCTCATGACTATTGTGTTCCTAAGTGTTGTGAAGGTTTATGAGCATCACAACCCAATCCATGACTTCTGGATATATCGTTAGGAGAAGTTTACGACACCTCCCAATGGAAAGGATGAAGGTCTCTATTCGTTTATCTACATGCCTTTTCTTTGGTCCCACCGTTAGTGTGGCCACACATGAGTGGTTGTTGAGGAACGAGATGGGATTCATTGATGAAACTGATCACATTCTCACTCCTCTTGCATCTCCTGCATCATCATCGGTAGACGAGTATGAGGTTGTTCAAATTCCTGCAGAGTATGTCTCTGCCCTCACTAAAGGGTTGGGTGACTTAGAAAATCACTTGGAAAGAATCATGAAGATGGCTAGAGTCACTCAGGTTTTTAGCGAGTTAAAGCATATGATAGATAAAGATCAAACAAGCATAGAGCTTTTGACTAGCCTCCTCAGTCTCGCTGAAGTGTGTGCTCCTTTGAAAAATTCTAGCTTTGTACAAAGAGCTACTTTCAAAGAGCGTGAGTGACAATTAGGAGTATCGATTCCTCCCACGTCCGTTTATATGGCCAATGCGGTCCCCTCTATCAATATCCCTTCTATCTTTGAACAACCCAAAACTATCAAAGTAAATAGGGTCCCCTTGGGCTTTAGCTTCACCCCCACTATCACCTCTAGTGGTGGAGGTTTTAGCCGGATGAGTGGTGGGGGCTTTGGTAGTGGTGGTGGGTTCGATAGCAGAGGTGGTGCTGGTGGAGGTGGCTCTGGCGAAGGTCATGGTGGTGGCTCTGGCAGTGGTTTTGACGGAGGTCGCACTGGTGGCAGTTCTGGAGGAGGTTCCTTTGGCCCTCTATCTTCTAATGACCCCATTTTGAACACTCTGCTTAAGAACATAGGTAAGATGCAGAGCCAGTTAGCGAGTCTTTCCCAAGCCTTGCTCAGCCTATCTTCCAGCCCTTCTTTCGACAGTCCAATGTTGGTTGCGATCTTAAACAATCCCTTCCCCCAAGGAATGGAGATCCCTAAATTTGAAAAGTATGGCGGTAAAGGTGATCCACAAACACACGTGTCTTCCTTTAACACCTTGTGCACAAACTTCTTCCATCACAGCGCATTGATGGCCAAACTATTTCCCTGATCTCTCAAGGACACAACACTCGAGTGGTACTATTCCTTGCTTGAAAATTCCATTTTCTCATTTGACCAACTCATAAATCAATTCCTTAGATAATTTCAAGTAAACATCAGGCTAAAGATGACCTTCTCAGATCTCGTCTGATGTAAACAAGGAGATAACAAAAAAATCATTAATTTCATAGCCCGCTACGAAGCGCTCCTTTCAAAAATATTGTATCAGTTGCTCAATTCTAATGTGTAGAGGGTATTCATAGGGAACTTACAAAGACCTTAGCAAGAGAAGTTCGCCCTTATGAAATACTCTTCTTTCGCGCACTTGTGTGTAGCCTTACGAGAATACCAACAGATGGTTGTTCAAATTGGGGGATCCTCCTCGAGCTCTCATTCTGAGGGAAAGTCCATTGTATCAATCTCTAGGAAAGGTAAGGCTGTTATGAATGTAGTTGCCACTACCAATGACAATGGCTCAAAGATAACCAAAAGTTCACAAAGTTATCAAAATATTATTCTTCTATCTTGCAGAAGTTATTGAAGGATAAGATCATAACTTTGTCAGATCCTAAGCCTGTTAAAGAACCTTACCCTAATTGGTATGATGGGAGCACTTATTGTCAGTACCATCGAGTTAATGGACATGATACTGAATTTTGTATGTAGCTGCATCATGAGATACAGGACCTCATCAAGGATGGTACTATTAATCTCTATGGGAGTAAACAAAATGCTAACAAATCAGTGGCAAAAGCTAATTGTGAATTGCAGATATACACGGACCCGTTTCCATCGCACTCTACTAACATGATTGTAGATCCCACTGATTTTACTACTCAACCCGGGGCCTATGTTAACATGGTCATGGTAACTTCCACTACTCCACCTGCACCTGGTTCTCCAGACATTACATTCACATCACAAGATTTTCCCTTAAATAATAAACCTTTTCCTCTCTACATTCCCACTCGCGTCAATGGTAACATTGTGACAAGATTCTTGATAGACCCCATGAGCTATGTGAATGTTATCACTGAAGAAAAATTAGTACTAAATTCATTACAAAAGGAAAAATATGAAGAAACAAAATCAACCATCTATACGCATGATGGTATGTGTCTCAAACCCTATAACTCGATAAATTTGTTTGTCCTAGTTGGAACCAGGGTTGTTGACATAGTTTTTGATGTTATCCTAGAGTTGAATTTGTTCAGGCTGAAGCCAGGCATACCTTGGTTAGCTTCCATGAACGGAATCACCTTCGTTATTCAAAGGTGCTTAAAATTTTCCCATGAAGGTGTCATGCATGTAGTGCATGACACTAGATACCAACCATTAGTGTCATGTGGTGAATATCCATTGGATCACTTCTGGCCCTCCTCGGTTCATCTGCTTCCTCTGAGAACAAACCTACATTACAAGAATTATGTGAAGTATAACACTAGGGGTCAAGGATAGCCGAAGATGAACCTTCCCATAATAAAACATTTGATTTCCACCTCTTCCTAGGAGGAGAATGAGAAGCTTGTATCGACTACTCTCTCTTCTGAGAAAGGAAAGGAGAAGTCCACGTCGGCCCCCTCTCCTCCCTGTGAAGGTAAAGAGAAGGTTTCCTTCTCCCGGACTACCTTGTCCTCTCCCCTTTCTTGGGAAGAGTATTGGATGAGTCGACTTGGCGGCTACCTATTGAGTCCGATGATTCCTCCTTGGCATAGGCCCAAGCTTAGGATCATGGATCTCCCTAATGAATACCCCAAATCATGGTACCACTTATACAATAGAAAGAAAGGTTCCTAAAAGGAATTTGATCCACGGCCTCCTCCCGCTCCTGCTCCTAAGGCAACAAACGGGAAGAGGCCTACTGCTAAGTCTCTTGATCTGACTCCCCATCTTTCTTCCCAACCTGTTCCTCCTATTCCCATTCATGAATTCACTCCTCTGCCATAAATGGTTGTAGTGGACATTCCCGAGGTTGAGAAGGATCCTTCTTTTCCTTTGTAGCCTTTGACCTCTATCTCAAAGAGTCATAGAAACTGCCTTGTGTGTGAGCATAAGTATCGATGAAACACTCTCTTGGCTGAGCAGGCCACCTCACAAAGGAAAGGGGAAGAAATGACCACCCCTACTTCAGAGCCTCCTACAGTGTCACCCTCTTCCCTTCCTTTTGCTTCTCTTCAACCTAGTCTTGTAATGCTTTTGACTTCCGCTACAAGTATGAATGCACCTAACCCCAAGGGGGTATAGGTTTTCATTGCTCCTTTGATGAAGTTGCCTTTGCTGATCTCTGTTCTGGATATCTAGCCTTTCCTAAAGCTTGTGGATATGATTAATACTTCGGTTGTATCTATTGCGGTTCTTTCCTCCTCTTCCTCCGCACCTCTAGCCTCGTATGTGGGGAGTTCGTCTCCTCCAATGAAGAAAAAGGTGGAGTGTGGTCCTTTCGGAAACAAAGGACATAAGAGGAGCCCGCCTTCTCCGCAAGGTGGCCCCACGTTGACTTGTTTTGTCTTGGTGATAGAACTAGTCCCAACTTCCCCTGAGTTCGTCACTACTCTCGAGTCATTCGGCGAGCCCCACAGTGACTCTCGGGCGTAGTCTACCCCATCCACTAAAGTTAAACATGATGCTCCTGTGGGGTGAATGTTTAACTCTTTGGATGAAGTCTCAGCCTTGTCAGTGATCTTTGCGAAGTCACTGACCTTAGCTCCACAAGAGCTTGGTGGAGAGGACCTTGAGGGGCATTCTTCCTTGGCCCTTGTTGCGGGAGGGTCAAACGCTCCTCCTCTTAACATCCCACCATTGCAAGCTCATCCTCCTTCCCCCTATAATGACCTAGATTGAGAAGCGAATGACCTCTTGGTTGATTAGTGTTAGGAGGAGGCCTCTTCTTGATCTTTTGTGTGTGTGTGTTTTATGATGTGTTCCCCTGTGATCGTGCTATGTGTGCCTAGATGACCCTCGTCACCCTTGTTGGTGCTTTTTGTGTCGTAAACCATCTTCTATTTGTATCATCATTCTTCCAAGTTTGTGCTTGAATTTCAACAAATTGGGGATGATGCAAAGTGTTGGGGGCATTTAGGCTTCCCTTCCATCTTGACTCAATTCTTTATTTTTACTTTGTTTTTCATGCATTCTTCCTAATCTGGTTGGGGATTGATGATCTTTTTCCTTGCACCGTGGTTACCTATTATTCATATGATCTCGAACAAACCTGACCCCACCAAACCAGATCCCCCTATGCGCTTTGTTTTGTTGTCTTTCTCTTTTGCTTTCTCTTTATCTTCTTTACTTGAGTTGTCCCTCTCATGTGTGACAATGCTTTTCTTTAACATTTTGATTTTTAGAAAATTCATTTGTTGCCAACGAATATTTTCTTGAAAGTCTTCACAAAAATTTCTTCAAAATCACATTCTCAACTTGGAACCCTAATGGAACATGTTTCCTTCATCATGGGTTCGTAAAGAAAGGATTTGGAAACCTTCCTCCAAAGTGGGAATAGCTTTGACCTTCCCCTCGCATGGGGGCATATTCTTCCTTTTGAATTCCTTGATGAAGTGAACATCTTTCGAAAGGACTCATTGATGATGGATCACTCTAAGAAAGAAAAAAACTACTTTCAAACTATGCATCCCTTGAGTGAACCCGCTTCTTCACACCGGGTTCCCAAGGGATCCCCTTTGAAAGATCTTATCTTGAGTGAAATCATTCGTGTCTAGCTTGGGGGTAGCCTGACTAGACCTTTCGTTTCAAACAATGCATCCCTTGAGTGGACCCTTCTCCTTTCGAAGGGCTCCCGAGGGATCCCTTTGAAAGACTTCCAAATTATTGACAATCTATGTGACTGTCCACTTACTTGCCTATGTGGCCACTTCCTGACTCTACAAAGTCTACTTTCTTGGGTTTTCTCCATGCTAGAGTTTTTAGGGGATACCTTCCCTATAGGACTAAGAGTCTGTAGGGAACTTCCTTTGGGTTTCCTCCATGCTAGAGATTTTGGGGGACACCTTCCTTGAAAGTTTGTGGGCCTGTAAAGTGCTTCCTTCACAAGGTATCCTCCATGCTAGAGTTTTTGGGAGACACCTTCCTTGTAGGTCCATGGGCCTATAAGGCTCTTTATTCCTTCAACTTCATAGTTCTGAGTGTAGCTATAAAGTCCTTCACTTGTACTGCACCTTTAGGTTCGTCAGATCGTGGTCTGCTTCCTCGACAGTTCAGGTATACATTTCTAACCCTACTCCTTCCTTGATCTACTTTACCAAGCACTCATCAGTACTCATGCTCGCTAAAGTGGGGGAAAAATGTATAGGAGTGATTTTCTACCCCATGTGTAAATCCCCTTTTTTCCCTCCTCCACTTTAGAAAACCAAGTTCAGAGGCTTAATTCCACATATGCCCATTGCTTGCATCCCACCTAGCACTTGTTTTGAGCGTCAGTGGAGGCGTTTCTTTCAGGGACATCCATGCAACACACAGGAATCCGCATGACGTGCTTACATCCCTAGCAGATTCCTATGGCTAAACCTATAGAGGCGTTACACTTCTCATTGGGAGTCAAGTTGTAACACCCTCTTTGGCCAATCAACATGAATATGGCCATTTTTATCCATCTCCTCTTCAAATTTTTTCCTTGAACAAGCATTTCAACTTCTTCACTTCATTCACAAGCTCACTTTCATACTCTTGCACTCACTCTTAAGCTTTCAAGCAGCACCCTTGCACCTAATTGCAACAAATCCATCACTCCATCACTTCGATAGAGAAAATTGGAGACAAACACCATTGCACTAGAGGCTTGAGTACTCTCATTTTCTCCCCCAAGTAGCCTTTAGTGCTCTTGGTGGAGGTGGTAAGATCCCTTTCCTCTCCTCTATCACTTGGTTGAGTTAGCACATTTACTGTTTTGTAGTGCTTTAGTGCTCTTTACTACTTTTTTTTCTTTATCTCACTTTCTTGGTTGTTTGTGGAGGTGGAAACAGCTAAATGGGTGTCTAACTAAGGCAGGCCCCTATATAGCCACCCAACATTTCCCTCTCTCTTGTGTGTAGGTGAACACAATTTTTGAGGAGCTAGCTGGCGAACGAGTTTCTTTGTGAGATGCTTCTTGCCACCTTTACTCTTGCATTTTTATTTTATCACATTAGAGAATATTTAGTTTACTTGATCACATTAGTTTGGATCTTTAGTAGTAGTTAGTTGTGTCGTTAGCTCATTTTTTTGGGTTTGATCTTGTCTCTATTGTTTTCTGGTTGTACGAATGCCAACGCACTTTAGAGACTCCAGTGCATTGCGCTATCGTCCAAGGACCACACTTTCATCCCTGAATAGAGAGCTTCCTGAGGCGTAGTATTGAACCTGAAAACCAGCTCACCTATCCCTATCTTTCATTTTAGGTCTATAGAGTGGTTAAAGGACCTTGTAGTCATCATCAATCTCACCCTCATATCCTAACACCTCGTTTAGCTGAGGTAAGTTAGGGCAGCCTTCCGCATACTGGCCCTCTGTGACCTGGGGCCTTGCATGTGGTGGTCCCCCTCTCTTATAGGTCAATGCTAGGCTTTCAAAATCAACACCTAGTAGTCAAGGTGCTCATCAAAATTTCACTCAAGTAATATAGAGAATTTTTAAATTTAATATAAAAAATTATAAAATAATATTAGGTAGTTTTGATAATTGAATAATGTTGTTTCATTTTTAGATGATGCAAACAAATAATTCTCCCATTATTTATAAGAAAATGGAGCATGGTGTTGCTACAACAATAACAAGTATGGTGCCTTTGATAGAGATATGAGGCAAATTAGTAAATTTCACATTATATTTGTTATTTTATTGTTTAATATTGAAAATTGAATGATATTCATTTGTAGTTTAATTTTTATCTGGATGGTTACCACAAGGCTTCGCAACTCCAAATTGTGAGTGTGTCCTTATTACGAATGAAGGTAGTGATTACTTGTATGCAACAAGTGATTATTTAGTTATATATCATTCTATAATTCAATTTTTATATATTAATGCCTATACCTTTTTATCGTATTAGGTGGAGGTCCAAGAAACTTTAAATAGGAAGTCAAGTGAACGGGTTCGAAGGAGACCACCATCATATGGATCTCCATCCTCTTGAAAGTCAAAGGTCTAGCTTGTGATCTCTTTCTTCCCCTAGAGGGAAATGACTACATTAGGTTCCTTTGTTGTATGCCTATATGACATTTTTGAACATATATTTTGTATTACATATACGTGACATTGTATTTCCATATGGCTTTGTTGTAAGCCTATATAGATTTTTGGTTAATACAAATATTTTTTACCAATGATGTCTATATTTGTATTATAAATGATTAATTGAATAAATGAATAATGAACTGATGCAACTATAAATGATTAATTTTATCCATATTTGCACTAAATGATTAATTTAATAATTAAATAAGGCTCAATTTTACCATGTAATTGATGCAAGCATTGTAATTAATCATTCATAATTTTCTTCAAACATGTTTATAAGGCATGTGGATGGAAGTTTTAAATAGTCAAATTCCTTTTAGGGGCGAGGGATATCCTCAAGGCTAGGTATTTTGACACATATTTGGTGTCTTAAATCTTCTTTATCATGATCTTTGTTACTCCTTTATGTTCTTTCAACTATCATTTCAAAGCTATGATTGTCTTGTATGTCATGGAAAACCTTTTAAATTCTACAAATAATTCATAATTTTGTCATTTTCCTTAATGCTCTTGAAGACTATCTAATGTCCTTTAACTCATGGCTTCACATTACCCTCCATAAGAACCTTGGCTACCCTTGATTGACAAAATAATAGGCCAATATCTTCATGTTTGGTCCTTTTCACTCATCTTCTATACAACCCTTTGCAAGTGACCTCTACCCTTTTATCCTTTAGAGCTCATTGAAGTACCACAAGATTTTCTTATGCATTTTTAATCCTTGACTATCTACTATCCTTGCATAAGGTCACCATCATGGTTCATGTTTTGTGTCATGCTTTGTGTCACTACAACCTTTAGATTGTCCTTTTGAACTCAATGCTTTGTATTAAATTATTTGTAATGAGGACATTATATAAGGCTATCTTCTATCCATTTTTCATGAGATCCCCACCCTTTGAAAATAAGACTATATTGTGGCCATGTAGCACTATCCTTTGATTCATGGGATTGCCAAGATCTCAAATGACTATCCTCTTTTTTTTCATGTCACTATCCTCTTCTTGTTTGAGGATTTTCTACTATCGTTGCTGACTTGAACTGTCAGCCTTTTACTAGAATTTTAGGAGGTCTTTAGACACTACCTCATAGCTCCATGGTTATTACCTTCTTGAATGCTAAGGTCATTGTGAAGACCATTTTCACTATCTTAAAAAAGTATCTTCTACAGTCATATGTCTTTCATTTCTTTCAATCATTGTCTAATAATTGTGCAATCGACTTTTGATCTTCTATTATTACCATGTCTCTCATGTCTTGAAGGAATGCCATACCTTTTTAATAACTTTTCTATTCACTAACTCCAATAAGACTACCATATATGCATCTGGAATCATCTTTACAATTGAGATGAAGGAAAATGAAATTTTTAAATATTTCAATAGATAGGGGGGTTCAATGGAACTTGCATGTTCGAGCGAACCCCTCCAGAGGTTTAGTCAAACCATATGGTTCGCCTGAACCTAGGGTTCGACTGAACCACTAGAAAGTCAACGAAAAAAAGATTATTTTATGGGGTTCAGCCAAACCCCTGTTCAACCAAACCCCTTTGCATTAGGGAATTTTAAAAAGGAAGCGTGCTATCACTATCAAATGAATGAAAAACATTCTAAGAGTGCGCGACAAACATGAACAACAGGGAGATTCATCCGAAAGGAAAAATCTTGAAATGGGACCACCATCTTAATGTGCACCAACATATATCAACTTTGACCTCCATAATCAGGTTGGCATTCTTTCTTCAAGAATCACAGTGATTTAAAATTGCATTTGTTTGCAAATTTGTAAACCCTAATGGATTCCATGAGACCAAATTTTTCCTGTAAAATGAAGGAAAATTCAATGAAACCAAAATTCCAAACAAAATTTTCATTTAAAATGAAGGAAAATTCTATGAGAACAAAATTTATTGTTTAAAATGAATATACCCTATTTCAAAGCTCCCATTTTGGCTCACGGGGGGTTAAGGATGTAGAAGTTGGCTTTACAGTTGTGAATTGCATTTGCTTGAAAGTTTCTAAAACCTTTTAAACAATACCCATTATTTAAAATTTGGATTTACAGCTACCAATTGCATTTGCTTGAAAGTTTCTAAAGCCTTTTAAACAAACCCAATTTTCAACAAAATTTGGATTTACAGCTACCAATTGCATTTGCTTGAAAGTTTCTAAATCCTTTTAAACAAACCCAATTTTCAACAAAATTTGGATTTACAACTGCCAATTGCATTTGCTTGAAAGTTTCTAAAGCCTTTTAACCAAACCCATTTTGTAAAATTTGGCTTTATAGCTGCCAATTGCATTTGCTTGAAAGTTTCTAATATTCATTTGGCTTTATAGCTACCAATTGCATTGGCTTTACAGTTGCCATGATAGATGTTTACAATTTGAATAGCCTAATATTCATCACCCCTGAACATGACTCAAAATTTCTTTAACCAAATTCAACATCTTAACATTAGGGAATATGAATACCTTTTTCAATTTGAAATTTAACATATGCCCTTTACAAAAAGCGCTTGTAGGAGAGCTTTAACCTTCCTCCACCATGTACTAAAGGCCAAATAATATCCACAACCTAGCTAACTACAAATCCTTAATAAGATGGAAAAACTCAACACACAATAAAAATAAAAGAAAATTATTAAGTGATACTTCTTACATGGAGCCAAAGAACAATCCCTTTCTTAAATATAAGAATATATGTCAATCCTTCACACACACAAGATCTTACAAAAATGTGATTGATCTCATAAGTAAATTACTACCAACCACCACCAATAATCTTTGAGAGATGAGCTTAGATACTCCCCACCACCTTTTAACTTGAATTAATAATAATTTTATATTTTCCCTTGAACACATTCCTCTTTACTTTATAATGATTAAATAAAACATTGTCAATCCCTATATTTTCTAAGGAGTCTAGAGTTTTATTTTTCCCCAATAGCAATGCATATGCATGATCTTATAAAAAAATTGGGACCACGTCAATGCTTCTTTTTCATGAGAACACATACCCCAATTGGGGCCTCAACCTTTGTAAAAACACTACCTTCTATTACTAATTCATTATATCCTTTCTTATATACTAGCATTAACCCAACAATGAGATCTTCCTATTATTTTTGTTCATCTTTAAACCAAGATTACTCAAACCTCTAATTAGAAAAAAACTATTAGAATTATGAAGAAAATAGTCAACATCTATTACCCAAAGATTCCCCCAAAATGTATAATCAAAATTTAATTTTGTTCCATCTTGAGGATATTTTCAACCTACAAGTATATATATTTTTTAGTTCTCTCTATATCCATTAATAGATTGTGTTGAAGGCATTGCTTAAATTATCAACATGGAGATATTATTTGTGAATATTATTATAGACTTATTTTTCTTGTAAACTTGAATTCAAAATTATACTTGAATGAAACTTAAAAAAATCATAGGCTAGATTTATTGCTTCTATTATTGGTTGCATAACACTATCTTAATTATTCTTTGGATAATTTTTTATCTAAGTGATTGAAATGTTCAAATTGATTTTCAAATTGGTCACTCCATGAGTCTAACTAGAGAATAATTTTAAGAATAAAAATCTATTTTTGTTTAGTGAATCAATAAATTACATCACCTCTTAATTGGATGAATTGTTGTAATGGAGTGCAACAAACCATAGTTTTATATAAATGATATCCAATTTTTTGTGGCATTTTTCCAAATAATTTGTGTGGTGTTTATATGCATGCCTATTTTGCATACATTTAAGTAAAACTAGACATAGTAAAAAATTCTACTAAATTGATATTTCATTTACTTTGATGTCCATCTACATACATATTTTAGAACACCTATTTTTTACATGTTCAGAAGATGATAAGAAATAATGCTAGAGCTTGGAATAAGATAAGCCAAATCTTGTTGCATTTAAAATTTCAATCAAGTTGACTTTCAAAAATACTTATTTTGCAATCCAATATATTGGTTGGAGAGGTTGCATTTGAATAGAAGGAGTGAAGATAGGTCTATTAAAATATGACTCACCATGTTCTCTATTCTTAGGATTTTGGAGTATATCAAAATATCCAACCTATATTTCATTGTCAATCTCAACCAATCTTTGCTTCAACTTCCAAATCATCCACACAATCCTCCCTAAAATATTCAATATGGGAAACATCCTTCTAAATAAATTAAAATGCTCAATTATGGTTACATGTTATGTCAATTTTACTTGTAAAATAATATATAATCAATAGACTCATAATATCTTCTAAACGTACAATCAATAGCTCTCTTTCTAAGAGATTCTTTACCTTTTACATTTAAACTATTAAAATTCATAATTAACCATGGTGACACTTAATATAGTCTATTAATAAAAATATAAAGCCTTCATTTCCTTCCTCTTTTGGGAGAATTGGATCTACAACCAATTATGTGCATCATTCCCTCTTTCATCAATGATTTGGAACATCAAGGATTGATCATTGTGCATCATTATACAAAGCTAGTCCATTATATCTAGTTGTATAATTTTTTGGTTTCCTCCTTATCAAAATATTGCTTCAATAATTTAGAAATCATATTTACAAGCTTATCATCTCTCTCATTTTCTTCTCTTATCTGTACCTTCAATAATGATTAAATTGATTTACATGACCACCAATGTTAAGTAATGATGCTTTCTCTTTATTACTAGTTGTAAGAAATAAATCTTAGATGCAACCTTTATCAAAATTTTTAAGTCTTTAATGACACATTTTGTACTAGAGTGCACACTTGTAAGTTTAAATTTTAGATTATGTTTTGTGTGCAATCAAGTGATTTGAATGTTTTGATTATTAAAAACTATGATAGATGTTGAATATATATTTTTTAATGGTATGAAAATATTATTGATGAGTAGATGAATTATTAGAATTGTTTTAGATTTCTATTCCCTATATCTAGATATATTATTTACCAAGGTCTCATTGCTCCTTTAGGTGTACATACATATATAACATGGAAAATGCAGATGTTCCACTTCCAAAATCTTTGTTTGCAAATACCACTAATGAGATTAAGAAATTGAGAGACTCATTAGCATAGGGTGCAAACCCAGGGATATATTTTGAACCATGCATGTCAATATTACATAGTCTAGAAAAACTAAGAGATGAACTTGAGAGGACTAGTGCATTTTCCCCAAATAGAGTAGCTGCTATTCTTTCCCAGCATGCGGAAGAAGTACATGGTGTTCCCCTTAAACAAATACAGGATAGTGTGACCAAAGAAATGATAAAAACCACTTGTTTTCCATTTTATCAAAATGTGCGTAAGGTTAGGGGATACCAGGTCACTAGATGTGTCGATCATGTTATGGCCTCATTGATCTACCCATGATTTCTCGTAGCACATGGTCAATACCCAAACAATGACCAGATTCCATTGTATTTTGTTCAACAATTGTATGTTGAGGTCCATTTGGGCCTCAAATTCAACTACTGGACATTCCACCATATGTTGGTCAGGGGCGTGGTAGGATTGCTGATAGGCCCACCTATCATCAAGTAGATAGACCAGCCCCAGTATTTAGGGTATTGGTTGGTGAGAGGTCTCCCCGCTTCCTCACCCCCAACTCTAGCCCTTATAGTAGATGAGGTTGGCATTGATTCTCAAAAGGAAGCAATTACACCAAATAGGTGACATCAGCTGCCACCAATAAGATATCTAAGCACGATTGTGTAGGACAAGATTTGATGTCTAGACATTCCATCCATGCTTTTTCAGCATAGTGGACCAGCATGGATCCTTATACAATGGTGAACATCCCTACTCCCATAGAGCTTGAGGCACTTACAATAGATATGGAATGTATGACTCTACATTATTTTATTTAGGACCTCTTAGAGGCATATGCCTTCATTGCATCAAACTATGGGATCAATGTAGATCATGTTATAGATCATTTGGGATGCAGAGGTCATTCACTTCTAGGATCCCATCACTCTCGGCCCAGCACTAGTGCACATTAGGATCCACCTATAGATCATTTGGTATCTAGACAGACTATGGGTTTTACTAAGATGTTGATTGGTTTCAGTTCATGATAGCCAATGCCATCTCACCTGCATAGCCCTCTTCACTCATCATTTATGGCATGAATTGGGATAGATTAGATGGATTTAGATGTTGGTTTTTGCTTGACCGTATAGTTTATATGGTGCACACAACCGCTAGTAGGACTTAGGTCATCCGACATCGATGATGTGCATGTACATGTTTCAATTCCTTCTTAATTATTTTTAAATTTTAGTTTTAACTTAGAGATATTCATGTACTGATATATGTATATATATTGTAGGTGGACATACCTCATGTCACTCCTAGCCTTGTTCCTCCAGATCGTGTACATTGGCATGACTCTGTGGATGAATCTGTTGCCAGTGGACATGTGAGTTTTAAATTTTTATATATACACGTGTATATGTACATGCATATGTATGCACATAGATCTAGATAGATATTTAAAAATATACAAGTACATTCTTAAAAATAACTTTCATAAAATTTATTTAATATAAATTATATGTATTTAACACATTTTTTACACAATTTTATTTGTAGGGCTCAACACATCCATCAGAGAAGGACCATTCTCATTCAGATGGTCGTTCGACTAGGACTCGACATTCATATTAGGCCCTACACTAGATTTGAGAACTTTACTAAATGTATTTTCTTATATGACGATCTTTAGTATTTGACATGTGATGATCTCTAACTTACATTTTCTTATATGATATACATACATTTGGCTCTTTTCTTATAACATGTTACATGTTTATACATTGAATCTATTTACATGTATGTATTTGTTTGCTTATATGTTTACATGTTTATATTCAATATATGTATACATTTGCTTATATTCAATATACATACATTTGCTTATTTGATGATCTCTTAGAACTTACATTTCCTTATATGATATACATTTGATCTCTAGTAGAATTTTAGGAAATGAATGCCACTTTATAATTAAGTTCATTCATGTTGATCACAATAAATATTTTGCATGCACACCCATTGAATTTTATAGTAAGCAGTCAAAAATTATAAAATAAATGACTCCCAAGCTCAAGTAAACTAATGATATTTTATAAACGAGTGTATTTACAAGCCTATTTATTAACATGCACATGTTCTTCTAGTTTTAAAATTTGATAAAAATGATGAAATTAAAATCTTGATAGAAAGTAAGAACAAATAAAGTGCATCACTTTGTGGTACACAAAACTCCTATTTTTTAAAAATGACTTAAGCAACATGAACCATTGAGGAGTTGAGAACAAAATATAATTATAAAGAAGAGGTAGGAACATTCCTTTTATAATTATATACCATCCTTCAAACACTTTCCCTCTAAGTTATAAAATTTTATGTTAAATTATTTCAAAAACAATCTCTTAATCTACACCATTATTAAATTATAGGAAAATTTTATTCTTTGAAACATTAAGAAAATTCAATTCAAATTATACCTCTATTATCTTTTTGACAAGTAACAAAATTCTAAAATTACTAGATATGTTGCATATCTATACATTAAATAACAACAAACTCCACAATGAAATAACTTGTTTGATTACCACTTGATTCATTTAAACTAGGATCTAGTTATTCCATACACTAGAATAAATTTTTTCCCATATGCATATAAATACAAGCTTATTTTCCATTATTCCATATCAAATTGCAAGATTAATTCACATTTATATCACTTGGAGCGTAGATTCTGGAGAAGAGGTTTTTGCACATTTATCAAGGAGGAAAATATTAGAAAAGACAACTTTTCATTTTTATCAATCAAGGAAAAATTTGGAGGAGAATTTAACTAAGTTGGTAGAGGATTGTTTTGAGTCATCTTTTAACTTGAAGAAGAAAAATGGGACAACAAAGAAAAAAGAAAAAGTGTGTCTCTTTAAACGAAAAATTGTCAAAAGAAGAAGAACAAAAAGAGGCTGAACAAAAAATTGAAAATTATCATAGAAAGAAACAAGGTACATGATTGTTTCTTCTCTCTCTCTGTCAAGTGTGTGTTTAGGACTTTTATTAACACCTCAATTTTTTTTTCCTTGTAAATATATTTCCAATTATGAAAACCATGTTAGATTTAACTTGGAAACTTTAATACTAAAAAATAGTCATCTTTCATAGACATGGACCTTGAAGTTAGGGAGGAGACCCAAGTTCAAACAATTCTTGTTGGAGAGGGGTCAGGATCACTTCCTTCTACTTAGTATGGATGAGCATATAAAACTAGCTGTCCTCTCACTTATAGCATCATGTCTTATCACTTTGTTTGCTTGCATACATAAACTTCACTTATATAGAATCATCTCTCACTTTTCTTTGCAAAATGTGACATGTAGAAAGGGCTTAACAAGCAGGAAGTTCTCATGTTGAAGTTGAGCCAAATCTAGATATTGGATCAAATGAATCCGTTGAAGAACACATGGACCTTGAAGATAGGAAGGAGGCCCAAGTTCAAACAATGCATGTTGGAGAGGGGTTAGGATCACTTCCTTCTACTGCTATGCATAAGCATATAAAACTAGCTGAAAAGGTGATGAAACAAATTTCTTATAGAAATTTAGATCATTTACTTGAAATGGATATGGAGAAGCTGAAATGTTATGCCAACTAGCCTTATAATAAGAGAAAGAGGTCAATGACTAAATCTGTAAATGGAATAATCAATCATCATTTCAAACATCTTGATACACTTGAAGAAACCCAATTGTTATCATGTTTACTTCTTCGTAATGCGCTGAAAGATTCATTACAATTATTGGGTGTACATTCGGCATCAAATAAGAAGAAACACATGGGATTACAAAAGGATATTGCTCAAAATGTTAAAAAGGGTTTAGATTCCATTGGGAAAGGATCTTAATCAGTGGATAAGGCCACTACAAGAAGGTTGATGTTGACATCTATTGT
>VDFB02179234.1:3722340-4169741 GCA_007258455.2 Sequoia sempervirens
GTTCCATTTATCAGCCAGAGGTCAGAGCGAAGGTAAACCACTCTCCCTGACGCTAACCTTGTGAACAACTGTCGGCAGTACTTCCTCGGTCAGGGAGAGATAGAAAACTCATGGAGACCAAAATGTCCCAGCGACCTGAGGATTTTGAATGAATATAGCACAACAACCAGTCGACAAAACAACTGGAGGGTCTCACCGACTTTCTTCTTTGAGGAGTTATATACCAGGTCCGACTGAGGAATACCTTCCAACAGAATTCCTTGTGAAATAGCATCAGATGTATGATTTAACCCTTGATGCAAATGTTCCTCCATTTGGCCTTCACGAACACTTGAAAACATAGGTTCCCTTGCCTGATTGAGCCCGCAGGTGAAAATCGGGTAACATTTCTGGCGACCTCAACTGGATGTTTGCCTGCTAAACATGAAAACCAATAGCCTAAACTTGTCCATTGGGCTCGGAGTCACTTAGTAAAAACCTCATAAATAGACCAAGAACAGTTTGTACATGGATGCAACTCACTTGAGACTCATTGAAGTAGAACAAGTTGCCAGAGACATAGAAAATAGGAAAAACTAAAGTGAAATTATTTACTATGTTGGAACAACACTTAGGGAACAACTAAACTAAAGTGAAAAAGCACTTATTGAAAGCATAAAACCTAACCTAATATGTACAATGATAAATCATACCTCAAAATAACGTTTGAGGTGAATCCCATTAACTAGTATTGGTAACTTTTCTCCATCCATGTTTGATAACTGGAATGCATTATGCTCCTTGCATTTAGTGACAACAAAAGGGCCTGTCCAGAAATGGTAAAATTTTGTATGTTTTCTTGGACCACTCTTTAGCACATCCCACCTGAGAACAATATCACCTTCCTCGAAAACTTTGGCTGTAGCTTTCTTATCAAATTTTTTCTTCGTTTGGAGCTGATAATACTTTAAAGTTTTCATTACTTTATCTCTTGATTCTTCGAGCTCCATGAGCTCTACATATCTCATGGACATTGGGTCTTGTACTTCATACATCTCCAACTGGTGAACAATGTCTAGAGCTAGAAGCTCTACAGATAGAGGTAATCTAGCCTCTTTACCATAAACCAGTACGTATGGAGAATTACCAACTGATCTCTTGGGGGTTATTCTATTTGCCCGAAGTGCAGATTTCAATGTAGTATGCCAAATTATTTGATTCTCTTCCATAGTCCTCTTAATGATTCTGATCAGATTTTTATTTGTACTTTCAGCTAATCCATTACCCTATGGGTAATAATTAGAGGAAGTATTCAAATGAATTATGTGTTTAATAGCCCAATATGCGACTCTTAATCCAACAAATGCAAGAGCATTATCTGAAATGATGGAGTCAGGAACTCCAAATATGGTGATTATATCTTCATAAAAACTCAAAACTGAAGATTCATTTGCTTATTTCAAAGCTTATGTCTCTGTCCACCGTGTGAAATAGTCTATAATAGTAAGCACCCACTTGTGACCAACACTGGATGGTGGATTAATTGGTCCGATAAAGTCAATCCCCCATCTCATGAAGGGCTGCTCTACTTGAACTGGATGTAAAGGCATAGCAGGTAACTTTTCCTTTCTTGCAAATAAAGCACATTTAATACACTTCCTTGACCATGCATATGCATCTTTAAACAAGTTGGGCCAGTAGTAACCAGCTCTCATAATTTTCCAAACAGTTGTCCTTGGAGCAAAGTGACCTCCTGAAACTCCATCATGAAACTCATGAAGTACCTTTTCTGTTTGATCAGCATCAATGCACCTTAATAAAACACCATTCAGATATTTCCTAAAAAGAATATTATCAATGAGGACATAAGGAATTGATTGCAATCTAAAGTATCTTCGTTTTGCTCTGTCTAGACCTAGTGGACATTCACCAGTACAAAGAAAGTGCGTCATTTCTTGAACCCAACTTGTTGTTAATGCAGGTGTGGTGCCTTGAACATTTTGAGGTTCATCTATATTAGCTAAAATAGCACCAGTTTCTAATTTCTATACATCTTCAGGGGTTAAGGAAAGTTGCTCACAAAGTCCTCTACCTCTGACAAGTTTTGTGATGTTGATGTCGACATCAAATTCCATTACTTTTGTGATCCACCCTGCTCTTTGTTTAACAGAAATTCCTTCACACTTGGGTGTGCAACCAGAATATGAATTTTTTTGTTTGAAACCAGAGGTTTAAACTTCTTTAGGCTTCTAATCACAGCGAGAACATGTTTCTCAACAAATGTACATTTCTCTTCATAATCAGCAAGTCCTTGACTAAATAAAGCTATTGGCTGCTCTAAATTATCATTGTTTTTTTGAACCAGCATAGCAAAAATTGAACTAACGTTGCCAAAAGCATATAAGAAGAAGTCTTTAGAGAAATCTGGATTTATCATTGTTGGAGTTGATGCTAAAGCTTCCTTGATTTCTTCAAAACTACATTTTGTTTCTCTAGTCCAACTGAAAATTGCATTATTTTTAAGAATGGAAATCAAAGGTTGTAGTAAATTTGCAACATCAGGAATGAATCTTCTTAAAAAGTCAATTCTCCCTAAAAAGCTCTGCAATCCTTTCTTGTGATTGGGCAATGGCAATTCAAGTATAGCTTTAACTCTTTCAGGATCAATGGTAACTCCGTCTTTTGACACTATGTGACCTAACAGTTTACCTTCATGAACTGCAAAAATACTCTTTTTCAGATTGAGAGATATTTCATATTCTCTACATTTTTCAAAAAATTGCTTGAGATGTGACAAGTGCTCATCTGCATTCTTTGAATATACAGTTATGTCATCTAAGTAAACCAACAGAAATTTCTTAATTAAACTCTGAAATGCCATACCCATGGCACTCTGAAAGGTGGCACCAACATTAGATAAACCAAAAGGCATTCTCTTGTAGGCCATAGTGCCCCATTTTGTTGTAAATGTTGTTTTATACTAATTCTCCTCTTTGACTAGAATCTGGTTATAACCAAAATATCCATCCAGAAGACAAAATCTCTTTGAACCAGCAATGGCTTGGAGAATTTGTTCCATAGATGGTAAGGGATAATGATCTTTTAGAGACACTCTATTAATGTCTCTAAAATATACACATAATCTTACCTCACTGTTC
The DNA here is from genome assembly GCA_007258455.2 of Sequoia sempervirens. Taxonomy (NCBI): domain Eukaryota; kingdom Viridiplantae; phylum Streptophyta; class Pinopsida; order Cupressales; family Cupressaceae; genus Sequoia; species Sequoia sempervirens. The sequence continues at coordinate 3,725,478 of VDFB02179234.1, forward strand.
TTTTTTCTAACTGGAACAAGGTTAGAAACCCAGGATGTGTGTTTAATTGGAAATACGATACCCCCCTCAACTAACTTGGTCAGCTCTTTAATCATTAAAGGTTCAAGTTTGGGGTTCAATGGTCTCTATTTTTGTCTAACAGGCTTGGCACCAGGTTCTAACTCAATTGTATGTTGTGAAATATGAGGATCAAACCCTCTTAAATCAAAATATTGCCGAGCAAAAACATCATGATACTCTTGGCATAAAACAATGAAAGCTTTCTTATCTTCAACTAAACAGATTTTGCCTAATTTGAGAAGTTACATTTAAATATTTCCACTTCTTCATAATGATCTTCTTTCACTTGAATGCCGACTTTGTTTTTCTTAAGCCGATCATCAGAATTGAATATGGATTCCAAGGTAACCAGCCCTTTGGGAAGTTTATTTGTCTTCAACTGTATCACTTGATCATCATATTAATGTTTAATCTTTTCCTGGTTCACTACAAAAAATTGATCTTCTTGGAGCAGAAAGGTTAAAATTTGTTCATCACTTTCAAATACCTGCCAGTTAATGTTGTTATCCGGAATTGATGGCCTGATAACCACTTTAACATACTATTGTATTTTGTCTTTTTTAATATCACCTGGGATATCAAACTGTGCTCCAATTGCTGCAAGTCTATCAACATGCTTATTATGATTTCGTGGAATAGAAATCATATTGAAGGCATTAAATTTTTCAATTATGTTCCATACTCTATTTCTGTAAGACTTCGAAGCATCATTCTTGGCAACATTCAACCCCCTAACCTGATTAACTATCAATTCACTGTCTCCATAGACTTTTAAACAATCAATTCCTCTTTTCCTTGCCCACTCAAGGCCTTGAATGAGTCCTTCATACTCATCACTGTTGTTAGAACATGCAAAAGCAAAATGAAAGGTTGAAAAGTACTTATCACCCTGTAGAGAAATCAACATTGCACCTCCACCCGCTCCATTCTTGCTTCTGGAACCATCAAAAAACATTTCCCAAAGTTCACTTCACTGTTGCAACAACTGATTCGTACCTTTTTCAAGGTTTGGAACCTCTGCATCAGGTTCAAGCATCACATAATTACCCATACCGGTATCTTGAATAAGGTTTTCAGGACTATCCAACACATTTTCAGCTACCCATTCATGTAACAACACAACAAGAACAACTTTTGCTTGAAGTTGCTGAGCGAGGGCCAGTTCACTGTCAGAAAAAATGACACAACTTGTGTCTGTAGCAACAGGAACAGCGTTGATAGGACTTGGGTTATACGACTCAATGTGATCTTTAGCCAAATTTTTTAGATTTAATGGTAACTTTGGTTCCATATCTAGTTCTAAACAACATATGTGACCAATCAGCTGATACATAACCTCCTATTTTAGCTGTAAAGTCTCTTGAGAGACACAAAGCAAGGAAAGGTGGGAGATCTACAACGCATATGTCCTGAGGAACTGAAAAGTTCAGACAAGCATGAAGGGTAAGACTCAAGCCTTTAATAACTCCCAATGTATTAACAGAAGTACCATCCAATTGAATCACTTCTTTCTCTAAAGGTTGATACTTTAGTCCAAGCTTGTCAGCAATTTGCTTTGGCATTACTGAGCTACTAGCTCCATTGTCTACCATACAGTTATGAACTAACTTATCACCTATGATTACAGATACATAAAATGGAGGAGGTTTGACTTCTTTTCTGGCCTCTTTGCTGGGCTGTTTATAATTTTCTTGAGGATTATTTGTCAACACAGTTCTAACTTGACCTATTGGAGACTCAGATTCATCAGACACTTTAAAATTTGACAAAGCTGAGTGTAACATATCTTTTTGACCTGGGATAGCTAATGAATCCCACATAGACATCATTACATTTATCTTTTTCATACTATCAAAAATATTATAAGGTATAGCTGGGTTCACTTTATGATGTACCTTTATGCCAGCATGATCAGCTTGTAAGTGTGGTTGCTCCTTAACTGGGAGTTGCTGATTTGTTTGCAAAATGCAAGTCACTTGAGATGTAGATGGTTCTATAGCTGTTTCTTTTCCTTTATCAGTTGCTTGATCAAGCTCAAAAGCTCTTTTCTTTGCCCTTGTGTTAGCTACAACTGGAGAATTACCTACATTCAATCCACAAAATTCCTCACCTTGCTAGTTAAGTAGGGTAGTTTCATTGGTAAGCTGATCTTGGTGTTGTGGAGATGCATCATTGAGTGCATTTTGCTGTGAACTTGAAGCATTCTGTAAAATAAATGCTTGATTAATAAGTCCATTTGAGCAAGTGGCTTGATTGTGAGATTGGTTACAAGGGTAGCACCACTCATAATCTACTGCTAAGTTGTTTTGAATAGGGACAAGATCCTTAATTGCACTAATAGGAGCTAGAGCATAAGCCTGAAAAGGTCTAGTATTTATACTCTGTCTTAGGCCCAGGTAGTTTCCTTGATAAGCCTGTCTATTACCTTGATATTGTTGTTGCTGACCTGAATTCTGCTGTTGATAAGGCCTGTTATATGATTGTTGCTTTCCAAGCTCAGTAGCTTATTACCAAAAGTCTGTAATAATCTTTTGATCTCCTGTAACTCATTTGAAGATCTTGAAACAGCAGTTTCTTGCGTTACAACAACTGGAACAGCGGCTGATGCTGCTAGAACAGGTGGCAAAGGTGCAAAAGGTGGTATCTGCAAAGGGATATTGGAATGAATATATGGAAATATAGGCATTGGTGGCCTAGGAGCAAGTTTACCAGCTTGTATTAGGTTGTTTTCAGCTCTAATTGCTACTTCATAAGCATCTGGCAAGGACACTCCTCCCATTGATTATATCATAACGGCTATATCGTTGTTAAGAGCCTTCAAAAACTACAAAAATGCATATTCTGGAGGTGGTCTCACTATTGCAGGGATTCTATCCTAGGTTCTTTGAAATCTGAAATTGAAATCATTCATTTGCTCTTGAGGAGCCCTCTTAATCGTAGTTAATTGCTCCAATAAAGACAAATTATCAAACCTCTCCTGAAACTGTATGTGTAATTTGTCACCCAACTCATCTTAGGTAGCAATTCAACCTACTCCAAGACTCCTAAACCACTATAATGCTCTTCCTTTGAATGATGTTGCAAGTAGTCTTACAGCTATGTCTTCTTGTGTGATATGGTGCACACCACATAGGGAAGCAATGTCTTGTATATGTTCAATCGGGGTAGTCTAATCTTCCCCTGTGAAAATTGGAAAGCTCTTCAAAGTTTCCATTGGAATGTTGTTGTGTTGTGCCAAATTTAATGGACTACCTCCATTAAATGACACAAAAGGCTGATTTCTGGGAGCAGCCATTAGAGGTGGTTGAGGTGGGTTTACTTGCACTCTAGGTGAAACAAAAAATGGGACAGCAATATGAGATCTCACAGATGGAGGAGTAGATTTAGTTCTTCTAGAATAGATAAATGTTGTCCCTGTCCTTTCTATTACCCTACCTTTTCTCCTTGGTGAGGAAAGCTGTAAATATTCAAAAGGAACCAAGCTGCTCCTTATCTGAACTCTTCTCATAAGTTGTAAAAGCACTGATTCTGAAGTTCTTTCTCCCTAGTGGAGTCGCCAAGTATGCAAAAATGACTTTGAAAAAGTCTGAAACTTGTTGGTTGCATACCAAACCAATGACTGAGGATGGTCTGGCCGAAGGGTGGAAGTATCGGCGAGATGTCTTGCTGACCAAGTGATGTCTCGCCGAAAGTTTCTAAGTTCGGCATAATGTCTTGCCAACCTAGGGATGTCTCGCCGAAGGAAGAGGAGTTTGGCATAATGTCTTGCCAATGGGGTGAGGTCTCACCAAAGGTTTGTGGCTTTGGGGTAATGTTTTGCGCTCAAGGAGATGTCTTGCTGACCGTTGGAGCTCTCGCCGAAGGTTTGTGCTTTTGCAAAGATGTCTAGCCAACAGGGTGGACTCTTGCTGAAAGAGATTTGAGCTCAGGGAAGGGAAGTCTCGCTCGCTATGAGTTTTGGCCAACTCGCTAGAGCCTCATCGAAACAAAATGGTCTCGATGTGATGTCTCACCGACTGAGGATGGTCTGGCCGAAGGGTGGAAGTCTCAGCGAGATGTCTTGCCGACCAAGTGATGTCTCGCCGAAAGTTTCTAAGTTTGGCATAATGTCTTTCTGACCCGATGAAGTCCCGCTAAAGGTTTGTTCCTTCGGTGTAGAGTTTTGAGTTCAAGGTAAAGTCTTCTTGACTCGAGGGAGTCTAGCCAAAGGATGGGGCCTTCAGCGTAGTGTTTTGAGCTCGCTGTAATGTCCTGTTGAATGCGGATGTCTCGCCGACGGAAGAGCACAATGTTATAACTCTTGGAGGATCGGTATGATGTCTTGCCAACCTGTGGTGGTCTTGCTAAAGGGGTATATGGATATCGGTAAGACTCCTAGATGAGGGTTTTTTGTTTGCTATGATGTCTTGCCGATTCGTGATGTCTCGCCGCTGACTGCTGAATGTCTCGCCGAAGGTTATGCCTTTAGTGTAATCTCTTGCCGACCGGGAAACTCTTACAGACAGTGGTTCACAAGGTTGAGCTTGGGGAGACTCCGAGCAAAATATTTGCACTCGGTATGATGTCTTGCCGACAAGTGATGGTCTCAGCGATGGAAAGGGATATCGATATGACTCATGCCGCCTGCCGTGATGTCCTGCCAACAAATGAAGGTCTCCCAAACAATTGTTCACAAGGCCGTCATCGGGGAGAAAGATTTACATTTGCTATGATGTCTCCCCAACCTATGGTGGTCTCGCCGAAAGGGTATATGGATATCAGTAAGACTCCTGGTTAAGGGGTTTTTGTTCACTATGATGTCTTATCGATTCGTGATGTGGCGCTGATGGTTTTAACTCTTCGGTGTAACCGATAGGAGCTTGTTGAGACCTTGTCCCAACTTGTTTGTCTTGCTGATGGGTGTGTTCATGCTGAGCATCGCCGAGATTCTTGCTGATGGTCTGGGTGGAATGCTATCTATTGTCAAATGCTTTTGGCAAGACCTCTTGCCGAAAGTGATATATCTTACCGATAGTCTAGGCGATGATAAAGGGGATATCGATATGACTCTTGCAGCTCGCTATGAGGTCTTGCCAACAGTGGTAAGTTATGTCGATAACTGTTGTGGAGCATTGTGGCATTGAGGAGACATGGCTAGTGTCTCACCGACATGCAATTCTGCAGGAATAACCTTTGATCGTCTGGTGATCTCATGTGGCATCTATTCAACCAATCAGAGGAAGTTACAGGTGAACCGTTGGCAGCTTGACCAGTGCTAAGAAGATTAGCGAAGCATAAAAGAAATGGATCTACTTTGGTTCGATGGATGATCAAGGCTTGTGAATTTAGTTTGGAGGGCGCTTGACGTTGCTTCTCGAAGAGGGTCAGCTTGCAGAAGGATCTAGAGCAAGAGGAAGGCCGCTGGGGGAAGAAGTTGCGAGTCTTAGGGACAGTTGTGGTGTCCACTGACAAGAGTGGATCGACATTTATGATAACACTCAGAAACATTCAAATTAGCTCTAACGAGTTTTGAGGGTGGACACAAGGGCTACAAGTTAATGCGACTGTTGTAAAAGATCTGGAGGCCATTCCTGGAGCGATCCTTCACCAACATGGACAGTGGGGATACACATTTAATGTAGAAGTAACTTGATTCAAAAGATCTAAGGGCGGATCTTTCTGGAGGCTAATATTTTTGGAAAACCCTAAAGGAGGGGCCGACACTTTAGGTTTTGGGTTGTATATATGGCATTTTTTTCCTTTTTTGTAAAAAGGGAGTTGGGATGATGCATTCTGGAGAGTTAGTGATTTTTCTCAAATCCTTTCTCAGCTGATGTATGCTTTGTAACTCATTTGGAATTTGGAATATAAAATACAGAGATTACCTTGGAAACCAGTGTTAGTGTTCATACTACTTTCATTTTTCTTTTAGATTATGTAAGTTTTGAACTGTGTTTTCTAAATCTGCATTTGAACTTTAAAGTTGTGAAATTCATCTTTCCTTCTTAAAATGTATATGCAGATTAAGCCTTTTCATGAATTATGCATAAGTTCACAAAATTATGTTTAGTAAATGAAATAACTATCATTAGTTTTACAGGGGTATGTTCATCTATTTTACTTCATGATTCTTGTCAGTTCAGTGTATCACCATAGAGATTAGTTCCTACCATTTTTGTTTTGCTTTAGTAATCTTCTCCCTTTACCTTACAAAATCAATAGTTTAGGTGATACTGCCAGCGCAAAGGAAGTCGGCCTTGTCTGGAGGTTCTTTTCCATTTTTTAGGTGACCCACAACTTGGAAAAGTTCCCATGTTTCTCTGAAGTATCAAGTTCTGCAACTTGATAAGGGTGCAATTTCAGTAGATAACACTTAGTTTTGGCATGAAATGTTGGGTTCTTAGCTAGACATATCGCACTCTGACTATCATAATAAATTGTCACTACACCTTGTTTTATTCCAATATATGAACATGGTCTCTTAATTCAAATGGATTCTTGACAAGCATGAGTAGTTGACATATACTCAGCTTCATAGTGGACAAAGCAACCATAGCCTATCGCTTACTCATCAAACTAATTGCACCATAAAATAAAGTAAACACATAAGCACTGGTGGATCATCTACTACCAAAATCACCTACTTAGTCTGAATCCAGAGAACCATGAATATCAAGGGAAATCTTGTCTTTGGTCAAATTACTATGATAATACAAGGAATACTCTGAGGTGTCACACAAATATATGAAGACTCTTTTAACTACATCCCAATTAACTCTACTAGATTAGACATATATTTGGAAAGAACTCCCACTGCTTGGGCAATGTCCTGTCTAGTACAAACCATTACATACATCAAACTTCCAACTGAACTCTAGTAAGGCACTTTGCTCATGTCTTCCATCTCTGATGGAGATGTTGGATAATCTAAAATAGATAAATTTGAACTCTAGATAAAAAAGAAACACAATATGGTTCTACAACATTGCATGTCAAACCTTTGTAAAATTGAATTGACATACTTTGGCCAAGCCATAGCTTTATGTTCACTCTATCTCTTCTAATTTCCATCCCAAGAATAGTCCTAACCGCACTAAGATCTTTCATTTCAAACTTAGCAACAAGTTGAGATTTTAGTTTTAAAATCATACCTTTCCCTTTACCAATAAATAGGGAACAATCACCATCAGTTTTAATAAACACAATGATATGATTTAGAACGCTCAAATCCAAAACTCAACACATATGTATCAAATTTATGGTACCACGTCCTAGGACTCTATTTTAGGCCATACAAAGTTTTCTTCAATTTGCAAACTAATTTACTTTTACCTTTCACCACGTTGCTTTGGCTGTGTCATATAAATATCCTCCTCCAAGTCACCATGGAGGAAAGTAGTTTTCACATCCATTTGCTCAACGACTAAATCATAAGCATCAACAATAGAAATAAAAAATCTAATGGATGTCATTTTTGCAACAGGAGAAAATATCTCACCATAATCAACACCCTCAACTTGAGAGTAACCTTTTTCAACCAACCTTGCTTTGTACTTCTCAATACCTCCATTTGAACCAATATTTTTCTTGAACACCTATTTTCAACCAACAAGTTTTCTTCCTTCAAGCAATGGTACAAGATCCCATGTATCATTCTTTTCCAAAGTTGTCATTTCTTCATCCATAGTAATCTTCTAGTGTTTTGCATCATTCATACCCAATGTCTCTTCCACTGATTTGGGTTCATCCATGTTAATATTCAAAGCAAAAATACATCTCCAATCATCAAGTGAATACCTTTCAAGTGTTTGTTTATTCCTTGTAGACCTACAAACAAGATAAGTTGGAGGTCCTTCCTCCTCTTCTAAAGATTTTGAGCTAGATGAGATTTCCTCAACTTCTTATCTATTCATGGGCCTTAATTCAACTTTCTCAAGTATAGAAGAAAATTGAATCACATCTTCCTATTTACTTTGTTTTGGCTGCAATATAACAAAATAAGACTTAGTTTCTCTAAAAATAACACTTCTACTATATATTGCCTTCTGTGTAATAGGATCCCAAAGCTTGTATCCTTTCACACCATAATTGTATTCAAGGAAGCTACATTTCACAACCTTGTTCTCCAACTTTGTTTGCTTCTCCTTTAATACATGTGTATATTCTTTGCAACCAAAAACTCTAATATTTCTTAATGAAGGCTTATGATCCCACCATGCCTCTATAGGTGTCATATCAACAAGAGTTGGTGTAAGAGACTTATTAATCAGGTAACATGCAGTGGCAATAGCTTTTGCCCAAAACCTTTCTTCTAGATAATCCTAGCCTTCTCCATGATTTCCATGTTGATTCTTTCTACAAATCCATCTGTTGAGGTGAATACAGAGTTTTATTTTGTCTATGAATACCACAATCTTTATAGAATATATTAAAATTATTAGATAAAAATTCACTGTCATTATCAGTCCTCAAACATTTTATTTTCTTTCTAGTTTGCAACTCAACCATTGCTTTAAATTCTTTAAATCGACTAAAAACTTTAGATTACTCTTTAAAAAATATACCCATGTCCTACTATAATCATCTATAAATTAAACATAATATGTGGATTTTCCAATTGAAGGGACATCTACATGATCAAACACATCAAAATGAATAAGATCCAATACACCACAAGATTTATGAGAACTCGAGTAAAACTCAATGCGGTTTTGTTTTCCATAAATGCAATGCTCACACAAATCAAATTCAAGATTACAATCAAACAACCCTTTAACAAGGTTTTTATTTTTTAAGGTCCTTAGACCCTTTTCTCCAATGTGGCCAAGTCTCTAGTGCCATAACATAGTTTTCTTTGTAGGTAACTTTGATTTAGAAGAAAGAGCACCCTTGGGTACCCATAATCCATGACCATCTATTGAAGATTAAACCCTCACCTCTTCCATACACTTTCTCTTCACAAAAGTACTATTGCACTCAATAGTGCATGCATCAAGCTTATACAATGTGCCATATCTGACACCTCTAGCAATCACCATAACATCCCTAACCATATTTCATCCTGCATCAAAAAATACTACCTACACACCTACATCTATTAGTTTTCTCACAAATAGCGAACTTTGTGCTAATCCAAGGATATGTAACACATTATTAATCTTTTTTATTCTTCCATTAGGAAACTAGATTCTTACTTTACCACTACTAATAATATTTAAATACAAATCATCACCCAAGTACACCTTACCTCCATCAAATTCTTCATATTAATAAAACCAATCTCTATTATAGGTCATATGGAAAGATGCACTTGAGTCAATTAACCATGCATCACTACCTACATGAGTTGCCAAAGATGTAATGAATGCAACACCATATTCCTTCTTGGACTCAAAATCAAAATCAAATCTCTTCTTTTTCTTCTTCTTTTCTTCTTTGCAGCCCTTACAAATGTGTCCAAGCTTCCCATAGTTCTAGAAAATAACCTTGGACTTTCTAGGAGATTTGGATCTCCCCTTGGACTTGGATTTATCATGCTTCTCATTCTTCTCACCTTTTTCCTTAGGTCTTCAATGAAAATTTAGGACCTCCTTGGCATTGATGGATATCTTTCTCCTCATCTCTTCAAAAAGCAAAGAACCCACCACATCTTTTGTCTTCAATATAGCATAAGTACTCCCAATAGCCATAACAAGAGAATTCCACGAATCAAGCAAAGAACAAAGTACGATCTGAAATTTCTCCTCCTTGTCCATATTGACACCAACTAATGTAGATTGATCCACCAACATATTGAATGCTTCTAGGTGGTTTGTAATTTGTCCACTCTCTTCCATTCTCAAGGAATATAATTTCTTCCTCAAGAAAATCGTGTTCACTAAAGAGTTGGATTGATACATCTCAACAAGTTTCTTCCATTATTTTTGTGTAGAGGTCTATTCATGGAAATTGACTAGAATAGAGTCTTCCAAGAACATTATGATTAGACCCTTGGCTTGACAGTCCATAACATCATATTGAGTAGTCAAAATAGGATATGCAAGCCTTGAAACATTCTCATCAATAGCATCCCACGGATCTCAATCTGTCAATAGATCCTCCAGCTTCAGCTTCAACATCTTAAAATTATTTCCAAATAATTTCTCGACCTCTATTCTCCTTGATGAACTTGGAATCTAAAAATTCTTGCAACAAGATCACAAAGTATCTTCTGCACAAGCTCCCACTTAAATCTAGATTAATTCAAAAAACCCAACAACCCACAACTGAAACCAAAGGTTATTAGGATTTGATACCACTTGTAAGGAAGCTAAGGTAGTGAAACAACTTCCTTCACTAATCTTGAGAGGAGGATAATGTAAAAATTTATAGATATTTTTAACAATTACATAAACTTAAATAAAAATAAACATAAATATCATGCATACCACAACACAGTGATTTACATGGGGAAAACCATTTGAGGAGAAAAATCCCACACTCCAAAAGTTTCCCAATATATTATTAAAAAATCATGAAGATTACAATATACTTGCAGAGAAAGATTCTCACAAGAGTATCACCAACCAAAGATCTAGAGGCAACACGACTACTATCAGACTCTTAGAATACATCACAATACACAGTCGTAATACAACACCCTCATAAAATAGGGTTGCCTTATAGGGAAATTCAGGCCAACAAAATATAAATCATTAGATCTAAGACCTAATTATGAATAGTCCAGAATTACAATAATAAAATATATATAAAATTTGGGGGGCGTGGCCCTCGGACCCCTCGCATGGGGGTACCCCCCCTCCCCGCGCCTACCTATCAATAGTAAACATTATTTAATTGCAAGGTTGAGACATATTTTCCCAACAATATTTTCACAAGAGAGAATATACTATTATCACATGAAATTGCACCCTATTGAACTAGGTCCAACGCTCTAATGACACAATGGGACTAATTGTTGAAAATTGAGGTGTTTATGTAGCTTAATACTTTGTAAAACTTTATGATTGCTAATCTAAATATGTATTCTTTGTTATAGATTCTTTGTGGGTGATTATCTAATTAATTCATTTTATCATTTGTAGAATGAAGACAAAAGGTTGTTGAAGAATTAGATAGAATATTAGAAGATACACAACATATACCATGGAGAAACCCTTTCGAGAAAAAACTCCACCAAGAATCAATGTATTATTTAATATTAGAATAAGATTACAATAATTCCAATCCTTGCTTGAGATGCTTCTTTTGCCTTCAACAAATATTCTTCACAACTTGCAATAAAAACCGATAAAAACTATCTTCAACTTGGTTGAGATAAATAGGCAATAATCAACCTTGTAAACTCCAAAGAGTTACAATTACAAAGCTCAAAGCTTATCACCAAAAACCTACGCCTATCTCTTGCAAGTAGAGTTCAACCGTGAAGAACAATGCCAAATCATCTCCTTCATCCATTTGAGTGTCCCAAACTGAAGTTATAACTCAACCTTTATTCTGAAGATATCTATAAAGCTTATCCTCAAAGTTGGCACCCAAGAATGGGCCCACTTAACTCAGCCTTCTAAAATATCTTAACATGCAAAAGTGTTAACTCCAAGAAGCCAACGCGGACACCCAAGGTGGGTCCAAGTCATTCTTTGTTAACTGAAACATATCTCTCCACCATTCATGCAAGAATGATCATCCCCTGTTAACCGAAAGTAGTCACCTGTTATTTGTCATGCAACTCAAGTCATTAGTCATGCATTCCAAGTTAACTGAAGTCAACTAGCATTCAACTAAAACTAACTGAAGATAATTGAACCATAATTGAATTAAACTGAATTGAACTAAACTGAACTGAACTGAACTGAACTGATACTGAACTAAACTGAACTGAACTGATCTGAACTAAATTGAACTGAACTTCATGCATGTAAACATCAATCTGTAACTTCTAGGATCTTTGCATGCATTACAAAAGTGTTATCTTTTTTTCCAAACAGTTAACAAAACTCAAGGTGAGTTCCACCTTCCATATGGGTGCCCCATGTGCTCCTATCATTTAGGAACTCGTCTTGGATTCCCTCACATGCTCCTATCATTTAGAATTAATTATAAATTTCAATTAACATGATTATTTCATTCAATATTAATCTCTTTCTAATCCTAGTGTTTGAGTACACTTTCCAAGGACTTAGGAGATACATGAAATAAATAATGTTTAGGATTGCAATTAAATGGCATCCTATTTCCAACATTCTCCCTCTTGACATTATACATTGCAATTATTCTAAACAAGGAATAATTATTATAAATAAAGTACAGGACTCAAGGCCAATGGCCTTCCTACACCAACTAATCAATCCATGCCAACTTCAAATGCAACATGCATAATCATGAAGCTCTAAGAAAATGATTAAAACCAAGAGAACTTATCTGTAGGAACTGGTTTCATAAGATAATCTGCAACATTAATTAAAGTGTCAACCTTCTCAATTAATACCTTCCCACTCTCAACCATTTCTCACACAAAGTGATACTTAACATCAACATGCTTAGTACGAGCATGATACATAGGATTTTTTGCTAAACACATAGCACTCTGACTATCACATTCAAGTTTAACTTACTTGCAATTAAAACCAATACCTTTCCCAAGTCTCTGTATCCGAACTACCTCTTTTAAGGCATGTGAAAATGTCGAGTGTGTTGAACTCATGTTCAACCAAGGTGTAGGATTCTCGATCTTTACTGTTGAAAATAGCTTTTCTTACAAGTAACCATTCCAACATATATCTCTTACCCTAAGAGAACTCAAGCCTCACCTATTTCTCCAAGTATCCATGAGGACCTATAACCAACCCATCCATGCCAAACTCCAAATGCAACATAACACTATCATGAAGTAATCAAGCAAATGATTAATGTACCCAATACTTAAGAGAACTACACAAGATCAATGTGAAAGCTCCAATCTTGAACATAAACATGACATCCATGATCTAACCATATCCTCCTAGGAGATCACATGCACCATAACATACATCTTGGTCTCAAGAGAACATGTAATATGCCAAACTATAATCTAGAATCAAGAGTAAACCATGACATAATAGCAACCACTCTAAACCAAGAAAAAACCATATCCCCAATCACATCAAGATAACCTTACCAATGATGAATCCACGTCACTTCCAACAACTCCCACTGAACCGTGGTATCGAGTCACACATGGCATCATGACTACAATCCTCTCCATGAAGATCACTTTGTAACATGAAGCAAAGAGTTATCACAAACAATATTAGCTGAAATAACCAATGCATCATTACTGTCATCCAAGGATTCCTCTGTAGAAGAATCAGAACTCTCTTTCTTGTTCTTACAATCCTTCTTCACATATCCTAGTTTCCCATAGTTCCAAAAAATTACCTTACTCTTACCAGGGATTTTAGACCATCCTTTGGACTTACCCTTTCCTTCCTTGTCTCCCTTAGGTTCCTTTTTCTCAGGCCTAGCTTTACAAACAAGGCATATTGGATTCCCTCTTTAAACTTCCTCCTCATCTCCTCTGATAGGAGAGTAGGAATTATATTGTTCATCCATCTTAGGATCTGCACCACTACCACTGATAGCAATAATTAGATTTTCCCAAGACTCTGGTAAAGAACAAAGTAACAAAATGCTTTTATCTTCATCTTCTAGATTTACATCTACAGATGCTAACTGACTTAGAATCAAATTAAAAACATTCAAATGATTTGCAACAAAATCACTATCTTTCATCTTTAAAGAATACAACTGTCTTTTCAGATACAACTTATTAGTAAGACTTTTAGTTTGATAAATATCACCTATTCTCTTCCACAACTTATATGCAGTAGTTTCTTCTGAAACATTCAAGAGAAAAACATTAGCAAGACATAATCTTATGGTCCCTCTTTCCTTCTTATCAAGCTTAGCCCAATCCTCATCTGACATCATTGTAGGTGACTTTGTCTCATTACCAATAGCTAACCACTGATCTCTCTCTTCAAAGAGATCCTCCATTTTTAATTTCCACATCTCATAATTAGATCCATTGAACCTTTCAATATCTAAATGAGAATTCATTGTAACAAACTTATTTTCCAAAATCAGCAATAACAAAAAATAGTAAAAGCTCTCACTACAGCCAAAAAACCTTCAATCTTTTAAGAGAAAGGCATCCCAATACTCTACCCAACCTTAGCTCTGATACCAAATGTTGAAAATTGAGGTGTTTATGTAGCTTAATACTTTGTAAAATTTTATGATTGTTGATCTAAATATGTATTATTTGTTACAGATTCTTTGTGGGTGATTATCTGATTAATTCATTTTATCATTTGTAGACTGAAGACAAAAGGTTGTAGAAGAATTAGACAGAATATTAGAAGATACAAAGCATATATCATAGAGAAACCCTTTCAGGAAAAAACTCCACCAAGAATCAATGTATTATTTAATCTCAAAATAAGATTACAATAATTCCAATCCTTGCTTGAGATGCTTCTTTTTCCTTCAACAAATCTTCTTCACAACCTGCAATAAAAACTAATAAAAACTCTATTCAACTTGGTTGTGACAAATAGGCAATAATCAACCTTGTAAACTCCAAAGAGTTAAAATTACAAAGTTTAAAACTTATCACCAAAAACCTACACATATCTCTTGCAATTAGAGTTCAACCGTGAAGAACAATGCCAAATCATCTCCTTCATCCATTTGGGTGTCCCAAACTGAAGTCATAACTCAACCTTTATTCTGAAGATATCTACAAAGCTTATCCTCAAAGTTGGTGCCCAAGAATGGGCCCACTTAACTCAGCCTTCTAAAATATCTTAACATGCAAAAGTGTTAACTCCAAGAAGCCAACTTGGGCACCCAAGGTGAGTCCAAGTCATTCTCTGTTAACTGAAACATATCTCCACCATTCATGCAAGAATGATCATCCCCTGTTAACTGAAATTAGTCCCTTGTTATTTTTCATGCAACTCAAGTCATTAGTCATGCATTCCAAGTTAATTGAAGTCAACTAGCATTCAACTAAAACTAACTAAAGATAACTTAACCATAATTGAACTGAACTAAACTGAATTGAACTGAACTGAACTGAACTTCATGCATGTAAACATCAATCCCTAACTTCTAGGATCTTTGCATGCATTATAGAAGTGTTATCTTTTTTTCCAAATAGTTAACTAAACTCAAGGTGAGTTCCACCTTCCATGTGGGTGCCCCATGTGCTCCTATTATTTAAGAACTCATCCTGGATTCCCTCACATGGTCCTATCATTTAGAATTAATTATAAATGTCAATTAACATGATTATTTCATTCAATATTAATCTCTTTCTAATCCTAGTGTTTGAAAACACTTTCCAAGAACTTAGGAGATACATGAAATAAATAATGTTTAGGATTGAAATTAAATGGCATCCTATTTCCAACACTAATCATAGGTGTGGGACCCTTGTTGTTGATATTTGACCTTTGAAGAAGGATGACTTCCTCTCTAACCTAAATGCACTAGTGTTGTTCCAACCCAACACTAAATAATTCTAAATCAATCCTATAGCCAACAACCTGTAAAAGGAAAAGGGAGAGAAAGAGAAATGCAAAAATCAAAGGGGTGGTGATGCACCAATATTAAAAGTGTTTCTTCTTGCTTACCATAATGCAAAGATGTAATGGAAATTCCAAAGATACTTACATAAACATCTATTCAAATAGATCCTAGAGGTTTGTATGAGGGCTAGGTTTTGACATACGCTAGGAGGGAGAAAACTAATCTACAACTAGTCTTACATAGTAGATTTAACACAACATACAAGCATATAAGAAAAATGAGCATATATTCAAATGTAAATGCAAAGGTGTTTTACACAAAATATTAGAGGTGAAGAGAGGTAAAAGAAGAAAATTTTCTTTAATCAAAGGCTTTGAAGCCTATCTACAGTTATAGAGGAAAAAATTGCATGAGTCTACTAGAGAAATTGAAGGGAAGAACTATTACAAATTACCCTCAACAAGGATTTTTTCTAAGATAGAATATTGAAACCCTAGAAACCCTAGCCACCTAAAGAAGGAATGGAAAGCAGACACCTATCTAGCTCAATTTGATCTAAAGGCATGGGAAAAATATTACTGACATTTAGGGTTTTCCCAACATTGATGAATTCAAGGAGAAGTGCAAGAAGATCCTCACAAAATCTACTACATAATATGCATCTGAGGATGACCCACTGATAGAAAGAGGTTGCAATTCATAGAGAGGAGCATGTGCACCACAAAATTTGATCTAAAGCACTCAATACAACATTGAAGATGGCTTAGAGGATAAAAAATACAATTGGGAGAGTCACTCAACATTCAATTTTCCATCCTTGAAAACCAATGGTGTTCATAAAAAATTTTGAATCCTCTGCTAGTTGTTTCCTATAGTATAAATGTTGACTACCAATCTCCTTTCAAAAGGTTCTAATCAAATGAACCATAAATGAGCATAAGTATCTTTATAGAGGCTTGGAAAATCACACTATGAAGAGATAATACACTCTAATGAAATTAAAACACTTGGAAGGCCTTCATTTGTTTGAACCTTTGATTCATTGAGGAATGATCCCACCATAGATGACACAAGCCTAGATCAAAGAAGAGACCATGTCACCCCGAGGATGACACGTGGAAGCCAAGCACATTATTATAAATTTGAAAGGATGAGCCTAATGAATTTGTGATGTGAAGGAGTTGTGTGATGCAATAAGAAATTGCCACCTGGAAGGAGGTGGCCTCGTATTGAGAGAAGAAACATCAAAAACTCAAGGACATGTGGCATCAAAGTGCAAGAATGCAACTTAAAAATAACCAATGTAAACAAAGTTGCACTATGAAGAAGCTATATGCTACAATGAAAAGATGACACTTATCACATAACCACCAATCTATGTATTAATTCGTGTCAAAGAGAACAAAAACTAACCAAGCCCATGGGACACTCACATCATAGTACAAGAGCACAACCTCAACTTTTACTTTAAAATTATCTTACAATATGAAGGAGTGGATATGATTGAATAAGATCCTACCACCTATGAATGATGTGACCTTTATTTTTGAGGCAAGCACAAGTAACCAAGAGTGACATATGGTGTTATAATGTACCAATGTAACTTTAATGAACTCAATCATTTATAACTTGTGTTATGAAGAATTTGTGTGCTATCAATAGGTTGTCGGCATATCAACATATTATCAAACCCACTAGACTAATATGAGTGGGATAACTAATAGATAGTGGGATCCATACAACAACATAGTATATGAGTGCAACTTTAAAGAGCTCCCAGATTTTGAAGACATTCTCTAAAGGAAATATGTTCTCAAATAGGCTACATCCACATGGATGTGAAGTGGAAAATGGTGGGGATGACCATGTGAGTACACTAACATAAGACTTAAGTAACTTTAAAAGTCACACAATCAATCAACTCATTCAGTTAGCAAAATAAAAGGGCTAGTTGACAAATGATGCCAAAGACATAGAAATATAACTTAATTGATTCACAACGGGCCAAGCCAGTCAAATAAAAAATAAAAACTAGGGCACAAAAAGGATCCAAATAGTGTAAGGTTTAAGGTCTTTAGAGAAACCATAGGACTATGACACTAAGAACCTAGAAATATATAGATGTTGACATAATTCACATATAATTTCTTAGATCGGTTATCATCAGTGAAGAGTATAAGGGGGGAGGCACTGAGTGACTACATTTTGGTTACTTCTGCAAGATGTTTTCCTGCTAAAAAATGGGAACCATAAGCCTTAAGAAATCTATTAGGCATAGGAGTCACAAGGAAAAACAAAATTAAACAAGTATTTCCTCAAGATACCAAAATAGAAAATGTGCAAAAGCACTTGGAGTAATACAAGACAAACCTAGATCGTGCATTAACCTAATGGAAATACAAAGCGTGCAAGGAAATTCTTGGAAGAATGAAAAACAAAGCTAATATGTACAATATTTTTACAAAAATTAATTTCAAATATCATAACGTACCTTAATCAAAGACAAGTATTTTGAAGGATTTGATCTCCTTTAGACCATAGTTGTAGTCTTTATCCAAATAAAAGCATTGAAGCTCCCTACTTGCATGCATCTTGGGTCACACACACTACTCATGTAGTGAATAATTACTTCACCATAAACTTTTCCATTATAAGGAAGCCACAAAATATAGGTGTTAGTCCCATATGGTGATGCATCAAGCATACACATAGCAACAAGGATAAAAAATTTGGGAAATAGATTAGCAACAAAAGAAACACCAATTGTGGAGAGAAAGGGACTTTATTCACACAAGGATATACTACTATCACAATAGCTAACCTCTTCAAGACATGAACATAAGGAGAAAAAGAATGTATCTAGCTCACGTGGAGATGAAAAAAATTTCATACATGTTTGTTGATATACACAAGGAAGCTCTACACATGGAAGCTCTTTCTCATGCACATCAAATCTAAAAATTTGAAGTTCAAACATATTGTTTGGTTGAGAAACAATAAATTTATTCTTGGAATATGTTATTGTTCAACCTCATTAAAATTGGTATGTTCATCCCAAGTGAAACATTCTAGCTTAGGCACATCATCCCCAATCCAAAAGATCACATCTTCCTCTTAAATGAAGACCTCATATTAAATATTATCACATTCAAGGATATTGGAAAACCAACATACATTGCAGTTAAATTTATTGATTCACAATCATCAAAATAAACTTTGGATTTGTGAGATGCTTCAGATGAAATGAATTCTTTAGGTTGTCTCTCTATTTCAATTTCTTCTTCTTGGCGACTAGCTGCAACATTCTCAAACCTTTTGCATAATCCTTCTCCCATGCCCACTATTGTAGAAACACTATTTTTTGTGATTTCTTCCTCATGTGCAATAGAGATTATGCCATTCCCATGAATAGAAACATCATTAGTAGCCTCAAATTCTAAAAATGGAATGAAATAAGGTAAGACATCAAAGAATAAAAAACTCATCCTTCTCATTATAGGCTAGCACATGTTTTGAGTAATCAACTCCATGAGTTTATCTATCTGGTTCCTCCCTGTTGCATGTATATTCATCCTCATCCAAGGTGTTGCAAGTTTCACTAGATTGGGAAAATTCATTGCCCTTGTCATTAGATATGAATTTGTGATGTCCCACATCATTGAAATCAACCTTAGTCCAACTCATTAGAATGGACTCCCGATGTATTTTTTCATCACCAAAGATCTCATCTCATTAAAATTAATCAAAATGGATCCACACCAACCTTTTTCCCAAGCTAGTATCCCTTATTGACACTATCCAACATGTTTTCTTGAAGATTTTGGAGCATTTTGTGTCACCAAAGCTTGACCTATGACTCCATTTTGGTATGTATTTTAATTGTGGGATTGGTTACATGAATAGCCCTATTATTTTGTAGGACTAGTTGTGGATTAGTTTGCTCCCTCCTAGTGTTTGTCAAAACTTAGCCTTCATATAACCTTTAGGAGTTATTTGAATATAATTTTGTGCAATTCCCTTTAGAATTTTCATTACATATCTATGATGTGGTAAGTAGGAAGGAACACTTTTAATCTTGGTGCCTCACCACCCCTTTAATTTTTTTTATTTCTCTTTCTCTCCATTTCCCTTTTGTAGGTTGTTAGTTGTAGGATTATTTTAAAGTTATTTAGTGTTGGTCCTAGTGAATTTAGGTTAGAGAGGAATTTGGTCTTCTCTAGAGGTTCAATTTCACCAGTGGGGGTCCAACACCTGAGAGCAGTCCCATTGTTTCATTGGAATGTTGGACCTAGTTCAATCGGGTGAAATTTCATGTGATAACAA
This sequence comes from Sequoia sempervirens, assembly GCA_007258455.2. NCBI lineage: Eukaryota > Viridiplantae > Streptophyta > Pinopsida > Cupressales > Cupressaceae > Sequoia > Sequoia sempervirens. Next base: position 3,745,413 of record VDFB02179234.1, read on the forward strand.
TTTCTAGCATTCCCAATGGGACCAATGTGATGATATTTATCTCATCTTGTTGAGATATTGGTGTGTTCTCAATAGTTACAATCATTGAACATATTATTCAACACCTAAAAACTCTGCAAGTACATATTGATGTACACTAGTATGTTCTCATTTCTCTAGTTGAGCAAATTTAGTTGCTCTATTTCATAGCATTTTAAAGTTTTCTTCTAGCAACACATATTTCCATGTAATTCTTATGGTTGTCCCTATAAGTAATTTATTTTCCACTTTTAATAGTGGTATCCTCTTGCCCTTACCCAATGGGATGGCATACTAGTAGCTACCCTTAATAGTATCCCATACTTTACTAGTGAAATGAATGAATGTTTGAACCTTGGATTCGATAAGGAACAAGCCCACCACAAATAATGTAAGCTTTCCAAAGAAGAGGCCACTTCAAACCACGTCACCTCAAGGAAGACACATGACAACCAAGCCAATGATCACAACTTTGAAAGGATGATCACTAACAAAGTTTTATTATGAGGGAGCTATACGATGCAATAATAAATTACCACCAACCACGTCTTGTCAGGAGAAAAAAAACCAAGTGAAGGAGTGGATGCACTCAAATAAGACCCTTAGAGAAACTTTAATGATCTCAACTATTTATTACTTGTGCTATGAATAATTCATGTGTTATGAATAATTACAACATGAGCATAACTTTCAAGGGCTCTTAGGTTTCGAAGATGCGCTCTAAAGGAAAAATGTGCTTGAATAGGATACAAAATGAACAATAGTGGGGACCACCATGTGAGCGTACTAATAGAAGACTTAAGTGATTTTAAAAGGCACACAATTAGTTGGCTTGGATGATTAGCAAAATAAAGGGGTTGATTGACAAATGATGTTGAAGACATAGAAATATAACTTAAGTGATTTGTAGCAAGCCAAGATAGTCAACTCAAAAATATAAAATAGGGCACAAAAAGGAGTTAGATGTTTTAGGATTTATAGGATTTAAGGGATTTAGAGGAACCCTAAAATTATGACACTGAAATTATAATCTATAAAGATGAACATAATTTGCATAGAATTTTTTAGATCAATTATCATGAATGAAGAGTGTAAGGGGGAGGCATAGACCCAACAATGAGGATGCTCCTCTCTTGTTTTTAATTTTCTCAAAACATTATTTAGATAGTCTTCCATTATTTCATGGAGCATGTTAGGAAATATAATTATCATTGCCCTCCAATAATTAGTTCTTGCATTTTTCAACCCAAAAGGAATCATCTGATAAAATTTGTGTATTGGTCTTCAATAATTATCCAAATTTGATTATATCTTAAAAAACCATTCGTGAATGATAATTTCATGGCCACATGTGAGATCAATAATTATGTAAATTTTGGAGAGAGGAAAATCATCTTTTGGATAAGCTTTACCAAGATTTTTGAAGTCTAAACAAACATGGATTCCTTTTAGCTTTTATTGATATTAAACATATTAGATATCCATTTAGGATAGTTAATTGGGTGTATGAAGTTGACATCTAAAATTTTATATAGTTCTCCTTTGACTAAGAGTGAAATTTTAGGATGTTTCTTATGCAATTTTATTTACTTGATTAGCATTAGGGTGAACCATAAGGTAGTGAAATACAAGAGAGGGGTCTAACCCAAGCATGTTAGCATAGGATAAAGAAAAATTAGCAAATGCACTTAACAATATTGATGAGATTATTTGTTCTTCTATAAGAATTAAAGATGTGGCTATATAGGTGATTTTTGAATCATCCTCTTTCCCTAAATTTGTATCCTTTATATTTTAAACCAAGAATATTGAGATTAATTTTCATTGTGGAAGTGCTAGGGGAAGGTTGACTTCCTCTTCTAATGACACCTCAAAGAGGTTTTCATTAATAAACATGTTTCTTTTTACTTATTTTGTATTTGATAATGTCTCAAAGAAGTTTTCTCTAGGGATTTTGATTTTTTAACTTTTTTATGACTAATGAACTCTTCATGTTTCAAAAATTTAGGTAGTGGCATCGAGGTTGATTTTAGATCCAATTTTATGATCTCTTTTTATAATACCATTGTGGAATTTGAAGACTTCAACAATTGCCTCTTCATTATAAAACATGTCTAAAGATGCAGGATCTTGCTGGTGCTAGTCAATTAATTTAGGATATTAGAGGGATAAATAAATAGTATAGATGGAAGTTTCATGGAAAAGGTTGGTGATATCTAAATCTTTGAAAGAGGCAATGATGGTTTTTCCCTTGGTGTTTTTAATATCAACAAAGATTTCCTCTACACTTGCAAAAGTTGCATAGGGTAAATTAGTTTCCTCACTAGATGACATATATCTTAACCCATGATGGTGAGAATTATGTTGTAGTTTTATTAGTTCAAGAATACCTTGCACATGTAGGCCTAAAAATTTACCTTTTTAATTCATGTTTTCACATATATGTAGATATTTGGGATAAAAATGTTATAGACATTTAGGTAAAAAATTTGGTAAAAAAAAAAATCATCTACGTATAACAATGAATCAATGGAATCCTCTATCTATTATTCATCCAAAGATCCTATTAAAATGAATGTAATAGGCCTACATTGTATGATTTTTGGTGTCTTTTATAATTGATTATTTAGGATGACCATAAGATCATGTAGGAGCTAAAAATTAGCTCTATGCCCAAGACCACCTAAAAAAATAGTAGAAACCTTCTACAAGAGAGTATGCAAGAAATGAGCTTGCTTGATATTAAGATCTATCAAATATGATGAGGTATGTTACAAAAGTGTGCAATGACCTTGCTTGTATAGCAAGGTGTGATGAAGTACCAAATGCAAAACATTAAATGGTTTGTGTTGTTATTAAATGACATGATTCATCATTATAATGACCTAGGACTCTAATATTAAATAAAAGATAAAAAGATAAAATCTTATCTAAAAAACTTAAAGCTTCAAGAAATATGCCTAGGACCTTTATGGACTTAACATGTAAATAGGACCCCACTAATAACTAGATAGAAAAATTACATATTTACACCAACATCCCCCCTCAAGTGAAACTTAGGGAGAAACAATTATTATGCAAATGATGCAAAGATGCAAGGATGGGTCTCGACTATAAGGCCATTTTAGGTACCCATATACAAATGCAATCTCTCACAAACAAAGAAAAGGAGAAAACCCACATGGGAAAGAACACCTTTCCAAAAGAGATAAAAGATACAATAAAATGATAAAAGATGGAAAAATCCATAATATCCCCCAATTATAACATCCATCATAAATATACATTACAAATTCCCCCCATAAGAGGGAAAGAAAGAGACCACAAATCCCCCCATAATGAAGTAGCTCCAAAACCATTGAAGAATGTATAAAGACAAAAGAGTGTCCAATGCCTACAAACAACATGCCTCCCCTTGGGAAGAAATAATACCAATCATTGATGCTAAATAAACCTCATCTCTATGAATAAGTAAGAGGGAAAAAGCCTAAAAAATGATATCTTTGAAGATACATCAATTGTCTCTGAAGATGTCTCAAAAAAATTAGGTGTGACCCCAATCAAGGAAGAAGGAAAATAATGTGGAAACTAAAGAGTAATCTCCAAATAAAATGTGTGATCAAAGAGGAGATATACCCCTCAAACATGTCATCCAAATTTGCAAAAGAAGAATGCCAAACCAAATATGATATACTTATCATGAAACCATCTTGGAAAGATAAATATGGAAAACAAAATATATCCTACTCATTTGAATTCTTGGAAACCAAGTCAATACTCAAGTCTGAAGAAGTGGGAGGAACCTTAACACAAAGGTTTAGGTGACCATTATGTCCCTCAGAACAACTACCCACAGTCAATGCACAAGAAGGAGCAATAGAATCCTCATTAGGAGTAGAAGCAAAATGTGAAAATACATAAACATTAGTAATATGATCAACCTTTCCCACTACAACAAGTTTCCTAGCATGCAAATCTCAAATGAATACTTAATTAGGAGTGAAATAAATAGACTTCCTTGTACCACTACGTGCAATTTGATATACAAAAACAAGATTATTTGTAAGATCAAGAATGTATAAGACATTACTAAAGGTCTATGTACCCATATCAACATCCCCTTTGCAATAAAAAACCATGTACTTACTATTAGCCATCAATATATTAGTTGTAAGGGAATGCTCAAATGTCAAGAATTGATCTAGTGAACATTCCATATGATCGGAAGCTCCAAAATTAAGAATTCATCCAACACACTCTTCAACTTTAGTTACAACAAGAGTTTTAATGATTTTTTACCTTATCACTTCTATTATCATTATTTGATGATCTTGAATGTGTGGATGTAGAGGGTTGTGAAGAAGAAGAGGGTAAAATTTTAGATTTAGAAGGAAAAGAAATGTTATATTCCTTTAGAAGTTTCCTTATTTCATCTAACTCTTTCTTATTAGAAATTATGTTCACCATGCCCAGGTTTATTCCAATGTCCCCACTTGGGTTTCTCCTTCTTAGTTTTATCATCTCTAGGAGAGGTAGGTGTATCACAAGATTCTACCTTAGATTTATACTTCTTCTTTATTTACCTTTAGGTGATGATGCAATTGAAGCCTAATTATTAGAGTGTGTATCATGTTGACTAATTTTAGCTTGTTCCCTAGTCAACCTATCACAAAATGTCTCAAAAGAAGGCATGGCAAATGAATCACCTAATCCATCCATTGTAGAATAAAAGGAATTAGAGAAGCATGCAAATGAACCTTTAAATTTAGAAAAAATCAAGAATATGCATTCCTTATCAGTTTTTTCCTTACCACAACAAGCCAATTGAGACCTTAATGATTTAAATTACCAAATAGTCTCCAATGGTAGGAAATAAATATGTGGAAAGTGATGCCAATTTTTCCTCCAATTGCATAGCATGAACCTCACTAACTAAACCAAAAAAATCCTTGTACTTATTCCATACTTTCCTAGGAGTAGTACATTCCTCAATATGGAAGAACAAACTGTCAGAAATATGCATAGTAATCAAGCCCATAGCCTCATCATATTTGTTCATGTGAAAAAAATTTCATATTCCCTAGTAAAATTAGGTCGATGGGCACCCAAGGTCGGCCACAAACCCTTAGACCAAAGAAATATTTGCATTCTCGCCTTCCATGTGTGATAATTATGAGGATTTAGAACCTCAAACCCTGATTCAACCATTAGGACTACAAATACCAAGAGAGAAAATTAGAAAAATATCTAAAACAAACTGATGTAATACCTCCCAAATCTAAAGCACAAATAAAAATGAAGCCCTCCACAAACATAAATTCTCCAAGAGACAATATGTCCAAGTAATCAATGAAGATGTCAAATATAAAAAAATTGAATAAGTAATACCTGGGGCTAAATTTGGAAAAAGTGCATGAACTAAATGATAGAGCTCCTGGATACCTTTCAATTTCTATTGGAATCACGAAAAACAAATAAATTGGTCAAAATTTATGAGCTCGAGGGTCCAAAATGGACAAGTCACTTCATTCAATAATAATTTTTGTACCTACAACAAAATCTAGAAAAATGACTTGCACCACTACAAAGTAAATGGAACCATCTTTTTATCGATATCTTGTTTGTAAAAAATTGGCTCCTAGTTTGCAAGATATGTGCCATTGAAAAAATGCCCAAATTGGGTACTATGGGCTATAGTTTTGGCCCTTGGGGGTTAGATCCTAGTCCCTAATAGGACCATGTGCTCAACAAGTTCAAAATAAAAACTCACCTCTAGGTGAGCAATGGGGAAGTGGAGCTACGGTGATGGTTGAGGTAGCGGTATTCCTATGTTGCTCCCTCAGTGATGGTCGACAGTATGCCCACTGGGCTTTAAGCCCCAGGTGCTAGTGTTATGCCCGAGGGTAGTAACCTAGTGATTTTGTGCTTCAACCAAACCACTAAATTTTTTTTTAAAAATCTTGACCCATTTGTACTTGACATTTTCGCTATAGATTCGATGTGACATGTATGCAGACATATTGATGATTACAATGGATAGCGTAGAAGCTATATGCAGATTACACCAGTCACAAAATATTTTTCTGAAGATTCCTTTTTTATGACTACATAGATGATGTTAGCAAGGATACAAACTGTATAGATCTATACCATACAAAATAGTGATGACAAGCTAAAACTTTCCTTTGAGGACTTGAAGCAAAGTATTTGATTTCGATGATTTGATCTAGGTGTTCTTGAGGTTTTTGGGCCTTTCAGATGCAATAGAAGGGTCAATTTTGGCCCAATGCGCTCCAATAAATCAACTCCCTCTCGGATCTAGTAACCACATCCCAACTTGAAACCCTTGGATATTTGACAAAATATGTCATATTTTGACAAAAAAAAGATAATATTGACTTTATCAAATGCCCTAAACTTTATGGTGAGATCAAATTACTAACAACACATGCCAAATGTAACCTACAATAAAACCTAGAAAGAGGAAACCCCGAAATTGGTGTTTTTTTCAAGTTTTTTTATTCCTCATATCACTATATGGTGCAAGGAAAGAGCATACTCAACCTTACTAAAATTCAACATGATCTCTCACTAGAAATATCTCTACCCTCAAATCTAAGAAGGAATTCACATGGTTGTGGCTTTGATACCATGTAGGAGCTAAAAATTGACTATATGCCCAAGACCACCTACATAAACAATGGAAACCTTCTACGAGAGTATGTAAGAAATGAGCTTGCTTGATATTAAGATCTATCAAATATGATGATGAGGTATGTTATAGAAGTGTGCAATAACCTTTCTTATATATAAAACGTGTAATGAAGTACCAAATTCAAAACATTAAATGACTTGTGTCATTATTAAATGACATGAGTCATAATTAAATGACCTAGGGATCTAATATTAAATAAAAGCTAAAAAGCTAAAATGTTATCTAAACAAGTTAAAGCTTCTAGAAATATGTCTAGGACCTAAGTGGAATTAACATTTAAATAAGACCCCACTAATAACTAGATAGGAAAATTACCTATTTACACCAACAGATCATGGGGAAAGAGGCAATTTACCAACATGAAAGGAATTATGAAACTTGTATTCTCCGCAACCAATGTTAATTATCTTAACCTTATAATTGATAGGGATTTTAGAAGAGGATGTGGAAGAAAGGGTATCCAAATTAATGTATGGGGATGATATTTTGACCTTGTCACTTGTGGCAATATTATTTCTAGAATAATTATTAACATTACGATAGGTGACATATAATGCCTTACAATATTAAAAAGGTTATATATTATCATGAGTGGTAACCTCAATTCCATTGTGGGGGAATTTAGAACATTGATATTAAGTTTATGGAATATTTTGCATGACATGGAGCCATGGGAAACCAAGGAGAAGGTTATAGTGAAGGTCAAGGTCTATAACATGGCAAATAGTTCATTGAAAGACATGCTCCACTTCAATGGAGGAACAAATCATTCCTTCTAATTCTCTTTCTATGTTTACATAAGCCTTGATGGTAATGACATACAACCCTAAGTTATAGAGTATCACAACTATTTGACAAACCTCAAAGTGAATAGATTCCAACTAGACATGTTATCTAAGAGAACTATTTTGATTTTGTGTTTAGTAATAAAGACTTCAATATAAACGGATTTGGTATGAGATGGTTCAATAGGAGGGATATAATTTTGAATGAAACCAAGATAATAGCTAGAAAAAATATGTCCTACAAGGGCTTTAAGGTGAGAAAGTTTGATATCACTCGATTCTCATTAATCTTGCAAGGCACAATTCAAGATATCTCTATGGATAGAGGATATTTTGAGTAACTCTAGGATGAATATGTGGATTGGAGTTTTTTCAAGGTGTTATAGGAGGTTATATTGAGTATTGAGTGGCTTGTGTATAGGATGAGGATGAAGGGGATTCTTGTATAGTAACCTTACAAGCCTTGTGGTGATGGCACAATTAGAGGATTTAACTTTAATGGTAGCAATTTACGTGTTTGCTTATTTGACACGTCCTATATTAAAATAATATGAGTTGGAGGATAAGGCTTTATTTTAATTTATGTTGTTGGTATGATTATTATGGGTGTGACCTTAGTTATGCTTAGGAAAAGGATTTTGATATATACCCAATTATTTATTTGATGAGGTAGATGAGTTCCTTTCAATTTCGATATCTCCATGATCTATAAGATTATAAATATTGTTCTTGAGTTTAATAAACTTATACTTGTAGTGAACTTTAATATAGTGGTATTAATAATATTCATTATCTTTATACCATGTGCTCTTGGGTTTATTTTCATCGAATGGTTTAGTGGCAAGAAATATTACCATGTTTGTTATGCATTAGTTTTTGAAACACAACCTCTATGGGTTCCCCCTAAGGATGTGTACTTTCATCTTGGATTAGAGTTTTTATTTGTTTGTCCTTGTGGTATGGTGATGTTGTTTGGCTTATGAAAAAATTGCAAAATTTTGGATTCTTGACATGAACATTTCATTTGAATGTGTTTTGAATCAATAATCCTACCACTTACTATATTTTTGTTCTTAGCCCAAATTTTAGGTTTGGCATTGGATTTATTGTTATTTTTATTGTAGATTTTGACTAAAACTTTAGATATGGTATCCTTTTAATAATGATCTCATAAAATATAGAGATAAAATAGACTTGAAGATGGAATTTCATTTCTTGGTTGATATTTTGAACAAAAAATGTTGGTGAGTTATCTATTAGGAATGGGCCAAGGAAATAACTTGCAAGACCTCTCCATCATTATGAATAGGAAAAACAAATTCACCATTTCATTGATTAGTGTTACATAGGTGCAACATTGTAAGCTCATGTTCACTATTATAATAAATTTGTGCAACAAACTTCTTAGATAAGTTGACAAATAAAGTGATGGATCTTGGAGGGAGGTACATGAATCACTCTAGTTCTTGACCTCCTAAACTTTGATGGAAAGTATTAAAAAGTACATGTCACTATAATAAACCTGTTAGAAAGTCATAAAAATTTCTTTGACATGATCACAGGGGTCTCACTTTTCTTTGTATTTATCAAATTTATGAATTTCAAAACTAGGAGGAAAGGGTGTCATTGTGATACTACGATCAAAATGACAGTGACAAAGGTCTTTGAACTTGTATTGTTTATATTGATTCATCGTCCCACTTGTAACCTCTTAAGATAAATTCTCATCTGTTTCTACTCTTTATCAATGGAAGTCGTTTCAAGAAGTAAATATGGAGGTATATAATCGATAGATCCAAAAGGAGGGGGTTATTAAAAGGTGGAGGGAAATAGATTTATAGATGGAAAGGTTGATAATAATTTGATTGATATGATGTGAGTATTGGAGTTGTGATTTAATTGGATCGATAATTTGATTCATATGATGTGAGTGGTGGAGTTGTAGTTTGATTGGGTTGATAGTTGGATTGATATGATTTGAGTGGTGGAGTTTTATTTTGATAAGATTGATATGATGTGAGTAGTAAAAAATTTGTTTGAGAAGAGATGGTTTAGTAGTGTGATGTGGGTTAATATAAATCTTAATGATAATATCTATCTCTCTATATACATACATACATATATATGATGGAATTAGTGAGTGGGTTGGAATGTTTTGAGGAATGGATAAAGGTGCAAGTGATTATATGAGATATAACATAGGTATAAATGATAATAGTGGTGGATTTGATAAATTGGGAAAATGTTGATGAGGAATTTAATATGAAATGGTAATACATGAGACACATACTAAATATTGATTATGGTATCTTTGTTGATGTCAAACATAAAGTGAAGATGTATTCTCTTGATTAGATTGATATGCATTCTATTGATTCTTAAGGATAGAATGAAGAATTTATTTTTGTAAATGTGGGTTAGAGGATGAAGTATGATCATGAAGAGGAGGTAGTGGTGGCACACTACCATCTAATTTTTGTTGAATGTTATAATTAAAATAATCATGTGTCAAGTCAGGTGGATATCCCCAAGGGATTTCAGCCATAGGGGGTAGTGAAATCTAACAAATCATTTTTTCAAGTTTTGTTCTATCAAAGTTACAAGAGAGCTTGACCCCTTTAGTGAGGAGATATTCTAAAAATTGATTATTATATTTGTATACAAGATGATCCATCATATCATGATTTCTCTCATCCTTTAAGAACTCTATAAATCTAATTTGGTTTATATGATCTCCAATTTCACTTGCATTATTAGTGTATTCATGACGTAAGGAAGGTACAACTTGTGAATTACAATGTAAGGAAATAAGATTGCAAACCATATTTTTTGAGTTATAAAATATAAAATCTCAATTTTTACGCTATAGAGTTGGTTTTTGGCCAAAATAAATATTTTGGGTTGTTCAAAATCACGAAGGGGGTGCATGTCATGTAGGTCTCTTTGAGATCTATAGTGTTTTTTTTTAATGGGCTTAATGAGCCTCCTGGATCAAAATTTATGACTTTCATATGTTTGCACAGGTAATATAAAAATATGTTGTACGAACTAATGATGCATGTTATGACACATCATAAGGATTATTTGATTGGAGATAATGTAACCAAAATAGAACACCCAATTTATTAGTGTATTATAATGATATTATGACAGGTGGAAGGAATATGTTATTATTAGCTTGTGGACTCATTTTGGGATTTGGACACCCCTTTTTGGGTGGTTTTAGCTCATGGTTTTATAATTACCATTTAATAGTTTCAAGTACTATATCTCCTATATATTAAGTGCTTGAGATGTAGGTTGTGTGAGAGTTTTGTAAATATTGTTAAGTTGTTACAATTCTCTAGATCTTTGGTTGGTGTTTTTCTTACGAAGGCTTGCTTTGCAAGTGTATTATAACTGTGTTGTTTACTGAATAATACATTGGGTTGCTTTGGAGTGTGGGGTTTTTCTTCTAAGAGGGTTTACCCATGTACACCTATGTTATATAGTATATTATTTATTTTATCTTTATCTGTTTATTCTTTCTATAATTGTTAAAAGTGAAAATTACACAACACTCTCCTTAGAATTTTAGTGCAAGAAGCATTTATACATACCTTAATTCCTTTCATAAATTTGATCTGTTCATGTATTAACCAATAAAATGAAAGTTGAGAAACCATAAAAAATTAACAAACCATAATGATTCAACACATAAAATTAGATGTACATGAAAAAAACATCTTGGAAATAAACTCTACCATAAAACAAAGGTTAAAATGTGTATTAATATTCTAAAACAAGAGTACATAAACAACACACTTTTCCCTTTAATTTGAAAATATTCCAACAACACATGTGTACCTGTAATAATCCATAATCCAATGCATATAATTGATAGAGAAAAGTAGAGAGGAAAACACAAGTCAATTTTTGAAATTATAACTACCCAAAACTACTGTATGGAAAAATCCAACACCCCAATGTGACTAGTCAATACAACTATGAATAAAAAAATGTAACTTCTTGAGCATATTTCATTGATGTGAAGAGTTGATATAAATTCCCAAGATTAGCACTCCATTTTTATCTCCATAATGTGATACCCCACATTCTGTGATCCTTGTTGAATCTATGTTTCCTTGATGATATTATGACTCTTGTTCGATGTTTTCATTTTTCCTATGTTTGGACATTATATAGGAGTATTGTGGATGATGGTTGTGTTTTATAGAAATAGTTGATGTTCTTATGCTTATATGGATTTTTCTTTGTATTGATTAGATGATGAACTCTAGTGGATAATTATTAGTTGTAATTACATTGTGATTATCATATGTTTTCCTTATGTGAATATACAAGCATACAATTATTGAGATAAATGTGCATTTGTGATGGTTTATAAAATTATACAATTTTTATGTGATTTCGTAGATAGCTATTGTAAATAATTATTTTTGGAAAAGTGATCATTTTTTTGTGAAATGTTATTGTTGATATATGTTAGAATTAGTTAATGATGTTTCAAATATTATCATTTCTTATGATATACTAACATCTATGTTTGAGTGAAGTAGTTAAATTTTCCAATAGAATTCGAGGGTCACATAGCTAGTTTCATCTGTGTTATTTCTCATGACTATTGATCTCCATTCATATGGAGGAATTAAGATCATGTGTTGTGTGCATGTTATGATGTTATGGATATATTTTTTGTTTGGTTTAATGTGTTATTACGTTATTTAATTATGAAAAATATTTGTTGTTCTTTTGATTTGTCTTATAGTATTTTCCTTTTCAAAAATTTATGTGGTTTTTATGTGAATTAATTAAATTTTTACAATTTAAAAATGACCCTAGGTGTCAGGTATAGGGGTAAGGGGTTTATTCAACCTAAAATACCTTTTAATATATTTTTAACCACCTTAAAATTATCATTTCAAAAGGTTGGTGAAAATGGGAGTTAGTTGGTGATTTGGGTAGTTACGAGAGGAAGTTTTCCCTCCCTTTCTATTTATGTTTTCTTCTTAAGCAGAGGGGGATTTTTTCCATTTTATTGTTATTGGTTTTCTTTTAGAATTTCATTTCGGTAGTAGCAATTTCTAGGAGGAGAGAGGAAAAGAAGAAGGATAGAGAAAAGAAGGGTTGGAAGGAGAAGGCTTGGAGAGTCTTCATCAATTTGGATAGCAATTTCAAGGTAGGGTCTAACCCTCTTGCTATTTTGTAAGGATGTGTAAATAAATGTTTGACTTGTGTTTTCTTTGTTTGTGAGATCTATGTGAAAATAAGTGGTGAATCCTTTGTGATACTATGTTGTGTTTGTGTGTTGGGGTTTACTATGGGTATGAGTACCCACATTGTTTTATATATATTCATATTCATATTCTCCATTCTCATATTTCTTTTTCCTCCACATTATACACACACACACACACAGATATATATATATGTGTGTGTGTGTGTGTATAATGTGGAGGAAAAACAAAAATGAGAATGGATAATATTGTATTATGCAAGAACTATAATGTGAAATGTGATGCGGTATACTTTTTTTTGGAGGTATCAAGTTTTTGTTTAGAATTGTGAAATGTGTGTGTGCTCCCTAGAAAGCTATGTGACCCCTAGCTTGGGGGTGGGTTGAGTTTCAACCCTACGGTTGGGTGGAGAGCCCATTAGACCAATTTTTTTATGAATATAATTTTTAGGTACTTGTGTTAAGGGATAAATATGCTAGTGTAAATAGCGACTTTATCAAACTAGTTATCCATTAACCTACCTAGGAGAGTCCTTCACATTTATTAAGTCTCCACTTAAGGACTTATAGAGTTTTGTCTCACCTCATGTGGTTGAGAGATGTGTACTTACTTTGTGAGACACCTTTTGCATGCACACTTTCCACTCACTAGAACTCTTGTCAAGTGAGTTAAAAAGTGTTTCATCATTGGAGGGGTAATCATTCATTGTGTTTGAATTGCCTACCTTCACCATCTTGCCTATATATGCAAGGATACATTGTACATTTTACTTAACTCTTCATTTGTATATTGATAGACATACTATTGTGCTCATATATTATTCACCAGTGGAAGGTTGTTTTATACTTTGAAATCTTGGCATTCACCAAAAAAATAATATCTTGGGATTACTAAAACTATGATTCAAAGAAAGGATACTTGTTTTTTGTGAGATTTGTCAAATCTTATGAACCTCATAGAGGATATGTGGCTAGGGTTCTAAATTTGTAATTTGAATATATTATTCCTTAATCATTTGTTTGAATTCAAAAGAAGAAATGATTGTTACTCACTACTGTTATCATAAGTGATAGAACCTTAATCTTGCACTTTGATAACTCAGAAAAAATTTCAAACAAATATAATTCCTCTTTATATATATAATTGGTTGAATTTATAAATACTCATATTTTATGTTATAAAGTTTATATAATATATTTTTTTTTAAATTTTAAATTTATGGTTGCCATACCTCAAGTTGATGGGGGTGGCCTATATAGGCCGCCCCCATAGACTTGAGGGGAGGCTCAGTGTCCATGCGGGCGTCATGCCCCTCAAGAAAACATATAAAAATAAATATATAATTCCATAAATATTTCAAATTAAAAAAATCAAGTTTGAAAATATGGAAAATTTATCCTTTAATCAATTGTTTCTATATATGAACATATCTAAATTTAACTAGAAATATTAAAAGGAAAAACTTTAAATACTTATTTCAAATATGATTTTCAGTCCAAATATTAGCAAGAGTGATGTGAAATAGATTTGAGGAAAATTTGGTAAGTTGTAAGTTGGTTATTAGTTAGGAAAGTTCATGATTTAAATTTATTTTTGGTATTTCTAAAACTCAATTAAAACTAAGTTAGAAACCTATTTTAATAATTTACGAGGTTGATATAGTAGTTGCATTAGAAATTTGAGAAATATATGGTTAGGAAGAATAAATATAATCATAATGCTCAACGAACTTTTAGAGTTATTAGTAAAATTTAAATTGAATTATAATGACATAGGTAAATAACCAAGTTGAATTAATTGGGGTTAAAGTGACTTAACTTCATAGTTATTTAGTTCTTTAGATATCATTTAAATTCTTAGAAAATAGTAAATAAATACAAAAATCAATAGCTAAAACTAAAGGTAGTATTATGCATTTATTGATTTAAATTTAATGATTCCAAAGAAAAAAGTGATTGATATAAATTATTAAACTAGATGGTGTATATTTGTTTGATTTTCAATTGTATTTTATTAGTGCAAGTATTGTTAAGAGAAGTGATTAGGAGTACGTTAGTCTTTCATAGGATTCTAGTATAGGTTATATAACCTTAGTCTTGCACCTCTCTAACTTAGAAAAACTTTCAAACAAACATAATTCCTCTTTGACTCTTAGATTAAATAGGTTGGGAGCAAGATAGAGTTCCCTAGACCAAATTTTTTATCTCTCTCCCTTGCACTATGTGTGGAGCATTTATGATAGCATCATAAAATTGATGCCATCAAATGTGCAAAGGGTGTTTCCTTAATTATATCTTGTTTTGTGCTTCAAAGAAAAAAAATAGAGTTTGTGTTAGTATTTAGATAGTGTAAATTATGGGAAATGACATATAATCTTTGTGGACCCTATCTAATATGTAAATATTTTCCACTCCTCCTAGACTATAGTATTAGAAAAGTGGTGTAAATAATATAAAGTTCAATTATAATTACCACCATCATGCTCCATCTCCCTCTTCAATGTCATTCCAACCAATATTGTAGGTTCTTGTGAGAATAATAAAATAATAATATTTCAAAAATGCCTATAAGGGCATCCAAGTACCTATTCCAAGATGTTGGGGGATCTAATATTAGACATTAGGGTTGTAATTAAATATCACACTTTCCTAATATTCTCCCATTTGATATTACACATTGCAGTGACATAAGGAGAACCATAAAATAAATCAAGTACAAGATCCAAGGCTCATGACCTTCCTACACCAAGAAAACTTCTCTATGTTTATTGGCTTCATGAAGGAATCTATGACATTAGCTTGAATGCCAAACTTTTATAATATGGCCTTAGCATTCTCTATTATCTTATGAACAAAATTATATTGTACATAAATATTCTCAATGGGAGGGTACATGGGATTCTTGGCCAAACAAATAGTGCTTTGGTTGTCACAACTAATTTTAACCAACTTGTAATCCAATATTTAAACATAATCTCTATAACCATAGTTTATCCTTAGAGGCATATGTAGTAGCCATATATTTTTATCTAGTGGTGGAAAAATTACTTGTGGGTTTTCTCTTACTCATCCAACTAACTTCATCGTCAAACAAGGAGAACACACAATCACCAGTGAACCTTAGCTATCCAAGTCACTTACCTAATTTACATTAATAAATTCATGAATGCCTAATGTTTTACCTACATCATTAGTGTCATGATAACATAAGAAATAATCAAAACTGCATTCCAAATATAGAAACACCCTTTTAACATAAATATAATGCTCCTTACTAGGATTAGATATAAAGTTGCTAAAAAAACCCACAACTCGAGTAATATTTTGTCTATTAAAAACCATTGTGTAATTGGGATATTGACAACACTAGCATAAGGCACATTAAACATACCCCCAAAATCTTCACCTAATTTAGGAAATCCTTCACATTAAATGCATTAGAAATCTAAGTTTTGAGTTCACTAATCTTTCCCTTTGTTGTTACCAATAAACAACATATCATTCACATACAAGACAACAATCAAAATCTAATCATAAATAATTTTAGCAAAACATAGTGATCTTCACTCCTAAGAAACCCCATTTTCAATGCAAGTGCATCAAAATTCTGATACCATATGCATGGTTACATTTTTAGACCATATAGTCATTGATTTAACCTAGAAACCAAATGTTTTGTTCCTTTCACCATAAATACATAAGATTGTTGCATATAAAATTCTTATTCAAGAAATCAAGTAATTATAACATTCATTTGCTCAATTTTAATGTCACAAGTTACAACAATAGATACTAGGAATAATGTAGACACCTAAAATGACTAACACATTTCATCTAAATCATCACCATCTCTAATTCTCTCTTATCCACACTAATTAAATAATTATTTAATTATTTAATTAACTTATCATTTTCTTCAAACCACTATAATTAAATAATTTTTAACTATTTAAAAAAATTTCTTAATTTCCTCTATCCACATTGATTAAATAATTTTTAGTTATTTAATTAGTTCACACATTCCTCTCATCCATTACAATTAAATAATTTTAATTATTTAATTAGCTAATATCGCCTCTAAGATTTTTTTTTAGACTACAGGAATCGGTCGGGTATCCGTCCCCCTATAAACTGCAGTGCACCTAGTAAACTTTTTTCACATGACCAGTGGCGTTGGCGTGACACACCCTCTAATACCACGAGGACGATGGCGAGACTAGACCTCGTGACTTGTTTCCTATAATAGGATGCTTTAACTAATCAAGCTAGACCCACCGCCTCAATATCTCCTCTAAGATTAAATAAATGATTTATTTTGTTTTTTCTTCTTTAAATTCTTCTAAAAAATAAATGAAATTAATATTTTATTTATTTCCTAAATATATCTTCATTTCATGCACATAAATTAAATAAATTTATTTTTTAATTCTATTTATATTCTTTCATCTCCTAATTTAGTGAACTAATTGTAAGAGAACCTCAGTTCACTCTCACTCACTCTCACTTCACTCATCCATGCAATCAGTCATCTCTTTCATGCAACCACTTAACTCACCATATTAGTCTCTCATCTTGACACATGTTACTTGCATGTTCATCATGATCTCTCAACAAATCTTATCCATTGATCTCCCAAAGCATCCTACACTATTGATTAGGTATCAATGAAAGCTATAAAATATCTATCATTTAGTCATTCAAATCCTCCAAGAATTTTTAGAAATCAAGTAATATTTGCATCCATTTTTATATCAAGGTTATGCTAAGCTAAGATTAATCCACATATCATTATTTATAACATTGTCATCAAGTGCAATGGAGTAAGGTTAGACATGTTTGTGGAGGTAAAATAGTTCAATTTGATTTACTTTGTTATTTGTGCACACACTCACATTGATGTAGTCATTTGTTATTGAATTGGGTTTTATTGATATTCCTATTTTCAAATTTGATAACATTTATAGGCTCACAAATATAATGGAATATTATTTACTATTAAGTGGAAATTTCACCAAAATCAACCTCTTTGCTTTGGGAGTATCCATTGGCCACCAATTTGGCCATGTACATCTCTAACCATCAATATGCTTTGATTTTATTTTTACACACCCATTTGAAACCAATAGGTTTTCTTCCCTTAGACAAGCTAGCTAGATCCCAGGTGTCACATTTTTCTAAGGCCATCATTTCCTCTTACATGGCTTGCATCCAAGACTTACTATCCTCCATAGAGAGATTCCCCAATAAAATATCTCAATCCATCACCAATACATAACAAAAAGTATACACAATGAAAATATGGGGGCTATACATATCAATTGGGATCCATTATCTCATGGATTGTCTCAAGGTTGAAGTAAGGTAATTTGTCTATTATTTGACATGCTCATCTTTCCCATCCTTCTTAAATTTCTTATATAAGTCCTCTTCCTCCTCTCTATCCTCTAATCCATTATCTCGTTCTTCACCATGTGCATCTTCCTAATTTTTTATCTTTATCTCAAACTGCACTATTTTTCTCCTTCTTTTTCTTTTGGTTGTATAGAATTTGAAGATGCTCTTAAATCCCTAAAGACACATCTATAAAATAGATTATTTTATATGTTAGTGGATTCCAAATATTATAAATTTTTATATTCTCACCATAACCAAGAAAAATGCATTTATTTCCTTTTTGATCTAGTTTAGATCACGTTTCCTTAGGTACATGAATAAAATACTTACAACAAAATGATATTAAATGTTAGTTAGAATAATTATTACCTTTCGACACTTCATAAGTATTTTTTCAACAAGATCCATATTACAAGATAAATTTACTAAGTAGCAAGCAATACTTACAACCTTGGCTCAAATCATTGATCCAATCATGTACTATTCAACATACTTCTAACTCTTTTTATTGAGGTTTGATACATTCTCATTGCAGTCCCATTTTTCTATGATGTGAAAGGGGTAGTCTTCTACCAAAAAATACTTCCATGCTTATATAAGTAATTAAATTCCTTTGAACAATGTTCACTATTATTATCTGTAATGGAGCGAATTTTTACCCCTAGGAAAATTCCGCATTTACATCACCCTTACCTTAGAAAATGAAACCCGGTGATGCAATTCCCACATCCACCAACTTTCTTTCTCCATCTGGCAGCTCGTTTTCATGTCAACAGAGCAATTTTTTAGGGATGCGCGTGCGTAGCACAGATGTCCATGCACCGTGTTGTCATCTTGATAGGATTCCTACCTCTGGAATCCATAGAGGCATTATGTTTCTCCATTGGTGATGAAGCGTAACATCTTTGCTTCCCTTGATCAATGCCAAGTAGCCCTTTTTCCTCTCTCTTTCCATTCAAATTTCCTAATTATTCAATCTATCCAACTTCTTCACCATTCTTAAACCCTTGACTAAATTCTTCATGCTCTATTGATCAACTACACACTTCAAGCTTCACCATCACTTCATTGTAGTTGCAAGCTGCTAGTTTCTTGGATCCTCAACTATGTTTGTTATGACGATGTTGTTGTTGGAGAACTTGCAAGCTCACTCCTTCCTCTACTTTCCTTGAGAGCACGTAGCTGTGAAGGTGATATATTCCATTATCCATTTCTTTTGCATCATTGTATTCATATAGTAGCATATTATTATTTGTATTATTGCTTGGCACTTCTACTTCCATACATTTCTTTATCATTTTCTACACTTGTTGCTATCTAGCTGTCTGTGGAGATGGAAACACCAAAGAAGGGACTGACTGAGGCAATCCTCTAAAAATAGTTCCAACATTTTCCTTGGTCTTGTGTGTGTAGGTACTCTTGTGTAGAGCTCTTTGAAGATTCAACTCTTGAGTAGAAAGGTATGATTTTTCTCACCTGCTCTTCGTCAATTCAAGTGTAGGCTAGTTAAAGTATTCTTCTTGTTGTATTTCATTTTTGTTTTTTTCTATTATTCTATCGTAGCATAAAGCATTCACTAGTCAAGTTGTTAGCCAGATTTCTTGTGTTTTAATTTTTCTCAAAAGTCTTTTGTCTGTACAGATGCCAGCACACCCCTGAGATTCCAACCCATCACGCTAGACTTTGTATCCTATGTTGCTATCCTTAGGCAGAGAGTTGTATGAGTAGCAAGTTGGACTTTGGAAATTAACTTGTCTAACCTTTTGAAACACTCAGGTTAGTAGAAGGGAAACAACAGCCAGATTGCTCAACTTTAACATCTCAACCCTCTCAATTCATTTAACAAATTTTGAGGTAGATTAGGGCAACCTGTTGCTTAGGACTCTTTCATGACTTGGAGTCTTAGAGTAGTCAGCCCCCCTCCTCTACATTTTGGTGAACCCGATGTAAACATCATGGTGTTCATCTCTGTGTGATAAGATTCCTTCTCTCGCATCTTGTGTGGGTTGAATAATTGTGTATCATGAAGATTTATGAGCTTTATAACTCAATATACAACCTCTAGGGACGTTGTTAGAAGAAGCGTATGACACCTAGAGATGGATTTCTCGAAGGTAATTGTTGGTCTCACTTGTCAAGAGATGGTTTCAGGGGTAGAGATGAGTTTCTTTAGGGAGACCCTTCATGTTCCTAATCCTCTTGTTTCCCCTACGACCACACCTCTTAACAAGGATGATGCTCTCGCGTTATTCCCCTAGAGCACCTTCTCACTCTAGATAAGAGGCTCTTGGACCTTGTGAATCATTTGGGAAAAGAACAAAACATGGCTAGGGCTACTAGGCTTGTCAATGAAATGAGATATATATTAGACAAGGATCGGGTAGGCTTGGAATTTCTTCAAGGCCTTGTCGACATAGTGGAAGCATATGTCCCTTCATACAACTCTAGATCGAGTGTTACTCGAGGTTCTAGACTCGAGACCTTTGAAAGGCAGATAGGAGTCTCGATGCCCATGACATCAATATACATGGCCAAGACAAGCCCTTTCGTCAATACCACCCCTTTGCTTGAGGCACCTCTGACCATCAAAGTAAATAGGGTCCCTTTAGGATTCAACGTTGTCCCTCCTAATGTTGGCTCTAGTGGTGGGAACTCTAGCAGAATGGGGGCTAGTGGTTCCAGCGGCTCCTGTGGCTCTGGCGGTGGTTCTAGTGGTGGTTCCATTGGTCCTGTTTCATCTTGTGATATTGTTTTGAACACTTTGCTATAAAACATGGGGCAAATGTAGAATCAGCTAGTGAACCTGTCCCAGACCACCTCCCAACCAATTTTTTAGCCTTTCTTTCATCATAGTTCTTTATCAATAGAAATTTTAAACACTCTTGTCCCCTAGGGGGATGGAGATTCCAAAGTTTGATAAGTATGGTGGTAAGGGAGATCTTCAAATGCACATGTCAGCATTCAATGTCATGTGCACAAACTTCTTCCACCATGATGCCTTAATGACAATTTTTTTTTCAAGATCTCCCAAGGATACAACCCTTGAGTGGTACTGTTCCTTGCTCGATAGTTCCATATTTTCATTTGATTAGCTTGTAAATCAATTTCTTAGATAGTTCCAAGTGAACATGGGACCGAAGATAGCCTTCTTGGACCTCATCCTATGTAAGTAGGGAGAGCATGAAAAGATAACTAATTTTATAGCTTGCTATCATGTGTTATTTTCATAGATTTCTTATCATCTACCCAACTCGGATGTGTAGAAGGTTTTCATCGATAACCTGCAAAGGTCTTGGCAAGAGAAGTTTGATTTGATGAAATATCCTTCTTTCGTACACCTGCATGTTGTATTACAAGAGTACCAACAGATGGTTCCCTAGTCCAGGAGATCTTCCTCGTGCTCCCATCCCGAGGGTAAGTCTATTATGTCAATTTCTAGTAAAGGTAAATCTATTGCGAATGTAGTTGTTGCATCTAGCAACAAAGGCCTCAAGTGCAATAGGTAATTAATGAAGTTATTAGAATCATACTCCTTTATTCTAAATAAATTATTGAAATATAAAGTGATAACCTTGCTAGATTCTTGACCCCTTACTGAACCTTACCCCGACTTCGAGTACCATCTAATCCACAGACACAATATCGAAAGATGCATGTGTCTGCATGATGAGATACAGGATCACATAGATGATGGTACTATCTACCTTGATGGGAAGAAATAGAATGTGAACAAGTATGTGGAAAAGGCTAACAACAAGTTGTAGATCTACAAGGACCCCTTTCTGTCTCACTCTGTAAGCTGAATTATTGAACCTCTTGGATCTGCTTCTCTTGAGTTCTTGAAGTATGTAAATGTGGTTTCATTTACACATAATCCTACCTCTCAGCCTATGAATGGGTCGCTAGATATAACTTTCACATCGTAGGACCTGCCTATGAAAAAAGAGCCTTGCCCCTTGTACATTCTCGCTCACATCAATGTGAACATTGTAACTGGCGTTGTAGTTGATCCCAAGAGTCGTGTGAACGTTATAATGGAGGAGACTCTTCTAATAAACTTTCTACATAGGGAGGAATATGAGAAGTTAAAAACCACAATACGTACACATGAAAAACTCTCGGTCCCTCTAATTGGTTCCATCATCCTCTCAGTCTTGGTAGGACCCAAGTCTATAAATGATCCTTTTGATATCATCCCAGAGTTAGAGTTATTTAGGGTGAAACTAGGCATCCCATGGCTAATTTCCATGAATTTGGTTGCTTTGGTAATTCATAAATGTTTGAAGTATTCTCATGAGGGCTTTGTGCACGTTGTGCATGACATCGGTATAAGACGTTGGTGTTGCGTGGGGGCTACTCGTTAGATCACTTTTGGCCTACCCCAATCGGTTTGCTTCCTCTAAGGACAGACTTGTTGTACCACACCAATGTCAAATATAAGATTGGGAGAATAACGCTAAAGGTGACCTACCTTGTCTCCCCCTACACCATTTCAATTAAAGGTTTTATGATCGCATAGCAACAAGCTACCTCTTCCTCTCAACAAAATGGGAAGGGGAATCTTTCTTGTGTCCAAGAGCCTTCCTCTTCTTTTGTTGTTCCATTTGCTTCTGCCTCTTTCCCTATTGTGGCACCTTCGGCCTTTGCTCCCATGCCTCGCATGGGGAATATGATGTTGCCCGCTTGGTGGAAAGGTCAAGCGTTAAATATTCAAACTTCTTGTCTTGCCCATGGTGCCTAGGCCCGTTGCCTATGGTAAGGGGAAGGGCCCTCATGGAGTTGCCCCTATGCCTTGGCCTTTGTGGCCTCCTACCACTTCTACCCCTCAAGAAGTGAATGAGAAGAAGCCCGCTATTGAGGCACCTGTGTCTACTTCTCCGCCTACCATTTTTTCACCTCTGCACTTCTTGCTCCTACTCCTACTCAAGAGGATTCCCTTACACCAGTGACAATTGTGGAGGACATGCCTATGGCAGAATAGGAGCCTCTTGTTCCATCTCAAGCAACGACTTCTAGTTCTTGGATTTGATGAAATCAGCTTGCACATGAGTGTAAACATCAGAGAAAGGCTTTAGCTATTGAACAAGCTACCTTGTAGAAGGCAGAAGGGGAGCCAATAGCTCCTGTTTGACATCTCTTGTTGGGCCTCCATATTTTTCTCCTTTCGATTTAGTTCCCTTTGCCTCCATTTTTCTTTTGACTCCTCCAATGAATTATAATGACCCTCACTCCAAAAGGGTGTAGGTGTTCATTGCTCCCTTAGTGGAGCCCCCTCTTCTGATGTCCCTTTTGGATATCCCTCCATTTTTCTATCCTGTGGACATACCGAACACCATGATGGTGTTCACTACAACTTTGTCCTCTTCCTCCTCGCCTTCCACTTCTTCTATGGGGATTTCACATCCTTTGTTGAAGTGTAAGTTGGAGCACAACCTCGCTCCCAGTGGAGGTTGGAAGAAGGTATCACCTTCTTCAGAGGGGATTTCTACTTTGGCTTGCATTGTCCTTGTGATGGAGGTGGCCTTGGTGTCTCCCAAGTTTTTCACTATCCCTCTTGATGAGGTTGATGGTGGATCTTCGGTGCCTCCTTCTCCCACTCAATTAACACATGGAACTCCTATTAAGTGCATGTTTAACTTAGTGGATGATGTCTCGACTCTATCAACAATATTTACAAGATCAATGAATTTTACCTCATAGGAGTTGAGTGAAGGAGACCTTGAGAGGCCTTCTTCCTTAACTCTTGTTGTAGGAGAGTCAAAGGGTGCTCCCCTTGCTATCCTACCCTTGTATACTCATCCACCCTCCCCATATGATGATCTAGATTGGGAGAACGATGACCTCCTGGTTGATGAGGACTAGGGGAGCACCTCTTCTTTATCTGTAGATTAGATTTGTGTGTGTATTGTGTTTCCCCCATGCTTGTTTTTATGTGTTTTGAAGG
Source organism: Sequoia sempervirens (assembly GCA_007258455.2). Lineage (NCBI taxonomy): Eukaryota > Viridiplantae > Streptophyta > Pinopsida > Cupressales > Cupressaceae > Sequoia > Sequoia sempervirens. The sequence goes on from VDFB02179234.1 coordinate 3,769,505, forward strand.
ACCCTTGTCACCCTTGTAGGTGCTTGGGTACAGGAGTGAGATTGTGTTGTAAACTTACTTTATATGTTTCATCATTCTTCTATATGTTGTAACTTAATTTTTGACAATTGAGGATGATGCAAAGTGTTGGGGGCATTTAGGCTTTCCTTCCATGTTGACCTGATTTCTTTTTATTTTTTCTTCACGTGCTTTTCTTCAAATTTGGGAACTTTGGGGATTGATGATCTTTTGTTCACACATATATTATGGGTTACCTATAAGAATTGATCTAACCCTGAACTCCCAGATCTCCCTGTCTCTTGATTTCCTCATCTCTTCTTGTTCCTCGTTTTATTCATTTTCACTTTCTTCTCTTTTCAATTGGTTTTGAAGTTGTGGTGCTTACGCATTATCCCTCGCGTGTGTGACAACATTTCCATGCTTATATCTCGCTATGTTTCATGGGACACAACATCACTATCTTTTCTCCATTTCCTTAGGATGCCACGTGTTCCTCTAATTCACACACATCATCCTAGGGGGGATACTACTTCTTTGATTTTCAATAAGGTGCATTCGGTAGCCAATGAATCCCTTGCTAAAAATTTTACACTTTTTAAAAATTGCATCCTTCAAAAAGGATCCCCTCAACAATATTTTCTTGCGAAAAATGAATTCATAGCAAAAAGACCAGAAATATTGCCTTCAAGAAGGCCATTCTATTTATCAGATTCCTTGACGAAAGAGATTTGTCAAAAGGATTCCTTGATGACAAGATCATTTGTGAAAAATTTCATGCTTTTCAATTGGAGTGTCCCTCTGAATGGGTCCCTTGCTATCTCGAAGGGTTCTTGATAGACCCCTTTTAAAGCTTCTCCTTCAATTGTTTGCTTTGGTATATGATTGTTTATTTGCGTGAATTTTTCTTACCTAACATGTTTTTTCTGTAGCTTAACATGTTACTTTGTAGGACCAAGAACCTATAAATCCACTTTTACAATCAAGCTTGGAGGATCAAGCAATTATTCAAGCTTTCCTTATAGGATCGAGCACTTGTAAGGACCAATCAGATTCTGTGGAGCCTTTCATTTTTGGCCCCCTAGGATTGAGAATCTATGGCACCTCCTTTGTAGGACCGAGCACCTATAAATTGTTTTCTTTCTCCAAGACCGAGCACCTATAGAACCTTTTTTCACCTTCTGAGGGACCGAGCACCCGTGGAGCCAATTATGTAGAATTGAGCACTTGTAGAGCTACCTCTTGTGCATCCGAGTGTACCAAATTATGGTCTACTTCCTCGATGGTTCAGGTATATTCTCTTATGCTTCTTTCTAATTACCTCGCATTCATTGACGCATATGCTTGCTAAAGTGGTGGGGGGAAATGTAATGGAGTGAATTTGAACCCATAGGAAAATTCCCTATTTACATCACCCTTACCTTTGAAAATGAAACCCAATGATGTAATTCCCACATCCACCACCTTTCCCCATCCACCTGATAGCTCATTTTCATGTCGGTGGAGGAATTTTGTCAAGGACACATGCACACCGCGTAGACGTCCTGATAGGATTCCTATCTCTGGAATCCATAGAGGCGTTACATTTCTCCATTGGAAATGAAGCGTAATGTCTATGCCTCCCTTGACCAACACCAAGTGGCCATTTTACCTCTTTTCCATTCAAATTTCCTAATTCTTCAATCTATTCAAATTCTTCACCATTCTTGAACTCTTGAATAAATTCTTCATGCTCTATTGATCAACTACACACTTCAAGCTTCACCGCCACTTCATTGTAGTTGCAAGCTGTTGGTTTCTAGGCTCTTCCACTATGTTTGTTGTGACAAAGTTGTTGTTGGAGAGCTTGCAAGCTCACTCCTTCCTCTACTTTCCTTGAGATCACGTAGCTATGAAGGTGATATCTTCCATTATCCATTGCTTTTCCATCATTTTATTCACATAATAGCATATTGTTGTTTGTGTTATTACTTGACACTTCTACTTCCATACATTTCTTTACCATTTTCTACACTTGTTGCTATTTAGTTGTTCGTGGAGTTGGAAACACCAAAGCGGGGAATTGACTAAGGCAATCCTCTAAAAATAGTCCCAACATTTTCCTTGGTCTTGTGTGTGTAGGTACTCTCATGTGGAGTTCTTTGACGATTCGATCCACGAGTAGAAAGGTCTGCTTTTTCTCACCTCCTCTTCGTAAATTTAAGTGTAGCCTAGTTAAAATATTCTTGTTGTTATATTTTGTTTATGTATTTGTCTGTTATTCTATCATAGAATAAAACATTCACTTGTCAGGTTGTTAGTCATATTTCCTATGTTTTAATTTGTCTCAAAAGTCTTTTGTCTATATGGACATCGGTGCACCACTGAGATGCCACCGTGGCATGCTAGAGTTTGTATCCTGCACTACCATCCTTAGGCAGAGAGTTGTTTGAGCAGTAGCTTGGACTCTGTAAATCAACTCGTCTGACCTTCTGAAATACTCAGGTTAGTAGAAGGGCATCAACAACTAGATTTCTCTTCCTTTTCAACCTTAACATCTCAACCCTTTTCATTTGTTTAACAAAGCTTGAGGTAGATCAGGGAAACCTGTTGCTTAGGACTCTTTTGTGACCTAGAGTCCCAGAGCATCCAGTCCCCCTCCTCTACATTATCAATATCAACACTTTTATTTTGTTATCAATTTATTTTTCAACAAGTGCCTTAACTTATTTAAAATTGGAGAAAAACTCAAATTTAGAATTTAAAACAAATCCAAGTGTATATAAAATAATCATCAATAAAATTGAACTAATATTAATATTTTCCCATAGAAACCACTTCAAACACTTATGGATGTGAGTGTGTGGAAAAAACCTATGGCTCTACCTCTAAAAGGAGTGGCAAAAATATTGAGGCAAGAATTTTCATCAATGACATGGTGTGATGAGCACACATTAGCTAGATATTTATTATTTTATTATGGAGTAACAAACATGTCCTTATTAAATAAGGGAAAATCATTCTTGGTAGTAGTTGGTAGTTCATCTCTATTGATAAGTCATAGAGGACCACCATCATCATAGGGGGTGAAAATTTCATTTCTCAACAAAAAAACTATAGGTGGTTGTAGAGAATAATGAGGGCTAGGGGTTCCTATTAGAAATTAGGATCTTAGGTTACTAATCATTACAAATAAATATAAAATAAATAAAATGAGAATTATAAGATACATAAATTAAACACATTATACAATATATACATGGAGAAAATCCTTCCAAGTAAAAACCCATAAAGCATCATTCCACTATGAAACACTTATACAATAGTCTATTAAAATATAGACCAAACCTAAGGAAACACCTATCCTTACTTCCACATGGATGATAATACATCTTGTGCATAGTGAGAATTATTCACTGTTAATCTCCAAATTCTCTTATCTCACAATGAGAGTGAAGCTCTTTAAATAAAGGAGGACTAGAAAATACTTGAAGAGCATTAGTCACACATATTCAAAACTATTTTTAAAAAAAATTAATAATATAATAATTGATTAGATAAATCATTATTTAAATAGTATATTTTTTATAAATATATAATATGCATATGGTTTATAATCTTATATTAGAACAATCAAGGTATGACACCTAATAAAATTATGTTATAATAGTGCTATACTTAGAGAAAGTTATTATCTAGGATTTCTCATTGGAGGTGGATTTAAAAAATATATATATATATATCAATATTTCTCATGCTTGGGACATGGCTAGGATTTGTCTCATATATAGGCACACAATCTATAGTGGAGTAGTGGAGTGACCAAGAAAATACATAATTCAAAAAATAATAAGCTCTCTCAATTTTTTTTAAGGTGAGAGAGAATGTTTGGTGAAAGTATGAAAGTAATGATAGTAGAAATAAAAATTAAGTATAAAAAATAGTAGAAAGACTAAGTTGAGTCCCACCAAAATGCCAGATAGTTAATTGTTAGTGATGGATTTTCACCAATAGACATTGGGGGAAATATATCATGGAGAGGAGGTAGAGATGGGTACATTCAATCACAAACAAGAATAGGCCCCATACTTTCTACACATTTGAGCTTTTAAACCATTACCACTACTTACTAGATACAATTAAAATATGAATAAGAATGTGCTTGCTATTTTTTTTTTTGGGAAGTCATGTATGATCAAGCTACTTTCAAATAACTATTCAAGAACCTATAAAGAATGTCAACTTAATTTTCTCTTCCATTCCTATTGATAAAATAAGTAGGTGCATGCTACTACAACAACTAAATGATACTACTACTAAATGATGTAGAATATATATTGATTCGATGACAAGCCTACCCTATGTTAACTAGTGATAAGTGAAAATTATAGAGAGAGGATAAGGAATCAAGAGGAGAAGGGTTACAAAAATAAATAAAATGGTGGGAAGATGAGTTCCAAAGGAGAGTGATTTGTTAACATTGTTTGTAGCACATGACCAACTTTTCTCTACAACAAACATGGGCTTGTGGCAAGGTTGCCTCGAATTATATTACACAAGCCTACCTATGTATAGAATTTCATTTATATATACATATAAATAATTAATTTTAGTCTATTGGAATAAGAAAATACACATATGTCAATGGGGTTGTGCTTAAATGGCAAGGCCATATGGTTCTCAAGATGGAGATCCATGTTTGAATCCCCAAAAGTCACATCTTAAGTTGGAATTCCAAGTGGTGGCTCTTGGACTTCCATTGTGGCTTCTTTGTTGAATAAAGTTGAATAAGTGGTTCTGAGTTGAATATGTTGAAGGGGAGGAGGTCCCCCTTGTGACCTCCATTGGTGTGGGGCCAATCTAAATAATCCCTCCTTACCGATAAAAATAAAAAATAAAATACACATATAATTATAGGATCAAATTGAGGGAGATACGAGGAGTAGAGAAAAATCAAATCATAAAAAATATTATTTTCTTATAATATAACGAGTCATGTGACCAATCAACTCTTTAATATAGAAATATAAATTTTATTCTATATTAGAAATCCAAAATATATTGACAAGAGGGTATAGCCTATGTTTACACAACCATGGGAATTAATGTGCAACCATAACCAAAGGAGCCTAGAAACATTTCAAACATAATAAATTATAGAGAAGAGAGGGAGAGATATATGTTGAAGGGGTGAGATATGTTGGATGATCTTAAACTAACACCAAATCAATGTAGAAGTTATCCCATGCAAAGGTAGTTAATAATTTTGGCCATAAACAATCAAATACATGATCAAATGTTATACATACAAATGCCCCATGTCACATTAGATAATGTAGGGATTCATGATTCAGAAGAGAATAAATATTGACTATTCATGGTGAATATTAAAATAGGTGGTGAGAAATCATCCATTATTGAGAGGAGTGGGGTGCAAATTAGATGTGAAGTGGAATATGTATCTAATTATCAGTAATTGACTAGAGTTTTCAAACATATTTAGTAGTAGGAAAGATTTTAAGGATAAGAGATAAATTCTATGTGAATATTTTGATATATTTGATATGACTTCATTTGACAATGATGAAGGCCAAGCATATTTGTACAATTGGATGTTGCCTTCAAATTAAAATTTGGTATTATTAGAAATAGGTGGAGGGGAACTTGGAAGTTTCTAATATGGCCTACTTCAAGATAGGCTCAAAGCATATGAAAGTAATAGTGAAAAATTAGAAGAATTATTAGAAGTCCTTGGAATATTTAGTGACTAAAATATAATAAACATACACCTAGATTTGACTAATTCCTATCGAGGTTCATTTCTATAGTCATAGGGTCAACCTTATGGTTATGGAATTCATTCTTACCTTTCTAAATATCAAATTTAATTTTGGTAAACTAACCCCCTCATTTTCTTTCCTTGATCATTGCAAGCACTTGGAGATAATCTACAAAATGTGCCTTGAGTATGAATTTTCCTTGAATCACAAAAAGTGCATATTTGGTGTAGAGAATACAAATTGTTGAGGTATATTACACCAAAGCATGGAGTCAAGACATACAAATAGAGTAAAATCAATTTAATTCATCCCTTAGCATAAAATAGTCAAGGGTGTATAGTCATTCTCTAGTAAAATAAACTTTTTTAGGAGATTCATTCCTAATTTTGTTGATAAGACCAAAGCTATCTTCAAGATGTTAAGAAAAGATCAATAAATAACATGGAGGGATGAACTAGCTAAAGCATTTGTGAAGATAATGGAAGAACTTAAAGAAGTGCAAGTCCTAGTAAGAATTGAATATTCTAAACCTATTCAACTCTTCTCATTTGCCTCATTTCATATTATTGTTGTTGTGCTATTTCAAAAGAATAAGAAGGGATATGAGAAACCTATTGTAATTTTTAGTAAGTATTGATAAGGTGTTGAATTAGAGTATTCAATAATGGAAAAGCATGCTTATGCCCTTATAAAAGCTATCAAGAGTTATAAGCCATATTTGGTTGGTACAAAATCCATTTCATACCCACATACAAAAGTAAAAGTCATTCACTTTGTAGGAAGCCTTAGGTAAGAGATGAATATGGACTGATAATATATAAGAATATGATATTGAGGTACAAATAATAAAATTTCCTAGAGGTCAAGGCCTAATCAAACTAATGGTTTACATAAATCTAGATGCAATAAAATTGAATGAAATAATTTATAATTAAGCATCAACTTCTTGTCAAACGAAGGATGATCCATGGTATAAGCATATTATCTTTTACTTGGGAAACATGAGGTATCCCCATAGAATGAATGATAGCCAATAAAGGAATCTCAAGATGCAATCCCAAATGTATGTATTGGTACATGATGGTTTGATGTGGAGAGATTCCAATGGATTATTACTCAAATGCTTAAACCAAGAATAGTCTAGTATGGTGATGGATGAATATCATCAAGGAATTTTTAGAGGATATTTCAAGGCTAAGACCACTGCACACAATATCCTTAGGGTAGGATATTGGTTGCCTAACTTATTCATATATGTGGAAAGAAGAGTAAGAAAGTGTGATTCCTACCATATTTTCTCAAGAAAATTGAAGTTAGTAGGCGCCATTCATCTAACATATGTGATGGTAGAATCTCCCTTCAAATAGTGGGGAATTGATTTCTAGGGAAAATTCAAGAAAGATCAAGCAATGGATATAAGTGAATCCATGTAGCCATCAACTACTAGATACCAATCAGGTCAAGACAATTTCATATATACATGAAGATAAAAGTGTATTGAGATAATATCATGTATACATTTTTCTATATTATTGTAATTAATTTCATTAAAATTTAATAGTTAGAGAGATATTAAAGAGATTATATTAATAATCATATAAGGATAATTTTTTTTGATAAAGGTGGGTTTGTTAGGGTTTCTTGTATGCATCCTTTTCAATATAGTTTTGCTTCAAAAGAATAGGATTTTTATTCCTTTGCTTATATTTATTATGATATCATTATTTTTTCTAAGCCTTGGGTATTTTCCACCCCCTTTAAATGGCCTAAATATTTCTTCCCCAGATATAGCTTCTACTACTAGAGGTGAATGTTTGATGGCAAAAAATTATGGTTCCCACATCCAAGCATTCCCAAAAGTTTGTTCCAAAAGTATTTCATGAGGTACATTTTTTCTACTACATCACTTGATGTTGTGCTTCCTATTCTATAATTGGATAATGCATGCCATTGGATAAAATATTTTACTTTGGTTTGATATCTTTTGGATAGGGTCCCCTAAAAAGAATGTTAAAATATTAGGTTGGCAAGGCTTGGACCTTGCATGAGATTCACCTTGTCACCGTGCAAAACCTAATTAAAGGATTTTTTTTCTATTTCACTAAAGCTAATCATGCTAAGGTAGTGATTAGTCATGGATCTTGCCTTGTCCATTTATTGCTTCTTATTTTCAAACCATATACATGATATTGTATTGTCTCAAATGATAAGTCCTTTAAAGTATCTATTTTTGTTGAATTCCTCAAGTTACCTTGACCTTGCTAATTTTTTTTGAGCTAGATAGCCTCCTCTATAGGCTCAATTTTTTGTATTGAACTAGAGAGATTCTATTATACTCATTCTTATTGGAAAGTATACATTGATGTGGATTAGTTTGAGTACCTCGAGGACACTATTTATATTTAAGTTGGTCAAAATAGATAAATATAATGCATGTTCATTATATCAACCTTCTAAACACCTATTATCAATGTCAGTCATTAGAACACAAGCTTAAGGACTTCCACTTGGCTTCTCCACACCCAAAGAAAAATTATTAGCTCTATTTTATAGGAGTTAATGGTGAACTCATCAACACCCAAAGATCACCTGAAAGACAACAATAACTTTCACAAGAGAGAAATGGCAAAAATATCATGATATGTTTATGGATGCAAGATTATCAGATTGAATATATGATGTACATATGATGCCTTTCTTATAAAGGTAAGTTGTGAGATAGGATTAGACAAGATCTTGACATGTGTATTAATCTTGTATAATGATACAACTACCTCAAAAAATATTAAATGACTTAAGACACAAGCATTAAATTCCAAAAGATAAGATAAGATCTAATGACAACTAACAACATCTAGAAAGATTCCCTCCTAAGATCTAATTGAACTTAACATGTAAATAGGACCTAGATAGGTAAAACACCTATTTACACCAATACCCCACTTAAGTGAAACTTAGGGAGTACTATTATGCAAAGATGAAAAGATGGGTCTCGGCTACAAGGCCATGTTAGGTACCCATGTACATATGCAATGTAATCTCTCAAAAATAGAGAAAAGGAGAAAACCTAATGGGACAAAACTTCTCCTCAAAATAGAGATGAAATATAAAATGCTCCTAATGATGCATGAGAAGGAAAAAACCCCATACAATAAAGAATACCCCCCATAAGAAAGAATAAGAGAGACCATGCAACCCCCCCTCAATGTAGAGTTTCTTGCAATGATGCTAGATGCTCGATAATGAATGTTGAAAATGATCCAAGACCATTGAACAACATTCCTCCCCTTTGGAAGAAACAAGACCAAGATGATGTGAATAATGTCTTCCCATTCATGAAAGGAAGGTGTGGGAGGAAGGATGGTGTGAGATGTCTCTAATGAATGTTCAAGTATCTCCATGTTGATGCTGAAAGGTGTCACCCTCCAAACAAGCATTCTAGGCCACATTGTAGAAGATGACAATTCAGAATCTCTTAGAAATGATTATAGAACACAATCCAAAGACAAAGATACCTCCTCTAAAGACAAAGAAGCCTCCTCAAAATGGTGTCCAAAATAATCCACACCCATGTTAAACTATAAAGAATGATCATAGATAATGAACAAGAGGGTCAGAGTGTTCCTCACAACAACTAAAGAAGGATCATATCCATCAAAGAGAAGATGTATGCAATCAATGATGTCTCCCAAATTTGAAATGTGGTACTTACAAAACAAACCAACAATGTCTATCAAGTACTCATCCCAAGAAGCCATCTTTGGAAGACGATGTACTTCCTGTGGCACTGAATCACGAGGATCCAAAACTATGGAATCACAAGCATCCTTAGAAGCATTAGTAGATGAAGGAGATGAGATCTTAGTGCATGCCATTCAACTACACTTATCATCCCCCATCATGTCCTCAACATATGACGAAGTAAGAACACTAGATGATTCTACCAATTCTGGATTACAAGAGTCCTCGGCCTCAAGATATTGACTCATAGATGAAGAAGATGAACCATCTAAATTGAGATTAGAATCCATAGAAACTAAAGTCTCAATAGAAGTATCAATAGGAGGAGAAGGAGAAGGTTTTTTGTCATCAAAAAAACTATACCTCTCCCAATCAGTAAGCATTGTAGTTGTTTTATTGTCAATTGGTTGAAACTTATTAAGTGGAATGAGACAATTTGCAACAAGATCCTTTAGGAATGGAGGTTCATTCAAGTCTCCATACATATCTCATAGTATGGTCATAGGGTCATGAGGGATCTCAATACCATTAGTGACCATTTATGTGTCAATATCATAACTAAAACCAATTAATTCCATGATATGTTTACTTTATATGTCCCACACAACTCCCTTCCATTTGGATGAAGGTTTAGGAACTAGTCCATAGAGATAGGGAAAATATTAAGCCACCTACAATGTGTTAGGATTCCATCTCAATAAGACTTAAAGTTCCATCTATTCAACCTAATTACATCAAGATGTCTTTTGATACTCATGTTAAACTCATCCACTTAAGTCACTCAATAGACCAATCAACAGACATAAGCCCACAAAAGCAAAAGATTACTCTCCCCCAAATTACTCAATCAAGAAAAAAAACCCAACAATATATGATTGTGGGAATTTATATTTAGTGTGATTACAGGTGCCACTTTCTAAAAATAGTGAAGTGGACTTGATCTTAGTGCTTAAGGATGCCAAATTTGGCCATAAGCTCAAAGTGAAAAATTTACATAGAATGGGATCAATCTTATCACACCAATGCAAAGTACACAAAAAATAATGCACTTTAAAAATCACCCAAAATGTTACCATAGGAGCAAGAACAAAGCCCTGGAAGTTCCTAAAATGAGAACAAGTCAACAACACTTGCGAGAATCTACATTTTTTAGAAAAACCAGGCACAAAAATAAAAAACCAACTACACCACTATAAAGAGCATGAAATTATACCCTAAATCAAAAAAAGTTTCAAAAAGAGGAGTCCAGATGGCCGAGTTATGGTCATTTGAATTCAAACTACAAATTCAAAACTGCTGATGAAGAGGGGGGTAGATTGAAGCGACCTGTTGATGATCATTTGGTCGTCAAATTTAACACAGTTAAAGATGATGGTCATTTGACTGTCAAATTTAAGATAATACTTTTGATGATCATTTGGCTATCAAATTTAGTGCAACATTTTATGTTGGTCGTTTGGACGTCAAATTTAAGATATTTGAACAAAAATTAAAAAATCATCAAAAAATTTGAAACCAAAAATAAGTTTTATATATGAAAATAGAGGTTTTTGAGCCTTCTAAGTGTAATGGAAAGGTATTTTTTTGACCAAAAATGCTCTAAAATGAAGGCTCTTTGTTGGATCTGGCAATAGACCTTCAACTTGAAACCCTTCTAGATCAATCAAAATATAACGAAATTTGATGAAACAAAAGGAAAAACCGACTTTATCTAACACCTTAGATTTAATAGTGAGTTCCTTTAAACCCCTAATTCCACCCCAAAAAAATCTCCTAACCAAGATTGGGCCCTCATATTTGGGAAGAAGTCTACAACACTGAAGCTCTAATACCATGTAGGAGTTAATGGCGAACTCCTAAATACCCTAGTATCACCTACAAGACAACAATAACTTCTAAAAGAGATAAATGATAGAAATATAATGTTACGTTTATGGATGCAAGATTTCCATATTGAATATGTGATGTACATATGATTCCTTGCTTATAAAGGCAAGTTGTAAGATAGGATTAGACAAGATCTTAACATGTGTCTTAATCTTGTATAATGAGGCAATTACCTTAACAAATATTAAATGAATTAGAACATAAGCATTAAATGTCAAAATATAAAATAAGATCTAGTGAAAATTAACACTATCTAGAAAGATCCCATCCTAGGACCTAAGTGGACTTAACATGTAAATAGGACCTAGATAGGTAAAAAAATTATTTACACCAACATCGTCTAGGGTGTCGCCTCTTTTGAAAGAAGAGGAAGGTTGGTCTATTTTTGTTAGACACAAGGTAAATAAATTTGGTCAAAACAAGACTTCCCCTATACCTTCTATCTTGGGGAATTAAGTTGCATAGTTCATGTTTCAAAACCTCCAAACTTAGGAAGGGTTATACGCTCCTCCCCTAGGGAGAATCTAGAGAATTGAAAGTGGCTTGTACCCTACTTGTGGCATGAACATTGGCTCAATTAGCTACCACTAATTCCCATCCTACTTCATCCCCTCTTGCTAGTTAGAGGAGGTCTCATAGTCCACCAAGGCGATTAGAGGATAGATAATTTCCAACCAAGTGAGAATAGGTACCTCTTCATTTCTAAATTGGAAGCTTTGAATCCAGGTAATTGATATTACAAAATAGTTATTCTTTTATTAAGATGGATATTTCATAGATGCCTCTCAACACCACTTATGAGTTATATTTCTTATAATTTCATGGGGCTAATGAACCCACACAAAATAAATCCATTCACAATGTTTATCTGCAATTCATAGGTTTAGACACTCTATTTGCAAGAGGTTAAAACTTTTGGTTTTTTAACTTTTTCTACTTGTGTGATATGGCCTTCATGACATGTGTTATGTAGCTAGCATGAAGTAGGACAAGGTGATTTTTCCACCTTTCTATCTCTTATGTGGTATCAACATTTAGTGGTCCATGGATGTGATCTGACTAACCAAGCTCTATAAGCCCTTTTGAACATTAATAATCATTCCTTTTGGATTATTAATGTTTATGCCTTGAATGATAGTATGGAGATTTCCTACCTTTAGAGATGGATTGCTAATTAAATTCCAATCACCACTCAAGTTCTATGTAAATATTTTAATATGATAAAGATAACCTATGAAAATTTTTGGGCCCTACTTATGTAATGGGTATTTGGAAAAAGAGGCATGGTTCTACATACATAATAAATTTAGGATTTTTATCCCAATCTTGGCTACCATTGAGATATTATGATACAGTACACATTGAGAAATTTATGGGATGGGCATAACAAATTTTTAAAGAGAATAGATTGTGTCATGATGTTTTCTCAGTCCTTCTACTTTTCTAGTTGTTATCATCTACCTATTGAACCCTTAGCATAAGTTATCCTCTTAGACCACTTTTTGATATGGTTTCATATAATTTTCCTCAATATGTAAGTGCTCAATCACAATGCCACCTTAACTCACATACAATATGTCTAATATAGATCCTCACCCCATGCATGACATTGATTTATATCATGGTGGAATGATTCCATTTCCCATACTTCTCACTTCCTCTATATTTGTGGGTGACAATTAGCCTGCTTGGACCACTATGACTTATATGAGGTGACCAACCCGTATCTCTACCAAGCCACCCCCACTTCTAAAGCATAGTTATTTGATTCTATTACTTAGCTTCACATGGCTCAAATTTTCTATTAGAAGTAAGTTACAAATTCCCATTCAACTCATGGGGCACAAGTTGAGGCTACACTCCACAAACTCAAAATTGGTGACCAATTTTCAAAATATTTTTTATAGGTCTTACATATGCATCATTCCTCACCATCAATAAAATAAATTTTTAAAGGACATCAAATATTGCTATATATTCTTGGTATTATATAGGCCTTTTTCTGACACTATGAGTAGGTCCTTGCAAGTCAAGATTATATTTTGGATCAAATGATTGTTTTACAACAATTCCTCAATGGTCCCTTGCCAAATCCCTAATTCCCAACGTATTATATGTGAGAAAATTCCCACCATAGAAGATTTCAAGGAATTTGTTTTCATGTTGGACAATGATAAAGCTCCTAGGTTGGATGGTTTCCCTTGTGAATTTTATAATTCCCTTTGCGATACTATTGGAAATGACCTCCACAAGTATTATATTAAAAAAATTTACTCCAAATATATAGGAAAGATAATTAATAAATGAGATGTTAAATTCACACCTAAAGTTGGTGTTATTGAGGATGTTTGAATTTGGAGGCCAATTAATTTGTTGAAAACCTCTTACAAGATCATTTCTTAAGCTCTACCCCATACTCTCACAACTCATTTGTCCTAAACAAATGGGATTCATTAAGTCTAGATTTATCTTGGATAATATTATTACTATTTGGGAAGGTATAGAATGGGCTCATTTCTCCCATCATCCCACCATCTTCCTCAAGTTTGAATTTACTAAGTCTTATAATCACATTGAATGTCTATTCATCCTTGCAATACTTAAATTTCTTGTCTTTGGGCCTTGCTCCATTAATTATGTGGAGATTTTATTTGATGGATGCATTTATATGTAGCATGATCATTGGCTAATAATCTATTCCTTTTGGTCTTCATAGGTCCATACATCAAGATTTTCCTCTATTTATGGCTCTTTAAGTTATTTCTAATGAAGAATTTGACCATCTCTTAGCCAATGTGGTCTCTCAATCCCTGGTCAAGGGGATATCTCTTCCTAATTCATCATAATAATTAGTTAATGGCCACTTTCCCAATGATTTTTTCCTCACTATTATTAAGAAAGAGAATAATGTCACTCAAGCTCTCCAAGGTTTGGATGTCTTCTACTAGGCTTTGGTTTAAGCATTCCAAGGTAAAATATTCAATTCTATTGGAAATAAACTTGAGTGGCTTGAAAAATTAATTTGGAAGTAGATCAATCATGGGGAAATGTTCCATTTTTTAGTTATACCTTTCAATTTTTAGGCCTCACCTCTACACTATGACAAGCTATGATTGATAGAGTGAAGAAAAATCTTAGTTATTGGTTTACCAAACCCCTTTCCTTCATTGGTAAGTTCTAAATTTGTTCTAATGTGTTGTTTTTCATGTATGCCTATTACTCTTCTTGTTGGGTGCCTTAAAAAGCTTCTTAACTTTGCATTAAAAACATCCTCAAAGATTTTGTTTAGGCTAATAGTGAAGGAAAACATGGTTTTCACTATGTGGCTTGAGATTTTTGTTGTCTACCTTCAATTTTGGGGTTTAGACTTGCTCTCAATTTGTAGATAAAATATTTCCCTATTTAATAAATGGATCCTTTAAGATTTAAAAGGAAATGAAACTAATAAAATTTTGGTCAAACAATGTATTGGTTCTTAAGTGCTAGTAGACATATATCTTGGAAGGACCTTGAATTTGCTACTCTTCACTATAAATTATACTATGAAGATTCAAAACACTTTGTCATGAAGATTATTTAGAAATCATGGGGAGATATCAAACCATGGCTTCATTTTTCAAGCAATGACTTATACGCTAGTCTCTCTTTAAACCAACAATCTATCTAGTGGTATTCAATTCTCTCTTCTTAAGACCAACCATTGGTTAAAGTGTCTTGGATGCATACCTTGAAGTTTTTTAAGAAAGGTATTTTTGTGCTACCTAATTTTATTCATAGAGAAACTGGGAACTTCCTTTCTTAGCCTGGATTCAAATTAAAGTTCATACTAGTTGTTCAAGACTAGGAAACTTTTAGTTTATTATTGATACTATACCTCCCCATATTCTTTATAAAATTAGGGTTGGTTCTCTCAAGCCTTCGTGAAAAGATTATAAATGGTACCAAATATACCCTTTCAAAAATAGAGGCCTCGTAATGGCTACCTGTGGAAATGGTCCATCTTTGTATGGTGGATTAACTAAACATCTTATGGGAGCTCCAATATTTTGTTGGAACTTGGAAATTCCAATTCCAATATGTTTGGTCAATAGTTTTGGCACTCAATTTGACCTATTTCTTAGTGCATTATATTTTAGAGCCTCCCATTGGGTGGTCATTTAACTCATATGGGCCAATCCCTATTGTCCATTTTGTAGCCATATGGAGTCCCTCAAGCATCTCTTTTGGTTTTGTTCTAGAGCTCAAGAGGCTTGGAATTATATCCATGATTTTTTAAAGACATTTAAGCCCACCTCTTTTTCTTGATATATGGTTTTAATTTATTGATAATTGAATCTAGAATTTCTTTGAGAGCTAGACTATTATTATGGTTTGACTCATCTTGTATTTTTATCAATCTTTTATAGAATTAGTACATGATTTTATTGAATATTTCTCTTTCCCTAGTGTGCCTAAGGACAATTTTTATTTATCTATGTTACCTATTGATACATCTTTTGTTACCAATCCATCTCATTCTTCCTATGATGTTCATAATAAATTATTCACACTCTCATAGACATAGAGTTGTTATTAGTGGTGTACCTCATTATTCTTCCCCTAGCTATACACATGCATTCCATAAGGTACTTTATTCATAATAATACATACTACTAGTAGTAGGTGGCTAGAAGATAAAAATTTCTATCTAATGAGCCAATTCTTCCACTTAGTTACCTAATTTTCCTTAGTTAATAGAAAGGGAGAAAAAGGATATGATTTATCTTATCAACTTAAGAATGTTCTAGTGAATATTTATTGGTAGGTATTAATGTAAATATTTTACAATGTTCTAGTGAATATTTATTGGTAGGTATTAATGTAAATATTTTACATATATAGGGATATTTTGAGGAAAGCATTATAAAAGTGTTCTTTACTCTTGAATATTGATTCTACAAAAGTAGCTTATAAAATCAATTTAAAAGAAGGATCCTCATATTTCCTTTGGCTCTCATAGAGTTCACACTAATATTATTGATTGTAATTTTCATTTTTTATATTATATTGGATTATGGTATTATTAGTGTGAATCATGCATTGGTATCTGGGTACTAATAATTATAGTGATAATTTCTAAAAATTATTATAAATGGTCTATCTCACTTAAATAAATTATATTTTACTATTAAAGTTTTTGACAATACTAGTAGATACTCTTTGGGTATTATGACTCTTAATATTATAGAAATATTACTTATAATTAATTCCTATTTCCATGTGATGCTTGGGAAATCAACATATAATATGTTATAAGGTCATCCATTGATTCATGATATGGAAGTCATACAGTCTACACTTTAGAGGGTTTAAAGTTTCACCTTGATAATAAAACATATGAGATAAATGAAGATGAGCATCCATTTAGTAGTTATCACATGGTTGATCCACCTAATTTTTTTGGTACACCTAAATAATCAACACAAGATATGCTTACATGTGAGAAAATGGAAATAATAAGATGGTCACTCGGTAAATTATAATTTTATACTTGGTAATGACTTTGTCCATTAGATTTCACCCCTTCTAGCATAGGTGGATATAAAATTTATTTTTAAAATATTACGGTATTCATCTAATTTATATAGATCCTAATGAGTATAGTAATCCACCACACAAGAATTCATATGATTTTATCAAATCAACTTGCATGTATGATAATGAATCACATAGAAATGCTCTTACTAATGATTCATCTATATCACTTGATAGATTGTATAGTATTAAGTATAAATTATATAAAACCTTAGTTACAAAATTTAAGAAATAGGAAAAAATAGAATGGTATTCTTAAACCAATTGAGATATGGGAAAATAAAGATTATACAAGAATTATATATACACCCGATGACATGAAGACATGGTTATAAGTGCATAAATATAAAATGAAGGAACATTTAGTTTCTATCATTTATATAGATTTGAGCATTAATGTTATAACTACCACATTTTATTTTGGTATACTTTATTATGGGATTCTCTGATGCATTGTGTATTGCACATTATTTGTTTCACGTAATTAGAATACAAAAAAACACATATGGAAATAGAAAAACATAGAGAGAATATGTATATACACTATCACATGTGTTAATGTAGGACAAAATTTCAAAAAGTATCTTGTCTCAAAAAGTAAGTAGAGAAAACTAATAAGCAAACATGTCCAATGCATATCATTGGGGTAGTGGGAGTCCCTCATACCCCTTTATTCTCCCTCCTCACACTCTTCATGTACCTCATTCTATTGGGTGAGCATATAATTGATCTACTCTATGACTATGACTAAATCATTATTGTTATTATGTCTTGAAGATGATATACCTCAGTGTGTAATATTATCACCTCAACATATGATACTATATACTCCTAGAAAATAGTTGTACCTACCACATCACTTTCTAGTGAGGGTATTAGCTATCTCCTTTTGTGCATATTCTACATCCCCTCATAACTGGTCCCTCTCAATTAATAGGGTGCCCCATTTTCTTACCTCAATCTCTTCATAAATGTATGAAAAAATAAAATTTCATTAATCAATATGATGTTAATAAAATAAAATCATTGCATAAGATTTTCTAAAATTGAAATCAAACAATGATTGGTTCATTTTGTTAGAATATAGGTCTTTTAAATAGGTTGATTTTGTGAAATTTGGATTGTTTTACAAAATTTCAATTTATTTGGTAATAGATCATTTTTTCTTAGCAAAAATGACCTAAAAATTTTCTATACAACAAATTACAAAAATTTGATTTTTTTTGATAAATTGAAAACTAGGCAAAAAATTTAGCATACCTATTCCCACAACTATCTAAGCTCATACCTAGTGTAGGTGATGGGTGGCATGTGGTACGTGATGTACCATGGTGATTCTCATTTTCTCTTTATATAGTTAGGGAACATTGCTCTTTTATTCACCTCCTTTCCAAATTTCCTTTCTTATGCGTGATATGAGACACTATTTTTCATGATGATTTACCTTATTAGGTATGACATGTGATAGTTGCACCCATTTAGAATATTTTTTATTAAAAATTTTATTATAGTGATCATATAGCTTGAAATCATTTATTATCACAATACTTTTATGAGATAGTATACTAACATTTAAGAAACATTCTTGAGATATTGTCACTTGGATGATATCTCAAGAGAATTTATTTGGCATGATTTTCATGAGGAAATCTTCATGATGGCATCAATATCTCTTGGATACTTATTTTCCCATTTTATTATACAATTGGTTACCCCAATACACATGTTGAAGGACATGTAGTTTTATATAGATATGTGAGACTAAATATTCACAAATTTTATGAGATTTAAATTTTTAGTTATCAATATTTTAGTTGTCAAATATTTTAGTTGTGACTTATGTAGGTTTATAGTTTATTATATATTATAGCTTCAATATATATTATAATGACAATAGATCACAATAATATGGGGGAAAATTTAGATACAATTACCTAACTCATCCTATGATCCATTCTCCTTATCCCTTACATTTTCTACTGATATGCTATATCATCATTTTATCTTATATTTGAGGTGAACTTACCTTCTACTTTCATGTTTACTGTTGAATGAACAAGACAACTGAGAGGGGGTTGAATTAGATGTATCTTATTAGAACACCAAAACCCTCATTAACATTCAGATCCATAAACATTCATTAAACCTTTAATCTGTTATGATGAATTGGTATGAAAAGAAAATAACAAAAACTAAAATAACTTTAATACCATGCACAAGACAACACCAAATTTATGTGGAAAACCTTTTAGGAATAGGATGCCATTTAATTGCAATCCTAAACATATTTCATGTATCTTCTAAGCCCTTGGAAATTGTTCCCCAACACTATGATTAGAAAGAGATTAAATTCAGATGAAATGAACATGTAAATTGACATTTGTAATTATTTCTAAATGATAGGAACATGTGGGGACACCCAAGAAGGGATCCTACAAAATAGGAGCACATGGGGTGCCCACATGGAAGGTGGAACCCACCTTGAGTTTAGTTAACTGTTTGGAGGAAAGATAACACTTCAATAATGCATGTGAAGATCCTAGAAGTTAGGAATTGATATTTACATGAGTGGAGTTCAATTTTCTTTAGTTTAGTTCAATTTAGTTCAGTATCAGTTCAGTTCAGTTTAGTTTAGTTTAGTTATGGTTCAGTTATCTTTAGTTGCATGTACTTAGTTGGAGTTTCATGTTAGTTGACTTCAGTTGAATTGAGTTGGATGACTAATGACTTGAGTTTCATGATAGATAACAGGTGGCTACATTCAGTTAAGTGGGGATGATCAATCATGCATCATGTTTTCATAAATTGATGGAGAGATATGTTTCAGTTAACAGTGATTGACTTGGACCTGCCTTGGGCGCCCAAGTTGGCATCTTGGAGTTAACACCTTTTGCATGAGAAGATATTTACAAGGCTGAGTTACGTGGGCCCATTCTTGGGTGCCAACTTTGAGGAGAAGCTTACAAGATATCTTCGTAATCAACATTGAGTTAAGTCTTTAGTTTGGGATGCCCAAATTGATGGACTTGGTTTGACATTGTTTTTCACATAATAAATCTACTTACACAAGAATGGCATATATATTTGTGAGGATGTCAACTCTTTGGAGTTTATAATGTTCATAATTGTCTATTAATTGCAGCAAGTTGAAGAGAGTT
This sequence comes from Sequoia sempervirens, assembly GCA_007258455.2. NCBI lineage: Eukaryota > Viridiplantae > Streptophyta > Pinopsida > Cupressales > Cupressaceae > Sequoia > Sequoia sempervirens. Next base: position 3,789,621 of record VDFB02179234.1, read on the forward strand.
TTATCAAATTTTATTGTAGGTTGTGAAGAATAATTGTTGAAGGCAAAAGAAGCATCTCAAGCAAGGATTGATAAAGAATTATTATAATCTTGTTCTAAGGTTAAATAATACAAGCACTATTGATTCCGGTGGTGGATTTTTTTCCCGAAAGGGTTTCTCCATGTATATGTTGTGTCACTTCTATCTTCTGGTCTTATTCTTCTACAATCTTTTGTCTACTTCTACAATGGGTAAAATGAATCTAAACAGATAATCATACACAAAGAATTTGTAACACATAACACTTAATTAGATCTACAATATCATAGTTTTACAAATTTTAAAGCTACATAATTACCTCCATTTTCAACATTTGGTATTAGAGCTAACAGTTGGGTAGAGTTTGGGACACCTTTCTTTTAAAAGTTTGAAGGTTTTTTGGCTATAATAGGAGCTTTTACTATTGTTTTATTGTTGATTTTGTAAAATAAGTGTGTTACAATGAGTTCTAATTCTTGTTTAGATATTGAAAGATTCAATGGATCTAATTATGAGATGTGGAAACTAAAAATGGAGGATCTCCTTGAAGAGAGAGATCAATAGTTAGTTGTTGGTAACGATGTAAAATGAGGATTGGGCTAAGCTTGATAAGAAGGCAAGAGGGACCATAAGATTATGTCGTGTTGATGTTGTTCTCTTGAATGTTTCAGATGAAACTACTACATATAAACTGTGGAAGAGGATAGGTGATATCTATCAAACCATCTTACTAATAAGTTGTATCTAAAAAGACAGTTATATTCTTTAAAGATGAAAGATGGTGATTCTGTTGTAAATCATTTAAATGCTTTTAATTTGATTCTAAGTTAGTTAGCAGCTGTAGATATAAAGCTAGAAGATGAAGATAAATGCATTTTGTTACTTTGTTCTTTGCCAGAGTCTTGGGAAAATCTAATTGTTGCTATATGTGGTAGTGGTGTAGATCCTAAGACAGACAATATAATTCCCACTCTCCTATCAAAGGAGATGAGGAGGAAGTCTAAAACGGGAATCCAAGATGCCTTGTTTATAAGAGGTAGGCCTCAGAAAAAGGAACCTAAGGGAGAGAAGGAAGGAAAGGGTAAGTCCAAAGGATGGTCTAAAACCCCTGGTAAGAGTAAGGTAAAGTGTTGGAATTGTGGAAAACTGGGACATGTGAAGAAGGATTGTAAGAACAAGAAAAAGAGTTTTGATTCTTCTATAGAGGAATCCTCGGATGACGGTAATGATGCATTGATCATTTCATGTAAAAATGTTAGTGATGACTCTCTGCTTGGTGTTTCAAAGTGATCTTCATGAAGAGGATGGTAGTCATGATTTCATGTGTAGCTCATACCACGGTTCAGTGGGAGTTGTTGGCAGTGACGTGGATGCATCATTGGTATGGTTATCTTCATGTGATTGGGGATATGTTTTGTTGGTTTATAGTGGTTGTTATTATGTCATGGTTTACTCTTGTTGCATTTAGAGTTTGGCATGGTACTTGTTCTCTTAGGACTAGGATGTTGATGTATGTTATGATGCATGTGATCTCCTTGGAGGAGATGGTTAGATCATGGATGTCATGTTTATGTTTCTAATTCATGATTGGAGCTTTAACATTGATCATAGTAGTTCTCTTTGTATTGGGTACATTAATCATTTGCTTGATTACTTCATGAAAGTGCTATGTTGCATTTGGAGTTTGGCATGGATTGGTTGGTTACAGGTCCTCATGGATACTTGGAGACATAGGTGAGGCTTGAGTTCTCTTATGGTAGGAGACATGTGTTGAGATGGTTACACTTGATGAGATTTCAACAGGAAGTCTGAGGAGCCTACACCTTGGTTGGACATGAGTTCAACACACTCAGCGGTTTCACATGCCTCTAAAGAGGTGGTTTGGTTACAGAGACTTGGGAAAGGTATTGGTTTTAATTGTAAGAAAATTAAACTTGAATGTGATAGTCAGAGTGCTATTTGTTTAGCCAAAAATCCTATGTATCATGTTGGTACTAAGCATGTTGATGTTCAGTATCACTTTGTGTGAGAAATGATTGAGAGTGGGAAGGTATTAATTGAGAAAGTTGACACTTTGATTAATGTTGCAGATTATCTTACGAAACTAGTTCCTATAGATAAGTTCTCTTGGTGCAGGAAGGCCATTGGCCTTGAGTCTGTACTTGATTTATAATAATGATTCCTTGTTTAGAATAATTGCAATGTATAATGTCAAGTGGGAGAATGTTGGGAATAGGATGCCATTTAATTGCAATCCTAAACATATTTCATGTATCTCCTAAGTCCTTGGAAAGTGTTCCCCAACACTAGGATTAGAAAGTGATTAAATTCAAATGAAATGAACATGTAAATTGACATTTTTAATTATTTCATGTGGGGATGCCCAATAATAGATCCTACAAATTAGGAGCACGTGGGGTGCCCACATGGAAGGTGGAACCCACCTTGAGTTTAGTTAACTCTTTGGAGGAAATATAACACTTCAATAATGCATGTAAAGATCCTAGAAGTAGGAATTGATATTTACATGAGTGGAGTTTAGTTTAGTTCAGTTTAGTTATGGTTCAGTTATCTTCAGTTGCATGTAGTTAGTTGGAGTTGCATGTTAGTTGGCTTCAGTTGACTTGAGTTGCATGGCTAATGACTTGAGTTTAATGAAAAATAATAGGCGGATACATTCAGTCAAGTGTGGATCATCAATCATGCATCATGTTTGAATGAATTGATGGAGAGATATGTTTCAGTTAACAGAGATTGACTTGGACCCACCTTGGGCTCCCAAGTTGGCATCTTGGAGTAAGCACCTTTTGCATGAGAAGATATTTACAAGGTTGAGTTAAGTGGGTCCATTCTTGGGTGCCAACTTTGAGGAGAAGCTTACAAGGTATCTTCGTAATCAACGTTGAGTTAAGTCTTCAGTCTGGGACACCCAAATTGATGGACTTGGTTTGACATTGTTTTTCATGGAAGAAATCTACTTACACAAGAATGGCATATATATTTGTGAGGACCTTTATCCTCTTGTAATTGTCAACTCTTGGAGTTTACAATGTTCATAATTGTCTATTAATTGCAACAAGTTGAAGAGAGTTATATCAGATTTTATTGCAGGTTGTGAAGAAGAATTGTTGAAGGCAAAAGAAGCATCTCCAGCAAGGATTGATAAAGAATTATTGTAATCTTGTTCTAATGTTAAATAATACAAGCACTATTGATTCTGGTGGTGGAGTTTTTTCCCGAAAGGGTTTCTCCATGTATATGTTGTGTCACTTCTATCTTCTAGTCTTATTCTTCTACAATCTTTTGTCTACTTCTATAATTGGTAAAATGAATCTAAATAGATAATCATACAAAAATAATTTGTAACAAAGAAAACTTAATTAGATCTATAATCTCATAGTTTTACAAGTTTTAAAGCTACATAATTACCTCCATTTTCAATAGAACCCAAGAAGGGAAAAACCACAGTGAGGATTAGCTCACAATATAAGTAATGACAAAACTAGTACAAAGGTCCACTATCAGAATAGGACACACTTTCCAAAAAGGCTTACAACCAGAGTACAAAAAGAAGATAGTGAAGAAATGTTACATAAAGAACACGATCTCAATGCAAGATCCACCACAATAGCTCCAACACCTTTGCACTCTATTTGAATGATTGTAGACACCTTCTTCTCACTACATCCAGTAGTCCAATGCTTGAAAGTTAACACTTCTATGCTCAATTTTTCATCACTCGCATCATATAATTTGCACATACATCTATCTTGCATCTATCTTGACCTCCTTCAATAATTCAACTCATACTTATACCGTCCTCAACCTTGAAACCCTTTCCAAGGTCAAAAATGCACCTCAAACGTGCAAATTCAAATTAGGTTGATGCCAAAACATTCCTGCAATGGATAGGAATGAAGGTGGACCACAAAAATCCTTACATAAGACCCAAATTTGTCTTACATGCTTCCACAAACTTCAAAGATGATTTGCATGTAGTGTAAACACTAGGTTGATCATTACTTATGCAAACACCATTAATCAATTAAGTACACACTTCATCAATCTCAAGATGACTTGAAAACCACACACCTTGCTTCAACATGATCTAGAATATTCCTCCAACATCCTAAAATCCATCAAACTCCTTCGCAACAACTTTCACCTAAAGAATGTACAAGTCTGGTACATCCAGAAAACAATGTAACTCAAAAGACCATCTTCTGGAAAACCAAACCATAAATCCTATTGACAAAAAAAAGATACCAACACCATTAACATACCTTCAGAAACACAAGACCTAAAGCACAACTGCGGAGAAACATGGAGCCAAAACATTTCTCCCAAACACCTTTGTAATACATAGTCACACACTGGTGAACACAACTACTGTTCTACAACGATCCAACATACCATCTCTTGAATATAACATCTCTAAACATCTCTCACCGACATATCTGAACCATGTAGGAACAAAATCAACATGAAAGAAACACATAGCACATGAGCGCACTTTAATCACACTATTTTCTCTTTTCTACAACTTTTCTCAAAAGCACTTGGAAACCAAGCACCAAAGACATCATCTCAGCATCTCACATCATAAAGATAGCTCCATGTACTCACAACGCTTCCTCAATATCTCAACTATACATGCATACTCAAATAGTTCAATTAACACTTCTTCCATCAACTAGTTGACACTAATAACAACACATGCTTGTTGACATCAATGACAACACCAATCTGCTCATACTTGCAATAATCTCCCCCTTTGTCATTGATGGCAACACAAGATGTGAAAAACCATCAAATACAACTCTCCTTTTATTGATTAGACAGTTTACACAATATTTGTCTCTCCCTCTTTCAACATGCCTCACTCTCCCTTTGACAACAATGATTGAGACAACATACACAACTTTCTCACCTTGATACCTTGCACTTTTTCACATAATTCTCTCCCCCCCTTTGAAATCAATGGAAAAGGATATTTTTTTTGTATTATTCTCCCCCTTTGACTTTGCACAAATTACTTTCAACTACTCTGAATAATCCCCCTTAGGAGAACACATCAACCTGTACCAAATCATCAACATCTACATAATGGTAACACTCACTCCATACTGCAACAATGCCACTACCTACTTCCCTTGAGAGGTAGCCACCAACATTAGTCTAGAATAAAGGATAGATCATGAGATCCATTGGACTTATGCATCTAGTTCAGAGAAGGAGGGGCAATGACCCCCAACTTCTCCTGAATATACTCAAAAGTATCCTTAGGAAGAGCCTTAGTGAATATATCAAAAATTTGATCCTTCGTAGGTACATATTCAAGATTTACTTCATTCTCCACAACCTTCTCTCAGAAAGTGATATCTAATTGACATATGTTTTGACCTTGAATGCATCACTAGGTTCTTTGAAATGTTTATTGCACTTGTATTGTCACAAAAGATAGAAATAGGCTCACCATACACCACTCTGATATCCTTTAATATTTGCCTCATCCACAACACTTGTGTGCAGCAAGATACTGGTGCAATATACTTAGCCTCTGGAGTGGATAAAGAAATTGAATCTTATTTCTTACTTAGCCATGACACTTATCTATATCCAAGAAAGAATGCACCACCACTTGTACTTTTTCTATCATCCACACAACTAGCCCAATCTGGATCTATGTAAGCACTCAATATGAAATTAGTATCTTTTTGATACCATAAGCCATGATCCAGAGTTCCCTTTAGGTATCTAAATATCCTCTTCACTGCTGCAACATGTGACTCTCTAGGATCTTCTTGAAATCTAGCCACAAGACAAACTGCATGTATGATATCCGGTCTAGTAGAAGTTAGATATAGTAGTCCACCAATCAAAGATCTACATTTTCTCTGATCAACCTTAGGGGATTCATCATTCTTGCTCAGTTTGCAACCAGTAACCAAAGGAGTACATACCAGTTTGGAGTCTTCCATTCCAAACTTCTTCAACATTTCTTTAACATACTTTGACTATGAAATGAATATTCCTTTATCTCTTTGATTGATTTGTAGCCCAAGGAAGAAATTCATCTCCCCAAGCATAGAAATCTCAAATGCCTTCTGCATATCTTCTACAAACTTCTTACACATAGCTTCATTGCCTCCAAATATTATGTCATCAACATACACAACTATAGTCAAGATTTGATCTTTCTCAACCTTAAAGTAAAGGTTACTATTTGTGGTGCCTTTATTGAATCCTTGTTGTATCAAATACTTATCCAACCTTGCATACCAATCTCTAGGAGCTTGCTTCTTGATCCATATAATGTCGTCTTCAATCTACAAACCATATTAGGTTTATTTGACAACTAAAATCCTTCCAGTTGTTTCATGTATACTTCTTCCAACTCTCCATTCAAGAAAGAAAACTTCACATCCATTTGATAAACTTTGAAATCCTTATGTGTTGCAAAAGCCAAACACATCCTAATTGCCTCCATTCTAGCCATTAGAGAAAATGTCTCCTCAAATTCTATTCCTTTAACTTGTGCATAGCCTTTACACACAAGCCTTGCCTTGTTTCTTACCACTTCTCCATTCTCATTCAGTTTGTTTTTTAATACCCACTTAAATCCAATTATGTTTTTTTTGCAAGTCTTGGGAAAAGTTCCCAAGTTTGATTCTTCTCAATCTACATAATTTATTCTTCCATAGCTTTCATCCAATGTTCATCTTGACATGCCTCAATTACTATTTTAGGTTTAACTTTAGAAAGTAAACACATATTTACCTCTGCTTTAGCAACTCTTCTTCTTGTCAACACACATTTGCTTTTGTCTCCAATGATTTGTTCTTCAAAATGATTTCTCTTCACATACTTAGGGGTTCTAGGAGTCTTTTCTAGAGCTTCTTCCTCTTCATCCTATGTTTCATGTTCCTTAGCTTTTTCTTCTTCTTCTTTGCAGGTAGGTTCATTTGATTCATATCCATCTATTACTACTAAATTCTATAGATCTTCATCCACTTCGACACTTGCACTCTCAATAATCTTTCTCAATCTTTTATTGTAACATCTGTAAGCTTTGCTTTTAGTAGAATATCCAAGGAAGATACCTTCATCAAACCTTGCATCAAACTTTCCTAAGTTTTCTTCATATCTTTTGATATAACATTTTCTTCCAAACACTTTGAAGTACTTGACAGTAGGGATCTTTCCATACCACAACTCATAGGGAGTCTTTGTGTTGTTTTCCTTTTCTTGAACTCTGTTAAGTATGTAAACACAAGTATGAATTGCTTCTCTACAGTAGACTTCCAATAGGTTAGCTTCTTTCATCATAGTCCTTGCAGCTTTTTGAACAATCCTATTTTTCCTTTCAACTACTCTATTTTGTTGAGGAGTTCTAGGGGAAGACAAGTGCCTCTTTATGTCATGATTCTCACACAAAAAAAAAAATTCATTGGAGGTGAATTCTCCACCTCTGTCATACCTCAAAACATTTGATCTTCAAATTTATTTCATTCTCAACCACAACTTTAAATGCTTTGAATATATCTAGGGCTTTAGATTTTTTTTCTCTAAAGAAAAGTACCCCATGTCATTGTAGAATAATCATAAATCAAAATCATGAAATACCTATCACCTTGTAAACTTGTCACTCTTGTAGGACCAAAAAGGTTTGTATGGAACAATTCCAATAATCTGATAGAAGATTGTTCTTTACCCTTGAAACTTCTTCTTGTTTGCTTTCCAATTTGACACTCCTTGAAAACATCATTGATAGGCTTTATAATCCTTGGAAAATCTCTCATTGCTTGAACTAAACTGATTCTAACCAAGTTATCAAAATTGATGTGACACATCCTCCTGTGCCATAACTAGTATTCATTAATTTGAGTAATAAAATAATAACCATCAACACCCTTGAGTTGATAAACATTTTCATCTATCCTTTTTCCAATAACAATCATAGTTTCAAACCCTTTTTTGATCTCACATCCATTATCCTGAAACACAAGATTATATCCTTTGCTACACATTTGTCCAACACTCAAAATATTATGCCTTAAACCCTTGACATAGTAAACAGCACCAGTATTATGCTTGCCATCAAAACTAATTGAACCTATTCCACAAATCTTAGCACTTGAATCATCTCCAAATTTAACAAGTCCTCCATCATATTTTTCAAGTTTAACAAACTTACTCTTGTCTTTGGTCATATGATTTGAGTAGCCACCATCAATGATCCAATAGTTTTTATCTTGTCTAACATGAAAATCAAATACTAAAGTACCTTCAACCTTAACCTTTGTCTCCTTTGTCTCTGGAGCACTTTTCTTCACACATCTTTTAGAGTTAGGAAAAATAGATTCATCTTTTAAAGCCAAGAACAAGCATTCATTATCATCGTAGTCTCCATAATCAAATTCATCATTAGAAATACTAACATCTTCTCTAACATAATAGCTTTTCTTGATCATCTTACCTATGTTTTCCTTATTCTTATTGTTCATACTTTTGTTTGGAAATCTTGAATCATCATGACCTATTTGTCCACAACTGAAATGTTTGAAAGGTAATTTACCAGTGCCCTTTTTCATCCTTCTTACAAAGTTAGCTTCCACATCATCAAGATCATATCCATCTGAGTCTTCAATATTTTCTAATTTTCCAGCCTTGAAAGTAGTTGCCACTTTTGCACCATTATTCAAACCAAATTTTCTCATTTTAAATGCAGTTAGTGTACCAAACAATTGATCTCTAGTGTAAGTATTGAAATTTGCAACTTCCTTAATAGAAAAAGATTTTTGACCATAAGAATCAGGAAGAGTTTTGAGAATTTTCTTTACCACTTTAAGTTCTTTGACTTTTACACCAAGACCTCTCATTGCATTGACAAGTTCATCAACCCTCTGCATGTAACTTGTAACTGTTTCATCTTCAGACATTCACAAGTTCTCAAATTGTGTCTTTACATTCTACATCTTAGCTTGTTTAACCTTATCATCTCCTTCATAAACACTTTCTAGCTTATCCCAATTTTCTTTAGCAGTTTTCAAATCCATAACTTTCACTAATTCAAAATTTGCAAGACTACTCAAAAGAATAAACCTTGCTTTACCATTTGTTTCACAGGCCTTGATCTCATCACTTGTGCTTGGTCCATTTTGAGGTATCTTGTAATTAGTCTTCACTGCTTGCAAAACATCATATCCAAGGTAAAGCATATAGCCTTCCATCTTAACCTTCCAGAATGCATAGTCTATGCCATAAAACATAGGGATTTCCTTCTTGTTTTCCATCCCAAATCTACCTCAAGTGATTAAGCTTTTCTCCAAGGAACCTTGCTCTGATACCAATTTTTGAATGAACATGACAATTGAGAGGGGGGGTGAATCAATTGCATCTTATTAGAACACCAAAACCCTCATTAAAATTTAGATCCACAAACATTCATTAAACCCTTAATCTGTTATGATGAATTAGTATGAAAAGAAAATCACAAAAACTAAAACAACTTTAATACCATGCATAAGACAACACCAGATTTACATGGAAAACCCAAGAAGGGAAAAACCGCAATGAGCATTAGCTCACAATATAAGTAATAACAAAACTGATACAAAGGCTCACTGCCGGAATAGGGCACATTGTCCAAAAAGGATCACAGCCAAGGCTCACTACCAAAGTATAAAAAGAAGATAGAGAAGAAATTTTACACAGAGAACACAATCTAAATGCAACAAAAGATCCACCACAATAGCTCCAACACCTTCGCAATCTGTTTGAATGATTGTAGACACCTTCTGCTCACTGCATCTAGTAGTCCAACACTTAAAAGTTCTCACTTCTCTGCTCAATTTTGCATCACTCACATCATATACTTCACACACACATCTATCTTGCATCTATCTTGACCTCCAACAATTCAACTCATACTTATACCGTCCTTAACCTTGAAACCCTTTCCAAGGTCAACAATGAACCTCAAATTTGCAAATTCAAATTAAGTCAGCGCCAAAACATTCCCATAGTGGATAGGAATGAAGGTGGACCACATAAATTCTTAGCTAGGACCCAAATCTATCCCAACATGCCTCAACATGCTTCACAAACTTCAAAGATGCTTCACATGTAGTGTAAACACCAGGTCAATCATTACCTACGCAAACACCATTAATCAATTAAGTACACACTTCATAAATCTCAAGATAACTTGCAAACCACACACCACGCTTCAAAATGATCTAGAATATTCCTCCAATATCCCAAAATCCATCAAACTCCTTCACAAGAACTTTCACCTAAAAAATGTACAAGCCTAGTACATTTAGACAACACTATCAAACATTGTAACTTAGAAGACCATCTTCTGAAAAACCAAACCATGAATCCTCTTGACATAAACAAGAGACCAAAACCATCAACATACCTTCATAATTGTAGGACTTGAAGCACAACTGCACAAAGAAATGTTGAGCCAAAATATTTCTCTCAGACACCTATGTAATACATAATCACACACTAGTGAACACAAATTTTGTTGTACAATGATCCAGCATACCATCTCTTGAATATAGAATCTCTAAACATCTCTCACCAACATATTTGAACCACATAGGAACAACATCAACACGAAAGAAATGCAGAGCAGATTCTAAACCACTAAACACACCTTCATCACATTATTTTCTCTTTTCTTCAAATTTTCTCAAAAGTACTTGGAAACCAAGCACCACAAACATCATCTCAACATCTCACACCATAAAGATAGCTCCATGTACTCACAACACTTCCTCAATATCTCAACTATACATGCATACCCAGACCTGGTTCAATTAACCTTCCATCAACTAATTGACATTAATTACAACACACACTTGTTGACATCAATGAGAACACCAATCTATTCATACTTGCAACACTTACATATTATGTTTTGTATTATTATTTCTTACATGTTTATATTCTACAAAATATGTCTTGGTATTTATATACTTACATGATAGTTCACTTCTTTATCCTATTTATTAGCAGCCAAAGTTGGGAGTGGGATCACTCCCTTCACTCCATGTGTTTTTACATCAAGCCCTCTTTATATTATTGATTTATTGTCACATGATGCTATTTTTGGCAATCATTCATGACTACTAATTTTTCTCATGATGATACCTTTTACATTTACTATATTTCCTCTTCTCCAATCCCTTGCATCCTCTATATGTAGCCAATTGGAGGGAACATATTATACTACTAATAATATTTAATAGTTATGGTTATAGCAAATCTTGAAAAATTATACTCTAAGTGCTCATTGTTATAGTGGCTCGATAAATACCCTACACTAAGCTCGTTTGGTTATATTGACTTGTTGGGAGTTCTACACCATCTTGGGATATTGGGAGGATAGTTATAATGGTCCGTTGAGGGATCGTACACCTCCTCTATTTATTATAATTATAAGATTTATGTAATTTTTGCTTTAATTTTTCTCATGGTTTCCTACTACTATTTTAATTTACTTTTTTACTTACATTGATATTGTGGACATTGCTAGACAATCATGTTAGTGCCTATATTTAAAAGTATTAATAGATTCTACTCATTAAATTTTATTTTCTTTTAGAGGTTTCAAGATGGATTTATCATTACAAGGAAGATGTACCAAACAAGATGTCCTTATTTGGATTATTTTTATGAGTGTGAAATAATTTACTTTCATGTTGTTTGCTCATTTAATTTCACATACATATTCATAGTAGTTCACATGCAATTCAAAGTGGGGGAAAAAGGTAATGGTAAAAATTAAACGTATCTTACACCTTTCCCCTTCATTTTAGACTCACTTTAACAAGACCAACCTTTATGTAATAGAAAGAATAAAATGACATAATTCTACATAAAATTCAACAAAGCACAAAAAATTGACTAATACCAACTAATGCACATCCCAAGAACCTTAAAATTATCTTCTCCACATATTGATTTGAAATCATAGTGCACAATTAAACTTGGTTCAGCCCTTACACTTTCAAAATTCAAAATTATCAATTTGGCCCCATTCCATACTCTTCTTTCTAGTCATTTCCTAGTAACTTGAGTGCAAAATATTTTAAATTGTACTCTAGGTTATTGTATAGAAGGATAAACCCTAATTCATTATGATCATCTAGAAATCACCAAAGAATCAATGAGTGCAAATTTAGGAATCAATAGAGACAATTACATCAATATTATATTCACATCTAATAACATATCACAAAATAGGAATATTGCATGGTTGGTTGTTATCTTCAATATTTATTCTCAAGTTGTTGAATTAAATTTCCTAGGGATTTGGTTAAGGATAACATTACTCTCACTTAACAAGATCCTCAAAGGTTTTTATCAATGCCACCAATCTCTATTTTCTAGGTCTTAGTATCGAGGTGAAGCTTTATGTTTACAAGTAAAGAAGTCCACAATTTACCAAATCGTTTTAATGCATTTTAGTTTGATTAATCCATATCAATTTTGTGGCGTAAAACAAACTCTAACAAAATTATGAGAATAACACACATTATATGTTGCCATTTTGCTTCCAATGAATAAAAAAAAAAAGATTATAAGATATGGTTTGAATGTTATGATCAAAATAGTGGAGAACTATCTATTGAAAGTATTCAAAGTTAGCTAATTACTTTCCCTTCTTTTTATTTCAAGATTTTTCATATTCTACCACATGATCAATATAGCTTTAAATTATGTTAATTAGATTAAATTATTATTATTATTATTTTTGTATTACTAATCGAATGAACAACACTATAAAAAAGAAAATTGCATACTCTATCCTTTTACTATTTTTTTGCACACACATTAGCTCCTACGAAAATACAATGATATAATGCTTAATTTGTCTTATTATGTGTTGAAGTCAACCAAAAACCTAAAAATTATTAGTCATTAACCTATCTTTATTTCAAACATTCCAAACCAATTCTCTCTAAATTGATTCCTATGCCTTGGACTTGATAGTAGGAAATATAATGTCCCTTGTAAAAATCCACATCCACAACCTAATAGGACTCCTAGTTTAAATCTATTTTATTGCTTCCTTGAGTTGGATATTTCAAATAATTTGATAGTTACTCATCTATCTGCATTTTAAATTATTTGAATTAAGAAAAAGGATCTTATATATAAAGACAAATGTTGGATCATTAGTTCAAGGAATAATTAAGAACTAAGTCATTGAAACAAATTAAATCAAAAAATCAAAATCTCTTTTGTATTATATCAAACTTTTATTGTCATGATCTATACTTCAATTATCATATCTAGGAATATGATATTTTTATGTGTCATGCCTTCTTGTATTGTTAATCAATAATAAGGGATTAACTACTATAAAGAAAGTTGAAAGGATTTCCCTCTATATATAGTAGGCCCCTAAAGGTTCTTCTTAGGACCATTACTTGTTCCAAACATGTGAAAGAAAAGGCACATATGAAATGAGAAAAAAAGGACAAAATTATGCCACTAGCATTAGTTGCAAAGGGAAGCCTAGACTATGGGTGTGTCCTCATCCAAGAGCAAAGTAGATGTTTTTGGAAGATTTGTAATATTTAAAATAAGAATGATTTAATTTCATAAGATTTTGATTTCAATTATAATCTAATTTATAAAATTAAAGGCAAAGAGAAAGGGGAAAAAATAGTGTAAAAGTGGGAGGTGAAAAGCTAAAATTGGGTTTTAAGTCAAGGTGATGAGGTCAAATCGATATTGAATACCCATGAATCATGAAATAAAACTAAGCTACTTTAATTATTTAATTTCTCGTTTCATTTATAGCCTTAGAAATTTATTTAGGTTTGACTACATTTATTATTTTATATCAACAAAATTAGGCCTAAATTACCACAATATTACTTTATTTCCATACATTTTGATGAACCCCAAAATTTTATACCAGTTCCTAATGGTTGCTTTAGGGATTTACCTTCTTTTAATATTTTACTTTCATATTTTAGTTTTCTAAATTTATTCATGTATTTTATTTGGATTAAAAAATTCTCTATTTCATATGTATAACCCCATGTTGTCACCCTTGATGGATGCATAAAAAATATTTAATGATGATAGTCTTTCTTTGTGCATGTGTTTCAATAGTAGCCTTACTTCAAAAAATCACACTCCTATGATGATATACAATTATTTGTTTGGTAGTGATTGTGTGTATGTAATTCTCCACTCTTTGATGTATCTCTTTACTTCACTTGTAAGGTTGTGCTCTTTATGATACATATGTTTTATAAACCTTAACTTGGGTTTGCTTGATAATTTTTTGTATATGCATTTTTCTAATAGATTCGTCTCACTCACATATATGGTGCTAGCTCAAGGTTTACTATTTTTTATATCCACTTAATTGCATAGTGTGTTTGTGAACTTTATATTTTATTATTTATTTTCTAGAACATGCTTGTATGAATGAGCTCACTAGATATCTTCGAGCATGTTTGCTTTATATTCTGTGTCCATCCTCTAATTACCACTCTTTAGAACCCCATAATGAATACGCCTATGGTTCCAAATTATACATCATCTAAAGACATCCATCATCAGTACTTGAATATTTCTCTTTATTTTCATCATATATTAAATGAGGACCTCCAAGATTGATACATAATTGTTGGAATTTATTTGTCTTCTCCAATATTTGATATTTTTATGCCTTTAATAATGATGACATTTCTCATTCAACTCGTGATAGTACCATTGATATTATTGATGGTTCATTGTTTCATAATAGATTAGTTCAAATTATTTCTAATACACATATATTTAAAGACCTATTGATTAATGCATTTAGTTGACATTGAGATGCATATTGACATGTTAATTCATTTATACTTTTATATTATGATTGCATGCATTGTGATACTTCCATAATCAATACATTTCAATTTTTTTTAATTTCAATGAGGCATTACAATGGTATTATATGTCTTATATTTGTCATACTTTGCTTATTACTTTTAAGCATGCCTTCATTAATTACTTTACTCCTCACCCTATATTTTTCCTTCATTAAATACTCTACTCCTTATCATATAATGTGCTTTCGTAGTGATTTTAATGTTCCAACCTCTAGTGACCACTCCTTAAGTGATGTTAAGGATCTATCTCGGCTCTCTAATGATATAATTGTGTCACAAGGATTGTACCCTAGAGCCAAGTGTAAAACTTAGCTATCTTGTGAAATATTGGATCATCTTCAAGTTGTGGGTTGCTTGCGGTGAAGATGAACCTCTAGAGAGGGCTGGTTCCCTTGATGAACCTCCTATAAACTACTAATTGATAAAGAAAAGAGTTAGAAGGACTAAAACTAAAAAAAATTATCCTAGGAGGTGATACACATAATTTTAAATGACCTATACCTACTAAGACTTTATGTATTTTACACTTGATGGACTTTAGGCTTAGCTAAATATAAATATTGATGACTATGCTTTTATGTTACTCATGCAATATTGTAGATGAACTACTAATCACTAGTGTGCATGTGTTGGATATGTCTCTCTAACAAATCACAAATAAATCATGAGGTTTTGTTCTATTTAGTATCCTTGAATTTTCTTGCATATTTGATTTACTACTTTCATTACTTTAGTGTGCATGATTCATTTAGCTCACATGCACACCAAAGTGGGGGAAAATTTTAGAGGAGAAAATGTGTACCTTTCCCTTTTATTCCCTTATTTTACATTCACTTTTGGTCTAATTGGTAATGTAATTTCATAATGCTCAAATTGTATCATTTGGAAAATAAGTTGACCCAAACTTGAAATCTAAGAGTTGTTAGCTTATTCAAGTCCCAAATAGTTTGGAATTATAATCACTTGTATGTCCTAGAATTGACCACGAGAGTGGATTTTTCCCCTAAATAGTATCACAATCGCAACCTAGTCATCCCAATTCAAATATATTTTCTCACTTTCATGTGAGAACCCTCTTAGATATTTTGATTGCAAACCATTGACTTGCATACCAAACACTTCAAATCAAACACTAATGATCTTGTATTCAGAGACAAGCCCTAGATCACTAGTTCAAGGAATCATCAAGGATCATATCATTTAAACACATTGGATCGAAGCATCAAAACTCATTTGCTTTGCATCAACACTTGCATCAACAAATACTATACTTCGATTTAACAATCTAGGTATCTTGCACATTTGTTTGACATGTTTTCATATCTTGTTTATTGGCAACAAAGCTTGATTGCTATTAAAGATATAGAAAGGAATTCCCTCTATCTATAGCAAGCCCCTAGAGGTGCTTCTCAACACCATGGATTTTACATGCAAATGGAAGCACATGCACACAAGTAAAAAGGAGCTAGAGAGTAGAGTGCATAATCATGCCACTAGGACTAAACCATGCCAATAAAATCACATAACCAAATTATATGTGTGACTTGTCTAAGAGCATTGTAGAACTTCTAAACAAATCTATAATAATTCAAACAATGCTAACTCAATTTCATAAGTCATATTTTGATTATTAATCACTACTAAATTAAGAAATCAACAATCAATAATCCAAGAACTATAAATCAAATGCAATCTATTTTAACCATCTCATTTATAATTTCATTTACAATATAATCTCTTTATTTAAATCTAATTACATTTAATTATTATATCAATACAATTAGAATTACAATAAAACTATTTTATTTTCATATAAAGCCTTCAATTTATTAAATAAGTCTTTGAATACTTTTTAACAATACCTACAAAAATAAGACTAAATAACCTATAAAACCAAACAAAAGATAATAACAATTATACTTTATATAATATCCATTTTCTTTATAATTTTAAATCTTCTCCTATAAATATTGGAGAAAAGCAGTCTACCCGTTATAACTAATCTTACAAAGCAATATGTACAGACCGTTTTTTCCGCGGGCACCGTCAGCTATTTAATTAACCTGGGATGATTATTTGTCACAACGACTCAGAATGCCAAAGGACAGGGAGCCTTGCCAGCGAGAGGCGTGTGACATTCAATCTTGTCTTACCAAGAACAATTTCAAGTCTGAGAGGTAAGTAAATATTAACCGCCTTTGTACAATTTCATACTTCTCCATTGGAGTTGTGCAAATTTGATTACCATATAATGAAAATTATAAAATATATCATATAGGTTACAAACACCAGTAATCCGTGGAATTACAGCACGCAAAATACAGCACACAACAGAGCAACGAGTAGATTACATCATTGAATCAATATAGAACATTTTGCTTAATGGCAATAACCAAATCATAGAAATCATCGTGTCCTCAAAATCCAACACATTTACATAAAGGGTTATAAATGTTTTCTGAAACCTCATTTAGGCTATGGTAAGGAGCCAAGAATACGCAAAAATGTCACCATAGAAGCACCCAAAAGACCCATAAGGTCTTCCTCATTTCAATATAGATAACTTACATAAGGCTGTAGCTGTTGAATTTTAGCACCATGAATCTTTTCTTCAATACCCTAGACAATGGTCATAGCGCAAGTACCTTCCTTTTTGATTCATGTGACAGGTTCCCAAATTATAATTTCTCACTGTAAAGTTTCTCCATTATCAAGAAGGCTCTTCCTTTTCAAGGAGACCCAGTTTTGTCTTTTGGCCAAGAACCTATATCTACGAGTGGGACGTTATGAGTTCTATTCAACTTTATCCCAGTGTGCATATGTTGCATCGAAAGTTACAACTATCTTTTTCAGGTAATTGCTTATAAATGAAGTAGTTGAGTTTAAACTGTAATTGCTTGTAAAATTAGGCAAGTGGAAAATAAATTAATCTTCACATGCCTGCATATCAGTGCCCCATATTACCTAGAATCCTCCCTTGATAAAAAATGGCTGCATGTTTATTTGTAGGCAAACTAAAACAAGTCTCTGAGGCCTACTAGGCATCAGCAACTGGCAATTTGGCAATTGGTCATCATCGATTCTTTCTGTAAGAAAATTGAATTGGTGCAGCAATTGATCATCATTGACTCCTCCTGTAAGACAATTGAATTGGTGAATGCAAGGACTGATTGTATACAGTTCATTATGCCCTCAACTAGGAGCATGTGTATATATCATGGCCTATATTATTGGATTCATTCATCTTGCCATATATATCGTTAAAGGACAGAGAGCAAAACCTGGTCAATGTTTTTAGAGGGTGTCTGTTTCTGTAACCCCAACTAACTGGACTGTAGTCTATATTTTATTAGATGCAAGATTGTTATGTGCCCTAGATTACAAACATCCTAAAGCACTTTTGGCTTGTTAAAGCTGACTCTATGGCTAGATGAAGAATTTGTTGATGTGTTGCAGTCTGTGTTCAAGCTTCGTTTAATCTTTACTAATGCAAAGTTGCTTAAGCAAATTTGCAGAAATATTAGGTTATGAACTGTAATGCTATGCTTTTATGGAGTTAGTTTACTTGCATATTTGCAATATATTACAATCCTTATTCTAGCTTTGAATTAGCATCAAATGAGAGTAGTAAATTGCATGGAAATGTTACTAACTTGAGTGCAGATAATTAAGGAAAACAGTCACCATAAAATTGAACGAATATATATCTTAGAGCCTAGTGTGGAGAAAATTAGGCTGAAAGGGTCTTCATGACTTCCTTAAGTTCATTTATTCAGTTACAAAGTGGCTATGGCACCTTGTAATCAAGAGACCTGAATACTTCACAAAGAATCCTCTTTACATTTTTCATATTCTGCTCTACTTTCCTTCACTTCTAAACTATCAAGAACATGAGGAAAAGTAATGCAACAATTCCAATTTAAAGGCATCAAGGTGTAGAAGTCAGAAAGCCAACTAAGTGACCTTTTCTCTTCCACATTCAACGTGGACAATGAAGTTGTAATGTCCTAGGACTGCTGTATACTCAGATCTAGGGTTCTTCCAGATTTATGAGTGTTGAACTTGATAATTCAAATCATAAAATGACAATAAAATTGAACGGCATCAAACTGTGTAAAAATAACAGTTCAAAAACATTTTTTGGAACATTTACTGTCAAGATGAGATTAAATGGCAGCAACCATAACAAACCAGATTTTACCAATCATTATAAATTGATACAGCTGTGGAATGAAACCTTTATGACCTGGATGAAAAGTTATCAGACTGTACTGAACGCTGTAATTGATTAGGAAGTATGTTCAACTCTCAGTTTACCAGTTAAAACACACTTAGCCCGATATCAGTGAAATTCTCCACTGTTGTCCTAATTTTCTGATCTAGGGTTTGTAGGAACTGATTTCTCCTTATTCTGGTCTTTAATTTATGTATTCAGCCATAAAATCAGAAAGAAATAACATGCACAGATAACAGTTTGACAGATCTATTTCTTGCACAATTCAAAATGCAGATTCTATGAACTGATTATAAATAGATGTCCGAAATATCAACTGTTTCTTAGTATTCCTGATAGCAGACCCATTTTAGAAAATGTACTTCAAGGAATAATCAAACAATCAGTGTATGAACTGACCCAATGAGACTGGTGACCGAGTGTTAGTCATTCGCTAGCCTGTTACTGTTGCTGGTTCACCTAGGTAGGAGAATAATGCAGGTGTGTTGAAGTGGCAGACTTCTGGAGATGACACAACGGTTTCTGACCTGGCCAGTGCTTGCCTGTAGGTGATTTGGAGTAACCTTAGTGCCCTCACACCCAGAACTGAGGGCGTGAGTCCTACAGATCTGCTATTCCCTTTACTTCTTGTGTGAGGAAGGTGTGATGATAACAGGGCACGGGTGATTGGTTGGTTTCTGCCCTGATCGCCCAGGTAATATGTACTGTGGTATATGTATCTCATGGTAGGGTGTGATTAACACCCAGTTGATGAAGCTAACTGCTCTGATTTGCAAATGTTGATGGAACTCACATGATGGGTCTAATAACCTGTTGCTGGGCACCGATGGAGATCCCTCTGATTTTTTCCTGGATTTCAGATGGTAGAGCAGGAATCTGCCTGTGCCCTAGTGTAATGCTGTAGTAGAGTAGCCTTGGAAGGCGATAGAGTGGCCTGTGGCCTGAGTAGTAAATTCAGGGACTGCTAAATTCAGATTTCAATCAGAATGTGGATTGCTGAAATACACAGTGAACTATTCTCCTTGCATTCGCCAGCTAGCTCTAGATAGGTAACTCACCAAACTCTCTCCTCAAACTGGTTGCTCAACTCAAACCCAAACCTGTAAAATATCAATATTCCAATCAGTACAGCTGCAACCCCAGATGTAGGATTGCCCAGTGAAGTAGGATTTTCGTCCTACCTCAGCTCTTGCCTCCAAGGGGTTCATCCTCTTTGGCTGGATACTTGAAAACTCAAGCAAAATCTCTTTCAATAACTCAAATTCCCCTAACTCGAAATGGTTCACAGATCTGCCCTTATGCAAGAAAGTAGGATAGGTCCTAAGCCCCAAAATGGATGCCATAATTTATTTTATTTTACTTTTATATTTATTATTATATTATTTATATTTTATATTTATTAATTAATATATGCTAATATTTATTATGTTGTTAAAAATCACCTTTTTCTAAATAGGGCGCGGAAACTGACTTAGTTTGGGAGGGACATGACAGAAGTTCCTATGTATATTGTACTTACATGATTTACATCACATTTACATATTTACATGGATCTACTTAGAGCATGCTTCCCATATGAAGAGTTGTCTTTAAAAATACTGTTGGATTAGAGGTGAAAATAATTCCATCACCTCTTCCTTGTCCATCCATTTGGATTGTATGGGGTGTTGTCCCTTGGGACTTACAAGCCAATACTCTTGTTCTGCTTTCCTTGATGACTGATACAGGTGTTGGAGTAAGGTATTCTGTTCAACAGGTCTAAAACTATCTGAAGCCAAATCATCGACATTGGGTAAAAATTTTCTCTTCATTCTCATCAAGCAATGAAGGTTGAAACAATTTCAAATTCTTTATATTTGTAATTGAATGTGTATTTCTGTATGGGGCCAAATCAAGTCCAAAAGCATAACACCAAACTGATTTAGAATTTGAAAGGGGCCATTTTTGGCACCAAAGTATGCTAAGGCATATTTCACCAGCATGCCATTGCCAATTCTCAAGAAGAAGAAGAAGAGTTGATTGGGAATTTGTGATGCACCTGCCAGAGAGATAACACAATGAAGAAGAGAAGGGTACTAATTGTGGGATAATATGAATTGCAATGAGCAAATGGACTATAGCTGAATGCTTCTTGGAACTACATGCAATGGGGATCATGAGACTGCTGCCCTGTAGCTGTTTGCTAAGGACAGGGATTGTTTCAGGGATGACCTCATGTGTTGCTGGTGAAACCCTAGCCACCGAGGATGCCTATAGATACCCATGAACCTTCAATTTGTATGGGAGTGACAAATCAACCAACCGACCGACTAGAGGTTAACATGACAAGATTGATCAGGCATCTTTGCAAACAGACTATAAGCAGTGATAGTGAGCTAGTGGCTGGTGGATATTAGTCTTCCATAGGATAAGGGAATGATATCACCAATTGTGGCTAACACTTTAGGCCTCAAGTCATGGATGGAGAATTATAGACTGATATTTATAATGACTCATTATAGATTATGACCTGTCAAAATTGGGATGGATATTCCATATCGTAGTTCCTCACATCATAGATTAATTTGGAAGAAAAGAACTGTAGCATGAACGAATGGGAACATGAAAACATCAAGCAAGCCATAAACACAAAGACAACAGATTTACCCTGGAGAAACCCATGTATGGTAAAACTCCAGCAAGAGTGAGTTCTAATGGCTCCTCATCAAATATCTCCATAACTGAAATTACAGCTTAAGCCTTGTAGGGGCACATCATCAGTCTTAACAACAATGAATTCTGTCCCTAAGATCTAAAGTTTAATCAATAGCTCAAAGACACTCTTTTCAGTTTGCGACAGTTTGTACAACAAATTGGAAACATATTCAGAAGATCGCAATAGGCATCTCTGTAATGTCCCTAATTTGGTGCCCTAATTTAGCCCTAAATCTTGGTTTTCAAATGAACAAGCTGGGTTAGGATTACCTTTATCTGATTGAATGTAATGTCCCCAAATTTGGAAAATCCCTAATTCTACCTTCACTTATAAATTTCAAGTGATCACCATGGATTTGGGAATGTTTAGGGTTTGAGTAAGCCCCTGCAAAACAGAGTTAGAGAATATTTACAAGATAAGATTAATTGACACATGTAAGGAAAACAAAGAAAGTAAGGTTAGTGATACAACTACCTGTTAAAACCTGCAAATATGTTAGTAAACATTTATAAATAAAGACAATATCATATTATAAATATATTGGAATTCTTTAGGTTTCCTAATTCGTTCTTCTTGGGTCAAAATGGTCTGATAGGGTGTCCAAGAAACCCTCTACCCTAGGCCCAAGAGCAGTACACCCCTCTTGGCCCCATGTGGTCTCTTGCCATCCATATGGGGTGGTGTGCCTAGTGAGGCATCCTATTGTTGTTTCCCCTCATCAAAATCATTATTGCTCAATCAATCATTATGTTGGCAGGTTAAGGGTGCAACTAGAGCAGGGTGTCCCAGAAATCATGCCTTCTAAGCCCAAGAGCAGTACACCACTCTTGGCCCACATGTGGCAGGTCTCAGCCATCCACCATGGGTGGTGTACTTAGAGGATGACCCCAACACTGTTTCCCCTACTCTTAGGCCCTCAACTCCCTTCATCATGGCTGGTTGTTACAGTAAAAAAATATGAACATTATGCCATAGTGTAGACACATTCTGTTCTTACATATTAAATCAGTGACACAAATTCATCATTCATATTTAGCAAATATTGATAACTCAGATTTATGCATATGTACAGACTATCATTATCATGACCAATAGATTTAGATCTTCTGCAAACATACTGTGTATACCAGTATCATGCTCATCTTCAGTTTATATTATATTCACAAATATATCATATGGAGCATACCTCTGTTCGACTGGTGCTGGAGTCTCAATCAGAATCGGGATTGTCTTCAGTACTGTCCAAGTGCAAAAAAAATGTGATTAATCCTTCCCCTTTCAACCTTGCATCGTTCTTACTTTTATCTCTTGATCGGGGTCTCTTTGCTGTGGATGCGTCTCTTCCTAGAGAGCGACTGGACGTGTCTCCTCATCATTGAGTCATTTCATAACATGGTTGACCTTTCTTGTTAATTAGTTAATTATTTATTTGTTGTTGGGTTAGTCGACCCTTCCTTTATTTTATATTATATATATATTTTGCCTTGGTTCATATCGGGTGTCTTTATGGTATCTATGTATTGCAATTTTATTAACTATTTGAATCTGTCTATGATAATCACGTCAAAGGAAAACAATTATATTAGTTTTTAATTTTGTAATTGCTCAAACTTAGATTTTTATTTATATTTTGGTATACTTGAGGTTATTAATTTGAGGGACATGATCGTCCTCCCCTCCTAAATTTGCTTGACCCCAAGCAACTTTAAATTAGGATGATCAAATATCTCAGGCCCTTCCCAAGTTGCATCCTCAGTGGGGAGTCCTTTCCACTTGATGATGTACTCTTCAATAGTCTTGTTTCTTAATCTTTTTTATCGCACATTAAGTATAGTTTCTGGTTCCAAGATTAGTTTGCCTTCATCGTCTAGTGGTGGTAATTTGGGGCATGGAATGATGTGTTGCCCCAACACCCTTTTGAGGCGAGATACATAAAACATGTTATAAATCCTACTGCTTGTGGGAAGTTCCAATTCATAGGTCACCTCTCCAATTTTCCTCAATATTTTGTATGGTCCATAAAACAGGGGCTTAAGTTTCTCGGCTTCACTGATTTTGATAGATGACTGTTTGTATGGTTGTAGTCTCAAAAAGACCATGTCTCCTATCTCGAACGTCCGTTCAATTCTTTTCCTATCGGCATATATCTTTTGCTGATTCTGGGCATGATGTAGGTTATCCTTAAGTGAATTCATGATGTCCACATTTTGCTATATGAGACCCTTGGCTCTTGGTACATGACTCTTTGTTCGGATCAAGTCACCAAAGGATGTGGCCTCTTATCCATATAGTGCTCGAAAATGACTCATCCCTATGGACATATGGTGGGTGGTATTGTAACAATATTCTCTTAATTGTAACCATTTAAATTTTTAATCCAGCCGCCCTGTTGCTCGGTGATATAATTCCTCAAATACTCTTCCAACCACTTGATGATTTTTGTTTGTCCGTCTGTTTGCAGGTGATAACTGGTACTTGGGGTTAATTCTATCCCTGCTAATTTGAACAACTCTTGCCAAAATATGCTAAGGAAGCGGCTGTCTCAATCGTTTACAATATTTCAGGGGAGCGTACAGTCTAAAAACCTCCTTAAAGAAAATCTTGACCACTTGGGGAGCTCTAAAGTCCGTGGATATGGCTATAAAGTGTGCATACTTGGTGAGACGATTTGCTACCACATAAATGCAATCTTTGCCTTGTACCTTAGGCAGTCCTGTTATGAAATCCATAAAGATGCTCTCCCACTTTTGGTTAGGGATGGGTAGTGGTTGAAGCAGTCCTGCGGGAAATGTATGTTCTTCTTTATTGCTCTGGCATACCATACACTCATTAGTATGTTTCAATACATCTCCCTTGAGTCGTGTTGATGTGGGTTTTGTGACCTCAACCAACATTAGATTAAAATACCCAATGAAATATCCTACTCTCTCTTGAACAAAGTTTCCAATGTGCTAAACTAAGTGATCACAAAGTAGACTCCAAGGTTCCTTGTGCATATAGGATAGTCTCAGTTGGTTTGCTATGTTTTGCTGGTATTGCAAGGGGGACTTGTGCTCAATTTATTGGTTCAATCCTTCTTCCTTTAAGACTTTAGCATCAACTTTTCAACACTTTGGAATACGGATACTATTGTCTCTGAGTGTTGAGATCTTACTACTGCCAACTTTGAAAATAAAATAGAAAAGGATAAGGGTTTTAGAGACTAGGCTAATTCTAAACTATTCCTATGAACTCAAGAGATAAGTGTTGGATGGCAAAATTAAAACCTATCTTCGTTTTGCCAAGTACAACAACTAGACAAAGATGGTGCAATCTTCAAAGGGATTCACAAATGATATCCTATTACTCAAGGCCATTTTCAATTTGAACAATGAACATAAGTAATAGAGTTCAAGTTAAGCAATTTGAAAGTTTAGACTAACCTTACACATCAAATTGAAAATCATTCAATTTAAAAAAGGTATGAACTAACTTCACCATTACCAACACTATCAATCCTTCATTCATTTAAAATTGCGGAAAACAAATCTATTCTATTGAGGAAATATGAAACCATGCTGACTTTCAAACTAACAAATGCTCATCAATGAGTCTAACTATTATTTTGATAGCGCTCTAGCAACAATTTCACAAGTCTCTTTGAACAAATGAAATGAGAAGGGTTTATATAGGCACCCCAATTACAAAGCAACGACCCAGATTGATCTAAGATCAATGGCCAAGATTATCCCTAGAAACCCAAACTTAGAAAAGCATAACTAACTTCTGTGACACATGGCGCAAGGAAGAAGAGCCACTTGGAGCATGGAAGACACTGACACCTTGCAAGCTAATCAAGCAAGCTAGACTCCAAAACGTAATTCCCCTTGGCTTGTTCTCTGGCTGTGAATGCAATGAGCCTTGCCATTACTAAATTGAGTTCCTCCATTGATATGCTAGGTAAGGTATCCAATTGCACTCCTATTACATCCAAGGCTTCAATGCATTGAGCAAAAGTGTCCTCCCACTTACCCTCTTGCCTCTGAAAGTTGTTCATATAGATCAAGAGAGATACCATATCATCTAGCTGATTTTTATTAATAGCCTCCATCTCTTTGAAATAAATACTTTTCACATTTTCCTTTAAATCCTCCAATTTCAAACCATTTGTATCATTGGCCTCCTATCCTGTCAATCCTTCAAGCGATGTGAGGATCCTAAGCTCTATCTTTCCAAGAGAGTTTTACATACCAGCACATTCTTCTTTCATCTTATCATATGTTTTCTTTTTTGCTAGCAAAGAAGAATACCATCTATTGAAGTCATAAGAAGCTCCATCATCAATAACATCTTCTTGAACCAACACTTGCATAGATATTTCCTTCAATGCCTTTAGGCAAGGTATCACCTTGTCTTCCACGTTTTGGAAATCCTCCCAATTCTCTTCCATCTGGCGAATTTCAGTTACAAGCATAATTGATTTATCATAAGTTCAAACACACCTCTCCAGGAATTGCTCCACTTGCTTTGAGGTATTTCTGACCCATCTTCTGGTTGCTTGACTTGTAACTCTCATTGCTTCAAGGCTATCAACAGATTCTTGAGGAAGGGAAGATGGTGGAATGAAAGTCTCATTCTCTTGCCTTAGTGGGGCTGTCATTTGCTGGATAAATTCTATTAGTCTCAAATTCTCCACTTCTAATCTTTCTTTCTTCTCCTCTGTTCTGTCAATTTTTTCTTTAATAGCCCACGAGGTATTAGCTAACTCATGAAAGTCCTGTCCTATTGTGGTTGGTCCAATGTCAAGTGTTGTAACTTCA
The DNA here is from genome assembly GCA_007258455.2 of Sequoia sempervirens. NCBI lineage: Eukaryota > Viridiplantae > Streptophyta > Pinopsida > Cupressales > Cupressaceae > Sequoia > Sequoia sempervirens. The sequence continues at coordinate 3,816,282 of VDFB02179234.1, forward strand.
TAATCCATAGGGGTAATTTGGTCCCTAGGCTTATCAAATTTTGGAACTACTACTTGTAAGATCTTATATTCTGTACCATCTCTAGTGATTTGAGAATACTTCTTAGGTTTCTTTGGTATTTTAACTTTACCAATCCTTTCCAAGAAGTCTTGCATACTTTCAATTGGTTGAACCTCATTCACTGGCTTGGGCTTCTTCAATAAGCTTTCGGTCGACCAATCTGGTATAGTAGATAATTCCATCCCATCCTCTCGCTGAATATCATCATTTATCCCCTTTAAGGAAGAAATCATTTCTTCACCCAATTCTTCATTGGCTTCTAAGATCTTAGTACCTCCTATGTCTTCAATCATAAGTGTGTCCTCTCCCTCCATACAATCTGTAAAGGTTTGTTCCTGAAGAGGTTACAGCTGCTCTACACTTTGAAGTTCAGCTCCTTGTTCATGATGTGATTCACATTCAACAATATATACTTCTTCCATTACCCTGAGGGATGGCGTGCTTGAAGATGATGGAGTTGCATTAACTTTTTGCTTCTTGAGCCCCGACTCTTCACTTGCTATTTCTTTTGCTTTTGTTTGAGGATCTTCAGTCATTACTTTCCTTTTGCTTGAACTTGGAAGTTCACTTAGGCCTTCCTCTCCTTTGCTGAATTCAGTTGCTTCACCCTGACTAGAGCGAACTCCTACACTGCTTAGTTTGGCGTAGGTAAGAGAGATACCTTCATTTCTCAATCTGCTAATTTGGTGATCTATCCACTCCTTGGAACTAGCTATGATATCTTTCATTAACTCATTGAAGTCTGCTAACTTAGGCTGTGTCCAATTTGCCAATAAGATGGGCTTATTCTTCTCTTGCTCAAACTGGGGATGTACATACTCTCTGTTGTCTTTCACTTGGTCTGGAATAGGGAACAAGTCACACTTCTTCACAAGATCCACTGAAATTCTAGACCACAGTTTCTTTCTTACTCCATACTCATCTACTAAATTGGACCAATAGTCTTCTATTTGCATTACATGAAGTGACTTCTTTCCATAAATTCTCAAGTACGGATCAAAATCTGACCTTGGTTTGTACATGCCCAATTTATAAAACTGCAATTCTGATTTGGCTGTCTTGGCTGCTTGTAACGAAGGACAGACTTCCAACATCTTCCCTATCACAATAGGAAAATGCACTCCTTGCTTATTTCCTTTCTTCTGGATGGAATCCAAGTGAACCAATTGTCTTGTAACCTCAAGCATGACTGTCTTATTTGTGGGGCACCGTGGGAGTTTGTATGGAGCTTCTACAAATCCGTGGATCCTTAAGTATGTGAAGGTTGGAAATTGAATGAACCATGATCCAAACTTTTCTAGTAATGCCATGGCCTCTTTGGATAACCTCTTATGGATTCCCCCTTGAAGTAGCCGAGTGATGTACATGAGAAATGCATCATGAGTTATCTTGTAATTGTCTTTATGATGCAGCTTCAGCCGAGGGTAACAATCATATACCTTGAATTGGTTACTTCAAGGCCCTACTTCTCTTTTACAGATTAATCCTCTATACTTTGTGAACCGGGCTAGGATGTACACTACATAAGAACTCATGTAGAAGGTCTTTGTTTTCTCTAGATTTCTCAACCGGATATCAATACTATCACTTATCAATTTAGCCTAGTTTATCATTTCCATTCCCAATACAACTTCTTCCACATATGAGAACATTCAAACCTCAAAAAATGCCCCTTGAGGAGTACCCATAACTCTGTTCAGCATATGGATCATATTGCTATATTCTTCTTTGAAATTAGTGCAAATCAACCTCTTGGGTAACTTGGAGCGATGTTTATTTGGTTCCTTGACCCAATTAGTGTTGACTATATCCATACAGGCCTCCTTCGCTTGATCAAACATTGCTTGTGATTCCTCTTGAGTTCTGCTCAACATCTTGTGGCAACGAGTAATGCCAAACACTTTCCTAACTGAGTCTTCAGTGAAATAAGCCAAAATTATCCCATTAGATGCCTTGATGGATCGTGCTTGTGGATCATACCTTTTGGCACATTCAACCATCAACTCACTACATTGAACCGTAGGTGGAAAACCTGCTGCTTGATGAAGTCCACATTTGATCATGTTTTCAGCTATGGGCATAGGCATTTCATTTAGGGTGCCAAACATTCTTCTCTTGTGTTGGATTACATTGAATTGCTCAAGGTTGGTATCTACAACTTTCCTCCACTTAGATGATAGCTGGGATTCTGGATAAAACCCTTTGAGAACCTCCTTGACTTGATTCTTCCTAACTCCTTCTCCCACATTCTTTGATGTAGACATGGTGCCTGTATGAAGCTTGAAGTTAGAAAGCATGCATAAATTATAAAGAAGGCGTTATGCTTAAAACCCTAAGGCTAGGTGAGTGCATTAATGGTGAAATAATTTGATTTAGAGTTCCAAAATTTCAACTTGACTGCAAGGATTGACTAGAAACTGAAAAATCAAAATTTAGCCTGCAATAATGCAAACAAAAAAGAATTCTCATTACCAACCCTTGTCCCTTCAAGAATATTCAAAGAAATTTAATTTTTTGACTGGAATTTGCGGGTTTGAAGCTGGAATTTATCTGCAGGTCTGCAAACTTAAGATTTAAATCCTTATTTCTCTCCAAATTTGCAGCTTGTGAACCTGTAGAAGCCTGAAGTTCTTGACTAAAACCTGCAATTTGAGAATGTATTTCACTTCTTCTACTCGGATTGATTAATTTTTTTTTTGTAACTCATGAATAAAGCTGCAAAATTAAGAGAGGCGCCTATGGCTGTGCTGCAGCTTCTTGAGAAGAATTTTAAACTTGTGTTGAATGAGAAAGAGACTTCAAGCGCTCCTCTTTATAAGCAAAATCTTTCCTTATTTAAGGAATTCGGCCCATCTCCTGATTGGATGCTCGATTTAGAAAAAGAAGAGGAAAGCTTATCCTTAAGCTCCCTCTTTCTAATTTCTTCTTGGGCACACTCATTTTTTTTCTCTTCCTTTTTGCTTGCTTGTGAAGTTTCCAAAAAACTTGAGTTAACTTTGTTTTAACTTGCTAGAAAAAAGTCGACCCCCATGTGGAATTTTTTGATTTTGAACTGGACTCTTTATCCCTCTCCCAAGTAAACTTATGCCTTAGGCAATTTTGTGGACTTCCTCTTGGGAAATACGCCCCCCAACTAGATTTCTTATCGTTTCAAGTGAATTTCTTACCTTAGGGGGTATCTTTGGATTTCTTGAGAACTTCAACATGGATTTCTTGTGGTTTCAATTGGATTTTACTCATTTTCCTTAGAGAATTTCATCCACTTCGAATTGGATTTTTCTTGACTTAGACATATTCGCCCAACTAGAATTTTTTCTTCATTAAATTGGATTTTTTTTACTCTTGGAGGTGGGGTAACTTCATCTGGATTTCATGTGACCTTTAGTGGATTTCCTCTTTGATGGATTTTATTTCAAGTGGATTTTCCTCTCAACTGGATTGGATTTCAGCTTGATTTTTCTCCCAACTAGATTTCTCAAGAATTCAACTGAATTTTCATCATGGGCGAAGTTCATGGCTTGAGGAAGATTTCTTCATGTTTGGGGTGGACTTTATTGGTTTTTAACTTAGCATTTTGCTGCCTTGACACTTTCGAAACCCTAATCGTAGCACTTTCTTAAAATAGAAATTACTAAAAATAGAAAAAAAGCAAAAAGAAAAAATGCAAAAAAGCACGAAAAAGCAAGTTGTTCAAATTCGCCCGAAGAACAGTCATTTTTACTCCAACAGCCCTTCTGAGCACTTTCGTGGCATCAAAAACTTCATTTGACCCCTCGAGCAATGACTTGACCTACTTAGCTATCCCAAATCTTGACAAGTTTTGACTCAAACCCATACCTCGGACGTGCCGACCCACCTTTGCCTCGAAAGAGACTCAAAAAAACTGAAGCTAATGCTAGAACTAGCTCTAACACTAAGACACCAGACAAGACTAAAGAGGGGGTCCCTATTTGCAATAGGGCGATGTGTGATTAGGTCATAACAAGTCCCTTCCATGTGAACCTTTCCCCGATTTGTTTGTAAGTTTTGAAGTACCCCTGGTGTCCAGATAATGGATTGTCATGATAAGTTTTCAAAATTCTTTAGCCTTGACTCTGGAGTGATGTAAATTCTATCCTTGTAAAGAATGAGGTCATCCATGATTCAGTATTTCTTGTCTGTTACTTTCCCTTCCATTAGGTTGCTTGAAAATTTGTCTTTGGCAAACTTAGTGATTAGAGTTGTTCTCCACTCTGTGGATATTGCTATCATTGAACCAAGGCGGGGTCATCATGATAGGGCATTTGCTACTATATTGTTTTTACCCTTCATATATTTAATGTCAAAATTGTATGCTTGTAGCTTACTCACCCATTTTTGTTGTCTGTCGTTGAAGTCCTTTTGGCTTAGGAAGAATCTAAGGCTGTTGTGGTCTATTTTCACGATAAACCTCTCGCAGATTAGGTATTGTCTAAACTTTGCGAGTAGCATCTCTTTGTCATAGACTGAGTATGTTTTCTCTATATCCTGAGCTTCTTGCTTTCAAAAGCTATGGGGTGCTTGTCTTACATCAATATAGCCCCGATGCCTTCTCTTAAGGCGTCACAATATAACTCAAAGGGTGAGTTGAAATCGGGTATTGCTAACATAGGACAAGAACTCATTGCTTCCTTTAGTTTTTCAAATGTTGCTTGTGCCTTCTCATTCCAAGAGAATGCTCTCTTCTTAGTTAGGTCAGTGAGTGGTGCAGCTAGCCTTGAGAATCCCTTTACGAATTTTTTGTAATAGCTGCATAGTCCTAAGAATCCTCTAAGGTGGGTTAAGGTCTTGGGTTTTGGCCAGTTTTGGATTGTCTCAATCTTTTCTCCATCTACCTTAACTCACTGGGCACTGATTTTGTGGCCCAAGTATAAAATCTCCTCCATGCCAAACTCACATTTCGACAACTTGGAAAATAAAGAATGTTCCTCGAGTATACCTAGCACTTCATCTATATGTTTTAAGTGTTCCTCCCATGTTCTGGTATATATTAGTATGTCATAAAAAAAACCAATAAGAACTTCCTTAGTTGCTTCCTGAAAATGTGGTTCATGCAAGATTGGAAGGTGGCGGGTGCATTAGTTAACCCGAAAGGTAGGACAAGAAATTCAAAACGCCCATAGTGGCATCTAAAAGCTGTCTGTTGTACCCCAAAATTAAAATTTTTGTTATACTTAGACATTTTGAAGAAATGAGTAAAAGTCTTGATTCAAAAAGGTCAAAATTTGGGTGTACATGTCTTGCATGAGGGGTCAAAACACAAAATTTTCAAAATTTGACGATTTGGGTCTGCTAAGAGCAGCTTAACCTACAAAACCCAGATCTCAGTTTTTTCATCCCTAAATTTTAGGAAAACTGCTATTTTTAGAATTTTTTTAAAATTAGTAACGTTTTCTGGGTTTTTCTAGGTTTCTTAAGAAATGGATACTGGCCAAACTTTCTAAAAATAGAAAGTTCCTAAAAATAGAAAGTTGGTCCGTCAGGTTCCAAACTGATTGTGATTGGCTCAAAATACGTCTGTATTAGGCTAGTGCAGTCAGAATCCGAAAAAGATTAGTTTTGCCCTACTGGGTCTATTCTGCTTTTTCAGAAGCATACCAGGAACTCTGAGGTCATTAATGGAGGCCAGTCAGCTGCTAGGCGTCAGATTTAGCATTCAGAGCTTTCAACAGAAGGCGAGATGATAAACTAGCACGGAGAACGAAGAAGTTGGAAAATGATAAAATTTTCTAACATTGGTGACTATGGGCGCCCCAGGTGAAGAAAGGCGCCCACCTTTTTAGGGCATCAAATGACAAAATTAGGGTTTAAGCCCCCAGTCAAACTTGTTCAGTTCTCTGTCAGCTTTGCAGCAAATCCAACGGCGCAGTCAATGGATCGTCCAGTCATCCAGAATTCGACGCCAAACACGAGGTATTCAAACTGAAGTCAAAATGGAAAGAAGTGAAATTTATCAAAAATTGACTAAGTCTGGGTGAAGTGGGCGCCCCAGGTGAAGAAGGGTGCCCAAGTTTTCAGGGTATCAAACAGAGGAATTTGTAGACGAAGCCCTAACGTGATCTCTTCGCAATCAATCCAGCTTTCCAATGAGATATCCAGCACGTTGATCGGAGGTCGCAGTCGCCGGATATGAAGCACCAAACAGAGGGTCCGACGAAGGCTGAGAACGAAGTTTCAGAAGTGAGCAACAAAAAAGTGAAAATTTGACTAAGTATGGATGAAATGGGCGCCCCCAGTCAAGATGGGCGCCCAAACTTTTGAGGGGTCAAATTTCACTTTCCAACAAAATCTCTTCCAGAGGACCCCACCTCATATCTCGTCAGCTTCGCGATGAGCATAACAGGCAGTCGATCCGATGCCCGGAGCTCCAGATTCAAAGAGCTCATCTGTAGAAGAGAAGCTAATGAAGAAATTTGAAGGTCATGAAAATGGCCAACTCTGAACAAAATGGGCGCCCCTGGAAGGAAAAGGCACCTATGATTTCGGAGGTCGAAATAAAGGATTTTGCTAGAGGTGCCTCCAGAACATCTTTCTCAGAATCAGTCAAGCTCCGCCGTGAAACCTTCAGCTCGCCTGTCGGATCAATCTGTCAATGGGAAATCAGAGGCGAAGTAGCATGTCAAAATGGTGAAAAGTTGAAAATATCAAAAAATAAACTAACATTGGAGGAAGTGGGCACCCCAGGTGAAGAAGGGCGCCCAAATTTTCATGCCTTAGAGAAATTTTTGAGATTTTCAAAAAGTTTCAGAATTACCAAGTGAAGGATGGCGTCCAAGTTCAATGAAGCTGAGTTTTAGGGTTTTGGAATAAAAGCAAAGAAAGCAAAACCTAATCCAAAGCCCTAAAGTCTATTTAACATCATTCTTTCATGTATTTTTCATTATTTTTGCAGGTAGCATCCAAAGGAGAAAGTTGGAGCAGCAAGTTTGAAGAATTTTTGTGATTCAAGAATCCATAGTTGCTGATTTTACAACAGATTTTTCAAATCAGCAAGCATAAACCCTTGCTTTTTCAAGCTTTGTCATCCAGAAGATCGAATTTTTCAAGGAGAAGGCCAAGGCATTCCATTTTTCAGTCATCTGGGTCTTTTTGTCTCAATCTTCTGAAGAATTTTTCAAGAACTTCATCAAGTTGCAGCAAGTGCTTTTATTTTGCATGTGTCGAAAACCTCAGTGCATTCAAATTTCAACCATCCGGGTCCTTTCCAATCAGTCTTCTGAAGAAAACCCATATCACAACTTTTTTCAAGAAAATTTGAAAACCTAGGGTTGGCTGCTTTTCGATCAGCGGTTGGAAAATCTAATCAACTGGGTCCATTTCTAATCTTGTTCAACAAAACCCAGTGCGACTTTTTAAGGAAAAATTGAAGAAATTAGGGTTTTTGCTTTTTCAGGCAAAATTCAAAATTTTCAAAAAGCGGACGATCTGGGTTGTCTTGCATCGGAATTCTGAACAAAACCCATATCTCAGAAATTTTTCAAAAATTTGTCCATTGGAGCAAGAAAATCACATTCTAAAAATAGAAATTGCTCAAGACTTGTCTGAACCTAGGCGAGTTTACAGTCATTCTTCAAGTTTTCCGAAATGGAGTACACTCCCAATGTTTTCAAGACTGAATCAGCTCTCTATCACGATTACATCAAGCTGCTGAGACGGACTTGCATCATATCAAGCCGGTGTTTGATCTACATGCCTTGGAGAGAGCAGGCAACACCTCAATCAAGAACCTAGGACATTCTGGACTCCTCGCAGTAGCGTCAATTCCTATATTAGTTCAGAGTCTTGAGTTCGTAATCGCTTGCATTAAGCATTACAACCCGGCTACTAGGGAGATCCAGTCAGCAGATGGCATATTGATTTGTAGTCTAAAGCCTGATATGATTGAGAAGTGTTTTTTCCATTCCCCCGTGGCCTGAAAGCGTTACTCTCTCAAAGGGTGAATGTGAAAGGATATGGAATATGCATAAAGATAAATATAGCAAAAAGATTGCATAGAGGTGGATGAAAGAAAAACATAACACTCACCAAGTCACATTTTCATGATGTCAGCAAAGTTTGAAAGCGGCCAATGAGGTCGAAGATTTCCTTAGTCAGATTCAGATGGTAAAGATATTCTAGAAAAGCGGTGCTTTGCTATTGAGGGCATAGATGCACCAAACCGGGACACAGTTTCTAATTTCCTAGCGGATGTGATCGAGCTTTAAAGCACTTTCTTCTAGAAGCTTTCTTTCCCGCTTTCTTTCTATTCTTGGAATGATCCTTATCCATTCTTTGAGAAGAGAAAGAAGATAAGATAATAATAGGTTGGCGTTTCAGCTTTTTGCTTTCTAGGGTTTTAGATGTTATCTTCTTTCTAGATTTAGTAATAAAGCTTGCTGTGAAAGCAAGCCCTAGATTGTGAAAGCATGGAGATTTTTAGGGTTCCCTACTCCTCTGCTTCTCTATAAATAAGAGCCTTTGCTCATTTAGTTTTTAACGTGCTAGTGAGAACAAAACGCTGAGCCTATTGTGCCTTCTATTTGTTACTCAAGTATTGTTCAATTGTGTTGTGATAAGCAAATTGTTGAGCCTCTTTAGCCAACAAGGAGTTAGTGTGATTGCTGTTTCTAGTGTGTAAGAGCAAGATTGCAAGCCTCTTTAGTTGCAATTTCTTGTTCCAGGCATGTTAGAAGGGAGTTTTGTTCCAGAGATTTGAGTAATAAAATCATGAGCCTCCTTTGCCTTGGTCCAAAATCTCAGATTTCCGTTATTTATGTTCTACTTTTATGATCTTGTTTTCAACTTACAGTGAAGTGTGTAGGTGTTTGTTGAGAGAGAGGTTATTGAAGTATTTTGTCAGAAAATCTACCTTGTTCATTTCTAGTTTCTCTTGCTCTGCTTATTACTTGGGAAGTTAGAAACGTCTTTAGTTTAAGTTAGTCGTAGTTGAAGTTCTTTAATCAGAAAATCTCAGCTGCGGCGTTTGTGTTTAATAAACCTTGTGCTCTAAGCTGATCAAAAAGATAGGCAAGTTAGTTTTAGTTTACTTTCTTTCAACACCATCAGCAAGAGGGAGCTTCCCCTCCTAATTTGAAGAGCAGTTTATCTGTGCATAGCTGTCCGTTTCAAATACGTATACCAGAGGTGCGAATTTAAACGCCAACAGTTTTCTGGCGCCCACCGTGGGGCACGAGGCATTGAAGAACAAAGAAAGCTTAGGCTTTATGTCACGGGTATGACTATCTGGCGTCCTACTGCTCCAGTTGAACAACCTAATCTTACACTTCCAGTTATTCAGCCGCATTTGCAGATAACTGAAGGAGAGCAAGTAGACATTATCAGCAGCGTAAGGAGTTTCATCTTTGAGAAGAAAGAGATCCCTGCTCAGTGGAGAAACGCTGCTGTTATTCTAGACAAAGAGGAAGAGAAAGCCGATATTGCAGCCGAAAGACCTGTCTTGCCACCACCCGCGTGGGACTAGACAATCCTGGCGTACATAGTCTATACAAGGAGGAGAACAAGAACAAATCCGCTCTTCCAAGAAGTTGATCCTTTCCTTCCACAGACACATCCTACAGAAGTTGGAGAGTCATCCAACACAGTTCCTGAGTTCAACGCCGTACCTGTGTTTGAGGAAGAAGAATCCGAAGCAATGGGTGATAACAACAACAACGATAACAACAACAATCGCAATCAGAGAAGAGGTCCCCCACTGCCTTGGGGTGATCATATTGGACCTTTGGCCCTAAGAGCAAATCATGAATTGCCTAAGGGGTCAAGAAAGCACTTTCCACGGTTCCAAGGTGATGGAAGTCAACATCCAGACGATCATCTTGCCTCCTTTTCAACAGCTTGCGCTGTTTTGCATGTAGCTCATGAAGATATTGCTGTACGTCTCTTTGTTGAGACTCTCGCGGGAGCTGCTGCCGAATGGTTTACTCACTTGGAACCTGGTTGCATAAACAACTGGAATACTATGACCGAGAAGTTCCTTGCGAGGTTCAAGCCAGCTGAAGATAGCCACCAGTTATTCGCTCAGCTTTCAAATTCAAAGAAGGAGGACAATGAACCAATGAGGGAGTTCGTGGCAAGGTTCAACCACCTGGTCACTCATCTCTCATATACGCTCAATCCATCGCCTGAGATCCTGTTGAGTAGTTTTGTCAACGCACTTCCATCAGAGATAGATTTTATCTTGAGATCGGCCCATGAGACAGAACTGGGAGAAGCACAACAAGGTGCCATAGAAATTGAAGACAACATGATCACTTCAGGAAAGATCAGAGGGGATGCTATTAGGCTTTTGGTTCAAAGTTCCGCCGATCTGTTACTTCAAAGGGTTGCTAATGAAGTGACTATTCTCAAGAGGCAATTGCCACTCCAACCTACGCCTCTTGCTCAAGTCGCACCACCACCTGCTTTACCGGCGCTACAAACGTATCAAGCACCACAGCAGCCTTATCAACCTCAGCAGCCATACCAGCCGAAGAGAAATAACTTTCAGCCTTACAACAATTACAGGCCACGAGGGCCACCTCCACCAAGGCAAGCGACTGACAATACACAAAATGCTGTGTTTTGTTCTTTTCATGATTCCACTGAACACACTGGCTCCACTTGCCCTGAAAATGTCAGAATGAACGAGATAATGGGATATGCCGAAGCTGTACCTGCACCAAGTTTCGTTCCAATTCCAAGTTCGAATGTTGTCTTACCTCAATCGGACAACTTCGATGGCGACTCCGCAATGGGCTACTTTGAAAGTGAACCCGATTTTGAAGATCAAGAAGAAGATATTCATCAGTACTCTCTTGTAGTAAATCTTGAGAATCATACGACTCCTGTGTTCACTAGAGCTCAACATCTGAGGGCTCACAAAGAAGAGGAAGAAGAGAGACTGAAGATATCAAAAGACAAAGAAAAAGAAGTAGCTTCTACTTCAAATGTTAAGTCTTCTCAAGAGAACGTGAAAACAGTTGTTGAAGACTCGTCCTCAACAAATTTTGATATTGTAGATTCCTTGATGAAGAACAAAGTGCAGATCTCTCAGTTGGAATATCTCCAAGATCATCTAGAGCAAATGGACCAACTTCTCAAATTTGTGAAGAAAGGACCTGCCAAGCAGCCCACATTGCTCGAATCACCGTTCCGGCGGAAGACAAGCCTAAGCCCTTCTATATTTCTCTATATATAGGGGGATACAGGTTGAGCAATTGTATCATCGATTCTGGAGCTTCAGACAACGTCATGCCTTTGCAAGTGATGAACGCTTTAGGACTTTCGTGCACTAAGACAAGAGACAAGTGTTACTCACTGGAGTCCAAATCAGTACCGTTAGTCGGTCAATTAAAAGATGCTCAAGTAAGGTTGGCGGCTTGTCCTGAAAAGAAAATCATGATGACCATCCTGGTAGCTGACATTCCAACAAACTACGGGATGCTACTAAGTAGAAGCTTTTGCAAGGACCTCGGTGGAGAGATTCAAATGGATTGGTCTTCTACGAATATTCCATTGAAGAATGGAACTTTTAAGCTGGAGCCAGAACCCAAATCCCGATTTGTGGTCGTGAAGTCTCAAGATCCTCAAGCCCAAGTTTTATATCAAGAAACGGGTCTTGGTACTTACGCCATGTTGTCAGAGATTCCTGAAGAAAGTCAAGAGATCGTGTGTACCGCAGACAAATCAGTAGAAGATCCTAAGTTGTGGACTTTGCAGTTCGATGGCAGTTGTTCCACTGCTGGTTCAGGAGCGGGAGTTGTGATAAGTTCTCCTGAAGGAAAGTTGTATCCTTTTGCATATCGCTTGCAATTTGAATGTACGAACAACACAGCGGAATATGAGGCGCTTTTACTAGGTCTCAAAAATGCAAAGGACATGGGTATCAAACATCTTAGGGTCGAAGGTGATGCAGAGCTTGTTGTGAAGCAAGTCAGAGATCAATTCAGAGTGAAAGCAGATCGTCTTCGACACTATAGAAATAGGGTGTGGAATGCAATAGATTGGTTCGAAGCTTTTGATATCAAGTACATTCCACGTCTAGAAAATAGCAGAGCAGATGCCCTCGCGGTATCAGCTTCACTTTTCATGCCACATTCTGACTTCCGTCAGAATGCATTTGCCATTGAGTTAATCTACAGGCCAACTGTACCTGACAACTGTGATAATTGGCAAGTCTTTAACGATGATGAACACATTAAGGAGTTTCTTGTTATGGGAGATAATTTCAAAGAATTGTTCTTTGAGGGCAGTTCATCTACTCACAGAGAAGCAGTAACAGAAGTCTCCGATGCGCCGAAGATTGCTAAAGACAAAGAAAGTCCAGAAGAGCCTGATACAAGCATAATCCAGTTGAAAGGAAACAAAATTCCCAAGGGTTTAGTTTCCTTGGAGAATATTTTCGACAGGCATGACAGATACATTCAAGACCAAAGAAACTCAAGCGACAAAACCTCTGCCGAATATCAACAAATCAATATTGGTATAGTTGACAAGCCTAGGCTTGTTAATTTGGGTACATGCTGTACTGCAGAGGAGAGTGAGAGGTTCATCTCTTTGTTCAAGCAATACCGAGATGTCTTCACTTGGTCATATGAAGATTTGAAAGTTTTTACACCAAGAGAATTGTCTCACACGATTCCTCTTCAACCTGAAGCGAAGCCCTTCAGGCAAAAGCAAAGACACTACAATCCGCGGATTCAAGATACCATCTACACGGAAATCCAGAAGATGGTGAATGCAAAGATCATTTTTCCGATTCATCATTCGACCTGGGTGTCAAATATAGTTCCTGTGCGCAAGAACGAAGAAATCAGAATTTGCGTCGATTTCAGGAGCTTAAATCAATCATCGCTTAAGGATAATTATCCTTTGCCGATCATGGAGCACACCTTACAGACGGTTACCGGTTCAGAGATGCTGTCTTTATTGGATGGTTTTTCTGGATATAATCAAATAGCAGTAGCTGAAGAAGATCAATTCAAGACGGCATTCACAACCCCGTGGGGTACATTTGCTTATGAAAGAATGCCCTTCGGCCTCATCAACGCCGGTGCTACATTCAGAGAGCCATGGATTTGACATTTGGTGACTTGAAGAATAAAGTAATAGTTGTCTATCTAGATGACCTCACTATTTTCTCAAAGACACGAGATCATTTTTCACATCTAGGGAAGGTCTTCGAGAGATGCAGATATCACAAAATATCATTAAATCCCAAGAAGTCTATCTTCGCGGTGACGGAAGGCAAGTTACTTGGCCACATCGTCTCCAAAGAGGGAACTCAAATCGACCCGACTCGGGTTGAAGCTATCCGAAGTTTGTCTCTTCCAACAAGCAGAACAGGGGTACATTCTTTCTTTGGTAAGGTAAATTTCATACCAGATTTTTCTGAGTTGACTAAAGATATATCTGCTATGATGAAGAAGAAGATAGTTTTCAAATGGACAGAAGGAGGCAAGAAGGCTTTCGCAGCAATAAAAGAAGCTATTAGTCGAGCTCCAGTACTAGTCCGTCCTAATTTTAAGAAGGAGTTCATCCTTTATTGTTATGCATCAGAGCATACTCTGTCCGCCATCCTGACACAGAAGTTAAATGAAGAAACTGAATCTCCAATAGCTTTCATGAGCTGTAGTTTCAAGGACAGTGAATCAAGATACTCTCAGATTGAAAAGAATGCCTATGCAGTTGTTCGAGCTGTAAAGAATTTCAGATTTTATATCTTGAATTCTCACACTATTGTATATGTCACAGATCCAGCAGTGAAAAGCGTGCTAACTCAACAAGAGATGGGCTCCAAGAGAGGTAACTGGGTCGCGAAGGTGCAAGAGTATGATTTGGAGATCAAGCCGACCAAACTCGTCTGCGGGAGAGGTCTTTGTTAGTTAATAGCAGAGGATGGAGATAAGAAGCTTCGAGCCAAAGGTATACCTGAGATCGAGCCTGAAGTAAAAGAAGACCTGCCAATGGTCTTGCTGATCGAGTCTTCGGGAGAATGGTTTACTGAGATATGGTATTACCTGACATACGGTGATTGTACGAATCACCTGAACAAGCAACAAAAGAGGACGCTTAAGCTAAAAGCGCAGAATTATGTAATCATCAGCAACGTCTTGTACAAGCGAGGTCTTGACGAAACCTTTTTGTTTGTGTGTTACCAAAGATCAACAACGGCGCTTGCTGGAAGCTTTGCACAATCAAGCATGCGGTGGTCACTTTTCTTCAAAAGTAACAGCTTTCAAAATCTTGCGGGCACAGTTCTTTTGGCCGACCATGTTCCGCGATGCATATGAGTGGGTACATAAATGTCAGTTGTGTCAACAGTTTGTTGGCAAAGCGAAGTTGGCAGCTGCTCCTCTCAGGCCAGTTGTTATGGATGCTCCATTTCAGCAATGGGGTTTAGATTTTATTGGCCCTATCAACCTACGTTCCAGTAAGGGACATATTTATGTTCTTACAGCCACTTATTATTTCACTAAATGGGTTGAGGCCATTCCCACCAAGCGAGCTACGTCTGAAGTCGTGTGTGAGTTCTTAAAGGAAAACATTGTCACACGCTTCGGGGTGCCTCATAAAATTGTGACAGATAATGCAAAATGTTTCTCATCCGAGGAGCTAATGGAGTTCTGTTTTGATCACAGCATTACTTTATCTCATTCATCAGATTATTACCCGCAGGGTAATGGACAAGTTGAGTCATTGAACAAGAACATTGTCACAATCATTCGCAAGTTGGTTGATTCTAGTCAACGGACTTGGCACAAGAAACTTTATGATGCTCTCTGGGCTGATAGAATTACTCCGAAGAGAGCCATTGGTACCTCACCCTTTATACTCCTGTATGGTACGGAAGCAATGATACCCATCACATTGGAGTTGTCTGCCTTGCAGTTGGCAACTATGATAGAAGATGGCGAATTTACAGATCCTATTCAGAAGCGCATCCTGTACTTGACAAAGCTCCAAGAAGAAAGGGTGGAGGTAGTAGATAGAATCACTCAAGTGAAGAAAAATTTTGACAAGAAAGCTCGCCAACAAGATTTCGAGGTGGGAGATCAAGTCCTCCTATGGGATAAGAAACATGAGCCCAAGGGAATGCACGAAAAATTTGATTCCTTGTGGCTGGGACATTTCAAGATTCATGAGCTCACAGGGGAGAACACCTATATTCTCTCGTGCTTGGATGGAAGTCTCCTCCCTCTACCACACAGCGGGCAGTACCTGAAGCACTTCGTCCCTTCAGGGGTGGAGTAAGTTTTCTCAAGAACAATCTTTGTAAATATTTTTCCTTGTTTTTCGTGATGTATTTCCCCTTTCCGTGATGTTTTCGTTATGTTGTGTTTCCCCTTTCCGTAACAGTCTTGCCGTGTTTTAGGTGATTAGTAGGGAAGTTCAACTATTAGGTGATTTCTAGGAAGTCCGGTTTTTAGGTGATTAAGGAAAGTCTTGCAAATAGGTGATTAGGAAATGATGCTGACTCCGATACCCAATGGACAACGCACTGGTCTAAGCTCAAACTCCAGAGATTCTATGGTTCTCCTATGCCGTAAGTATCCGCCATGGTCCCCAAACAGAGCCACTGTTGTACCCCAAAATTAAATTTTTTGTTATACTTAGACATTTTGAAGAAATGAGTAAAAGTCTTGAATAAATTAGTCAAAAAGGTCAAAATTTGGGTGTACATGTCTTGCATGAGGGGTCAAAACACAAAATTTTCAAAATCTGACGATCTGGGTCTGCTAAGAGCAGCTTAACCTACAAAACCCAGATCTTAGTTTTTTCATCCCTAAATTTTAGGAAAATTGCTATTTTTAGAAATTTTCTAAAATTAGTAACGTTTTCTGGGTTTCTTAAGAAAAGGATACTGGCAAAACTTTCTAAAAATAGAAAGTTGGTCCATCAGGTTCCAAACTGATTGTGATTGGCTCAAAATACGTCTGTATCAGGCTAGTGCAGTCAGAATCCGAAAAAGATCAGTTTTGCCCTACTGGGTCTATTCTGCTTTTTCAGAAGCATACCAGGAACTCTGAGGTCATTAATGGAGGTCAGTTAGCTGCCAGGCGTCAGATTTAGCATTCAGAGCTTTCAACAGAAGGCGAGATGATAAACCAGCACGGAGAACGAAGAAGTTGAAAAATGATAAAATTTTCTAACACTGGTGACTATGGGCGCCCTAGGTGAAGAAAGGCGCCCACCTTTTTAGGGCATCAAATGACAAAATTAGGGTTTAAGCCCCCAGTCAAACTTGTTCAGTTCTCTGTCAGCTTCGCAGCAAATCCAACGGCGCAGTCAACGGATCGTCCAGTCATCCAGAATTCGACGCCAAACACGAGGTATTCAAACTGAAGTCAGAATGGAAAGAAGTGAAATTTATCAGAAATTGACTAAGTCTGGGTGAAGTGGGCGCCCCAGGTGAAGAAGGGCGCCCAAGTTTTTAGGGTATCAAACAGAGGAATTTGTAGACGAAGCCCTAACGTGATCACTTCGCAATCAATCCAGCTTTCCAATGAGATATCCAGCACGTTGATCGGAGGTCGCAGTCGCCGGATATGAAGCACCAAACAGAGGGTCCGACGAAGGCTGAGAACGAAGTTTTAGAAGTGAGCAACAGAAAAGTGAAAATTTGACTAAGTATGGATGAAATGGGCGCCCCCAAGTAAAGATGGGCACCCAAACTTTTGAGGGGTCAAATTTCACTTTCCAACAAAATCTCTTCCAGAGGACCCCACCTCATATCTCGTCAGCTTCGCGATGAGCATAACAGGCAGTTGATCCGATGCCTGGAGCTCCAGATTCAAAGAGCTCATATGTAGAAGAGAAGCTAATGAAGAAATTTGAAGGTCATGAAAATGGCCAACTCTGAACAAAATGGGCGCCCCTGGAAGGAAAAGGCACCTATGATTTCAGAGGTCGAAATAAAGGATTTTCTCAGAGGTGCCTCCAGAACATCTTTCTCAGAATCAATCAAGCTCCGCCGTGAAACCTTCATCTCGCCTATCGGATCAATCTGCCAATGGGAAATCAGAGGCGAAGTAGGATGTCAAAATGGTGAAAAGTTGAAAATAACAAAAAATAAACTAACACTGGAGGAAGTGGGCTCCCTAGGTGAAGAAGGGTGCCCAAATTTTCATGCCTTAGAGAAATTTTTGAGATTTTCAAAAAGTTTCAGAATTACCAAGTGAAGGATGGCGTCCAAGTTCAATGAAGCTGAGTTTTAGGGTTTTGGAAATAAAAGCAAAGAAAGCAAAACCTAATCCAAAACCCTAAAGTCTATTTAACATCATTCTTTCATGTATTTTTCATTATTTTTGCAGGTAGCATCCAGAGGAGAAAGTTGGAGTAGCAAGTTTGAAGAATTTTTGTGATTCAAGAATCCATAGTTGCTGGTTTTACATCAGATTTTTCAAATCAGCAAGCATAAACCCTTGCTTTTTCAAGCTTTGTCATTCAGAAGATCGAATTTTTCAAGGAGAAGGCCAAGGCATTCCATTTTTCAGTCATCTGGGTCTTTTTGTCTCAATCTTCTGAAGAATTTTTCAAGAACTTCATCAAGTTGCAGCAAGTGCTTTTATTTTGCATGTCAGTGAAAACCTCAGTGCATTCAAATTTCAACCATCACGGGTCCTTTCAATCAGTCTTGAAGAAAACCCATATCACAACTATTTTCAAGAAAATTTGAAAACCTAGGGTTGGCTGCTTTTTCGATCAGCGGTCGGGGTTTTGCAAATCTAATCAACTGGGTCCATTTCTAATCTTGTTCGAACAAAACCCAGTGCCGGCTTTTTTCGGGAAAAATTGAAGAAATTAGGGTTTGCTGCTTTTTTAGGCAAAATTCAAAATTTTCAAAAACGGACGATCTGGGTTGTCTTGCATCGGAATTCTGAACAAAACCCATATCTCAGAACAATTTTCAAAAATTTGTTCGTTGGAGCAAGAAAATCAACATTCTAAAAATAGAAATTGCTCAAGACTTGTTTGAACCTAGGCGAGTTTACAGTCATTCTTCAAGTTTTCCGAAATGGAGTACACTCCCAATGTTTTCAAGACTGAATCAACTCTCTATCACGATTACATCAAAACTGCTGAGACAGACTTGCATCATATCAAGCCGGTGTTTGATCTACACGCCTTGGAGAGAGCAGGCAACACCTCAATCAAGAACCTAGACATTCCGGACTCCTCGCAGCAGCGTCAATTCCTATATCAGTTCAGAGTCTTGAGTTCGTAATCGCTTGCATTAAGCATTACAACCCGGCTACTAGGGAGATCCAGTCAGCAGATGGCAGATTGATTTGCAGTCTAAAGCCTGATATGATCGAGAAGTGTTTTTTCCATTCCCCCGTGGCCTGAAAGCGTTACTCTCTCAAAGGGTGAATGTGAAAGGATATGGAATATGCATAAAGATAAATATAGCAAAAAGATTGCACAGAGGTGGATGAAAGAAAAACATAACACACTGCCAAGTCACATTTTCATGATGTCAGCAAAGTTTGAAAGCGGCCAATGAGGTCAAAGATTTCCTTAGGTCAGTTGCAGATGGTAAAGATATTCTAGAAAAGCGGTGCTTTGCTATTGAGGGCATAGATGCACCGAACCGGGACACAGTTTCTAATTTCCTAGCGGATGTGATCGAGCTTTAAAGCAGCTTTCTTCTAGAAGCTTTCTTTCCCGCTTTCTTTCTATTCTTGGAATGATCCTTATCCATTCTTTGAGAAGAGAAAGAAGATAAGATGTAATAGTTGGCGTTTCCGCTTTTTCTACTTTCTAGGGTTTTAGATGTTATCTTCTTTCTAGATTTAGTAATAAAGCTTGCTTGCGAGCAAGCCCTAGATTGTGAAAGCAAGGAGATTTTAGGGTTCCCTACTCCTCTGCTTCTCTATAAATAAGAGCCTTTGCTCATTTAGTTTTTTTAACCGTGCTAGTGAGAACAAAACGCTGAGCCTATTGTGCCTTCTATTTGTTACTCAAGTATTGTTCAATTGTGTTGTGATAAGCAAATTGTTGAGCCTCTTTAGCCAACAAGGAGTTAGTGTGATTGCTGTTTCTAGTGTGTAAGAGCAAGATTGCAAGCCTCTTTAGTTGCAATTTCTTGTTCCAGGCATGTTAGAAGGGAGTTTTGTTCCAGAGATTTGAGTAATAAAATCATGAGCCTCCTTTGCCTTGGTCCAAAATCTCAGATTTCCGTTATTTATGTTCTACTTTTATGATCTTGATTTCACCTTACAGTGAAGTGTGTAGGTGTTTGTTGAGAGAGAGGTTATTGAAGTATTTTGTCAGAAAATCTACCTTGTTCATTTCTAGTTTCTCTTGCTCTGCTTATTACTTGGGAAGTTAGAAACGTCTTTAGTTTAAGTTAGTCGTAGTTGAAGTTCTTTAATCAGAAAATCTCAGCTGCGGCGTTTGTGTTTAATAAACCTTGTGCTCTAAGCTGATAAAAAACATAGGCAAGTTAGTTTTAGTTTACTTTCTTTCAACACCATCAGCAAGAGGGAGCTTCCCCTCCTAATTTGAAGAGCAGTTTATCTGTGCATAGCTGTCCGTTTCAAATACGCATACCAGAGGTGCGAATTTAAACGCCAACACTATCTATTGTATATCTTCCTCCCTTAATGTGATTTGGTGGTAACCTAACCTTAGGTCGATTTTTGAAAAATAGACCACCCCGTGAAGTTCGTCAATAAGCTCATCAACTGTGGGAATAGGGTATCTATTCTTTATTGTTTTTTGGTTTAAAGCCCTATAGTCGATGCACATCCTCATTGTGCCATCTTTCTTCTTTGAAAGTACAACTGATGAGGCGAAGGGACTAGAGCTAGATTGAATGTGCCCCATCTCTAATAACTCCTTTATGGTTTTCTAATCTCTTCTTTATACTTGCGAGGATGGCGGTAAGGGGTGGTAACAATTGGTTTTGTTCCCTCTTCCAATTCGATGGAATGTTCAAAACCTCTTTTTGGGGGAAGATCAGATGGAATGCCATTGAATACTTTTTTATGCCCTTTTAGGATTGGTTGTATGTCTATGTGGACCGACTTTCCCTTGGGAGTTGTTTTGTCTAGGATTAAGCATTGAGCCACCCACTCAACTTGGCCATGTCTAAGGGTTCTTTCCATCTTTTTTGATGATATTACCCTAGGGGATCTGTCGGATATTCCATGTAAAGTAACTCTCTTCCCTTCATGTACAAAGCATATCTCTAACTTGGGGATATCAAAGATAAAAGGACCCAAGGAATGCAGCCATGGGGTGCCCAAAATCACATCTGTGTCTCCCATATCCACAACGTAGAACTTGTCTTTAACTGGATGCTTTCCCAAAGTAATGTTAAGTTGGGAGATTTTCTTCCTGCTAGGAGTGGTGGGTCCATTAGCCAAGGTTACATTGAATCCTTTGAAATCTTTTGTTTCTAGCCCTAGTTTTTTAACTAAGTTTTCAGCAATAAAATTGTGGGTAGCCCCACTATCTACTAGGGCCGTTACCTTTTTTCCTTTAATTACTCCTCGGATTCTAAAAGGATGATGTTTGGATGCCTTTGAAATGCAATCTAGGGTTCCTCCTACCTCATTATTTTCATCAAATTTTGCCTTCTTGCACGGGCTCTCTTCCCCTTCTGTTTCTTGGAGCATTGCCTCAATCCCACGATCTTGGCTCCTTTTTCCACACCTATGTCCTGGCCCCCATTTTTCCTTGCAGTAGTAGCATAAGCTTTTCTTCTTAAGATCCCCTCGACCACAAGCATGCCCCGGGCCCCAAGGTTCTTTGCACTTAAAGCACGATTTCTTCACTTGGCCTTCCTTTTGTTTGCATATATGATCAGGTTCCCATGTTCTTTTGTGCTTGTCCTTCCCATAAAAATGTTTGTCTTTTGATGTTGTTTTACTTGAGGAGGGCTTTCCTCTTGTTTGGGCGGTATCTAGTTGAATAGCCTTGAGGATTGCCTCTTGAGGTGTGGAGGGGTCTAGGGCGCTTACTAGGCCACGCATGGCATCTGACAACCCTTCTATAAAATGTAAGTGAGCTTATCCTCGGATATTCCTGGGACCATGACTGCTAGTCTTTGGAATTCAGTGATGTATTCCTCAAGGGTCCCTCTTTGTCTTATTTTGGTTAGCTCCCTAAAGTATTTTTGGGGATGAGTTTGGTCAAATATTTCAAGGAGTCTTTTCTTGAAGACCTCACAGGCCTTGATGTTTTTGTGATCTTGGGTAATTAGGCCATGATGCCACTAGACATGCGCCCCCCTTCTAGATGTATTGAGAATGTAATGGCATCAGTCTCTGTCATGGGGCAAAGAGTTAGGTAGGTTTCTAGTTTTTGTAACCATGCATGGGCTGTAATTTTCCCCGACCCATCAAAGTTAGGGATGGACAGTTTTCCTATTTTACTTTGTATGTCTTTGTTTGGCGATTGTTTCTACCCCTATGATCATTTTTCATTACTACCTCACAATATGCTGTGAAGGGTATGCTTCTTTGGATTTCGGGATCAAGTCTTGCATATTCTAAGGCGAGTTCACGTACATTTGGATTGCTAGTTCTTCCATTTTCCCCTAAAGAACTTTCTTCGGCCAAGACATGGGGCCCATTGGTACTTGGGTTTGATCCTATTGTAGTCTTATGATTACTTTCAAATTGGCTAGGGGTGCTTTCCCTTTCATGTCTTGTATTAGGTCTAAGGTTGTTGTTTATGTTTTGAAGGGCTTGGAGCATGGCCTGACTAGTTTGTTGATTTTTTTCCATGAATGTTCTCAATTCTTGCTCCATAGTCCTCTTCTTTTCTCTTTCTAGGGCCCTTAAAGTTCGTTGGCTTGGTTGCATCAACTATTATCCCTCAGGGTGGCAGGATGGTGCTTTGATGCCACTTGTAATGTCCCCAAATTTGGAAAATCCCTAATTCTGCCTTCACTTATAAATTCAAGTGATCACCTTGGATTTGGGAATGTTTAGGGTTTGAGTAAGCAAGCCCCTGCAAAACAGAGTTAGAGAATATTTACGAGATAATATGAATTGGGAAATGTAAGGAAGACAAAGAAAGTGAGGTTAGCGATACAACTACCTGTTAAAACCTGCAACTATGTAGCAAACATTTATAAATAAAGACAATATCATATTATAAATATATTGGAATTCTTTAGGTTTCCTAATTCGTTCTTCTTGGGTCAAAATGGTCTGATAGGGTGTCCAAGAAACCCTCTACCCTAGGCAAAAGAGCAGTACACCCCTCTTGGCCCCATGTGGCCTCTTGCCATCCATATGGGGTGGTGTGCCTAGTGAGGCGTCCTATCGCTATTTCTCGTCATTAGAACCATTATTGCTCAATTAATCATTATGTTGGGAGGTTGAGGGTGCAACTACAACAGGGTGTCCAGGAAATCACACCTTCTAAGTCCAAGAGCAGTACGCCCCTCTTGGCCCACATGTGGCAGGCCTCAACCATCCACCATGGGGTGGTGTACTTAGAGGATGACCCCAATGCTGTTTCCCCTCCTCGTAGGCCCTCAACTCCCTTCATCATGGCTGGTTGTTACAGTCAGAAAATATGAACATTATTCCACAAACACATTCTGTTCTTACATATTAAATCAATGACACAGATTCATCATTCATATTTAGCAAATATTGATAACTCAGATTTATGCTATGTTTCACCAAGTTTCCGGTACGGGGGAACGACAGGATGAGTTTTGGGGATGGCATTTTTTTGAGGTGATTTTTGGGGACGGGGGGACAGCTATATAGTATATATATAGAGAGAGATAAATTTTAAAAATCTAGGGAAATTTCAGATATTTATATGAGTAATGATAATCATAACAATGAACTTTCATAAAGTTGCAAATGTAATCACCAATCATATTGACATATGCATCATAGAGTTGAACAAATTAATGCTATAGCTGCCTAATTGCTTCCATGGACCATAATTCATGTCAAACAGTCAATGTGCATATGATATAAAATAATAAAATGCCCAAAGGCTACAAGTTTGCACTACAAATCAAAATGTCAAAATGACAAAGTCACGAGTGTCCAAACATAGTAATAGAATGTATGATGGCTGTTACATCCCTTGCATTGAGACTATGAACTTGGTTATGTGTATTTGGATGCAAAGTTAGTTGCAAGTAACTCTTTTCACGTGAATGTGAAATTGAGAATTGAATGGATGTTTTATTTATCCTAACTGTAAAGCTAACGATCTTTTTATGGCAAGTGAATTTCTTCTTCACATGAAATTGAATGTGTTTATGAGTTGATATTTAAAAATGTATTTATATAGCTGTTGAGAACATTCTAACCATAATACTTGTCAGTGGATGCAGGACGGATGACATCGCGACGGAAAAGGAGATGTCATCAGGGAGAGGTAGTGGTTAACAAAGGATCGGAAAATGTCATCTCGCCTTGAGCCGGTGTATGACAAATACCTAAGTCATGACTTGGCCATAAACAATTCAAAGTAATTAATTATTTTATAAGTCAATTTAAAATATTTATATAAATATAAACCTTTAATTACATCAAATATTTCTTTTATTCAAATTTTGTTCGACCGCTCTTCACCAGCGTACAAAAACGCCCAAGATGGGGCAGATTGAAGGTTTCTTGAACGGCTGAAGGGGATTCGAACTACCTTAGGAAATTGTGTTTTCATTCATTTTTTTCATATCATTGGAGTTCAGCTTGAATTCATTATCCTTTGATAGTCGAGTCTTATTTTGAGATTTTCAAATACAGTACTCTGTTGCTCGTCATTCCGTTCAACTACCATAAATCTTCCTTGCCTGAATATCTTCCGTTTTTAAGTCTGAAATATTTTTTCTTCTACTCATTCGGGAGTAACTCGAGGTTTCTCTCTGTTACATCTTATACCCTAACTGCTGGCGAATTCTCAAGTCTAATTTTGGAAGAGCAATACATCTCTGTTCTTGTTCATGGTTGGAGTGTCGGCGTGCTTGGAAGTCGTGGTTACTGGGTTAAGAGATAATTTCTTCAGTTTCAAATTTTTCTACTCTCAGTCAGGTGAGTAACAATTATTCACCAAGTGTATAATTTTGATATTTAATTCTTGAGCTATTACCGTGTTCCTTTAATTTGATAATTATTTCCAGCTTGAATCATATCTCTCTTTCTCTCATAAGTGATTAAGAATTAATGCGTATTGCTAATCTCTCCATCGATATAAATGGAAGCAAAGAATTCACATCGTGTTCTTCTGAACTGGGAACCTTGTTGGAACCACCGTTGGTACTCTGTTTTGCACGTTTTCTTACTCTGCCATCTATGCCGACCTTGAAGGCAGTAAACCTTTAATCTATAAGCTTTATATAATTTTTTTGTTAAACCCTTGTCAATTTAGGAGTCCAAATATGGCATCTTGAGTTATTTGTCTGGGAACTGGATTTGATTATGTGACATTTCTTCTTCTCCAATCTGAGGTTAAGACTGGTCAGATATTTGAGTCTATTGGTTATATCTTGAATTGGTTTTCAATTACTTGGAATCATGAGAAGCTTTTAAACAATTTGTGATAATCTCAATATGCAGTCACGACCTTGTTCCGTTGTTCGATCTTTGGAACTCTTCTTAATGTATATGAATATTTATTTGAGACTGGAAAATCTCTCTAGTGAAAATATTTTCAATCACATTCTCTTAGTGGTTAAGATATAACTAGAAATTTGTGAAAAGAGAGCCAATTGACAATTAATCTTTAATCTTGAGTCATATGTAATCATGTCGAGCAAGGGTGAGAGCGTTGACAGCATAGGAGTGCCAAAAATGTAAAAGAAATCCTTTGCCAAGGTATGATGCTAGATTCAACTTCTGTCAGCCATCAAGTACCAGATATACCCTTGATCAGAGTGACCTTTCTAGTTGGGAGGTACCCTTAGTAAGGTTTGATCAGGAGGTATAGGTCCTTGACACCAGGCTCAGAGGCATGATGATGATGATGATAAAAAAGAGATCCTTGTTGATTACCCTCGTGAAGGGATGGGTTCCTTCAGTTGAAGGAACATGGGAGACCAGTAGGTCTTCGGTTGGGCGGTAAAGCCCCTGATGATATCTTTTTTTTCCCATGAAGACTATGTCAAGGTCAAGTGCTTCAGCTTCTTAATTGTAAACTCTTGAAACCCTATTCTCTCTCTTAAAGCATTTGCAATGATTACTTAGTATAAAATGAACAGTTGTAATTTTATTTTGGAATAAATGAAAAGTTACTTAAGTTTGTTACTTTTTTGTTTTTTGGAATTCAGTAAAGGCTCTTTCCAGTTAATTCGGTTAGTCTTTTTTTTTCAGCTGAATTGAAGTTTGAAAATAGTTGAAAACTGAATGTTATGTAAGTTACTTTATTTTGAAGTTCTTACCGTTTAAATGAAAAGTGGAAACCCTAGTTTAATAGTTATTTGGTTATTGTTCTTCCGTGAATCGGTTGGTGGAAACTGTTAGTTGTTTCAACTCAGCTGAAACCAAAATCTTAGATGTTAGTTGAAATTTAAATTGATTCAGTTTAAACCATTTTGGAAACTCTTGAAAGAAAACAAGTTACTGTCACTGTCACTGTGAGGGGCTGGCTCATCTAATGGAACTCCAACCAATCCCTCCTGTCTCTCCTCCTCATCAATTTGTGTGACGTCCTTTGGATCAACATCCCACCATCACGCTTGAGTTTGTCTATACTCAGGAGTCTGACGATATTGGAGTCACAAAGCACTATGCACAACCACTAATTTCTCTGCCTGTCTAGAGGTCAGCCTATTCCTCTTGATAGAATGAATAAAGCCATATGTTAACCAAATCCTCTCTGCAGCAAAGGAACTAGCAACCTATGAGAGGAGACGAAAACTAAATTAGTAATTTATTAATTAGGACATTCAATTTAAATTATGATTATATAAATGTTCAACACTAATTGAAATCAAATTATGTTAATTTAATGTATTACTTGTGAAAGGAGGCGAATAGCAAGCGTCCTCAATTGTGGTGCATCCTTCCCATGCTATGACCACCATCCAATAGGATCCCTTTGAGCTATTGTAGTTCTATCTACCCTAGCCTTTGGTTTGCCGAATGTTGGACCACGAAGATTAACAAAGTTAGTGAATTGTGTACGAACTAGACTGGCCTCCTCAATTGAATATATTTTTGCAAGGGCCCTCATAAACCCTTCTTTCACCTCATCGTCATCACAAGGAGGCATCCTACTAGGTCTTGGTACATACCATTTGGGATTAAGAGCAAAGGCTGCCATATGAAGCGGGGTGTTCATAGTGTTCCACTGCCACGTCACAATGGGCCTAATTTTTTGCTCATATAATCCTGAATTAGGATCCCTATAAGAAATTGCTTTCTTCATTTTTCCAAGCATGGAGTCAAAAGTTTCATAAATCTCTCGAAGAGTTGGAGAGTCTGTATCAGCATATCTAGTGACATCTACAACTGGTGAAATGATGGAACAAGGAAATCTGCAAACAAAAATTTGAAAAAAGACAAGTTAGAACTTAGAAAATAAAAAAGTAATAAAATCATATATATTTTTTTTATAAAATCAGCAATCAATAACAATTTTTTAATTCACATTGGACCACCAATTATCATCAAGAATTTTTTGTTTGATGCTTCTCCCTTCTGCAGTGCTTGCCATAGACCATCTATTCCACTCTGAATTAACCATCATCAACTGTAGGGCCTCCTGCACCTCGACCATCCTCTCTAACAAAATAAAGTAGCTGGCATACCTTGTCGCTACTGGCTTGAGAAATTCCTTCCTCGAAAATGTCCTAAACAAGTGAGGTGTGATGGTTGCAAATAAACATCTGAATGTCTCTAGCCTCTACAACCACCTGGTGCACCCAATCTATCTTCTCTATGTCTTTCAATGCGTTGGTCAACGCATGAACACAAGGGGTTCAAAAGATGTGCTTGTAAGCACCGTCAACAATCAAACTTGCTAATCTGCACACACATGTTGAATCAGTAACCACCTACACATCATTGGCTGCCCCAACCTCCTCTATAGCCTCTTTCAAAATATTATATTGGAATTCTGCATCCTTGCACTTCCCAGAACAATCAATGGCTCTAAGGAAATATGAACCAGCTGAACATGTGACTATGATGTTTATAAGTGGCCGCTGTCTAATATCGGTCCACCCATCCATGATAATAGAGCAGCCTGTTCTAATCCAACGTTGTCTCGTGTCCTCCATCACCACACTCACCTTAGAATCTCCATCACCACACTCACCTTAGAATATTCTTTGTCAAGGAGTGTAGTGCGTAATTTATTTTCTCCAGGGGGAACGAATGAGGTACCAACAGCTGCCACATCTCTAAACATTTGTTTGAAGTAGGGAGAATGTGCTACATGGAATGGGATGGCATAGGCATAGAAAAATTTGGCAATGAAAGACTTTGCCACATCTCGTGCTTGTACATTGAACATACTTGCAACTGTATTTTGCTGTTCACTAGAAGTACTAGCCTTCCTCTTCCCTCTTGTGGAAATATGAACATCACCCGCACTACTACTACCACTACCAACACTAGGACTACCAAGCATAGAGGGCATAGGTGAGGTTGAATGTGCGGATTGAGTTTGCATTGGCTGCTCCATAGGCTTTCCTCCGGCCTCCATGTGCAATCTATAACACTCTATCCTCTCAAAATCTTTTATTTTTGTACAAGCCTTGACCTCATGGCCTCCAAAACTTAATAGATGAGAATAGACTCTTGTATAGCTCCCATAATATTTATCTTTGCAAATGTGACATTGCCACAATCTACTACCCCCAGTGTTTTTCCCTTTGCCTTGGTCTATACGTGATGCTAGTTGAAGAAGAGGTTTTTTAGGATTAAAAGGGCTTTTTGCATATTTTTTCAAATCTTCAGAAGGGATATCAAATGGGTTTGTTTGAAGCTGCCCCCTTTCAACTGATTGGGTTTCTTCTCCCCTCTCAACATGCCCACTATCTTCACTACTGCTGCTCATTTTGTTTTGTTTTGGTTTTTGCAAACTGAAAATTAAAAAAAATACAAAAAATCATACATTTTATCATTTTAACTTAGAAAAAAATGGAAAAAAAAGGAAAGATAATGGAAGAATAACGTACCTCTTTCTGGTTTTTGCAAACTGAAAATTAAAAAAAATACAAAAAATCATACATTTTATCATTTTAACTTAGAAAAAAATGGAAAAAAAAGGAAAGATAATGGAAGAATAACGTACCTCTTTCACTTCTCTTGCTGGTTGCTGCCTTAATGCTCTCCTTTTTGCCTTTTAAATGTTGGTTTGTCTTCTCCAACAACTCCTTCAATCCCTCCTCTTTCTCTTTTCACTTGGCTCTTGGCTAAATTTTTTTTTTGGCAAGTTAAAATGAGGTCAAATGAAGGTGAGTTTTAAGTGGCCATATTAGGGTTGGGAGGGCGTGGGGTCCACAAAGGAAAGCATTAAAAAAAAGTAAAAAAAAAGTTTTAAGTGGCCATATTAGGGTTGGGAGGGCGTGGGGTCCACAAAGGAAAGCATTAAAAAAAAAGAAAATTAAAATTAAAATTTGCCCTTTTTTTTGTGTTAAATTTGCTGTTGGGAAAAGGGGGATGGTTTGCCGTCCCCGGGACGGACGAGGGATGGCTAGGCGTCCACTATCCATCCCCTATTTGCTTCCGGGACATTTCGTCAATTTGGGGACATCCCCGAAAAAAGGGGACTTTTTGGGGATGGTTGCCAACCGTCCCTCAGGCGTCCCCCGTCCCCGAGACGTCCCCGGTACAGGTACGGGGGGTAAAAACCTAGGGGATGCGTCCCCGTGTTTCCTTGGATTTATGCATATGTATAGACTACCATTATCATGACCAATAAATGTTAGATCTTCTGCAAACATGCTGTGTATACCAGTATCATGCTCATCTTCAGTTTATATTATATTCACAAATATATCATATGAAGCATATCTCTGTTTGGCTGATGCTGGAGTCTCAATCAGAATCGAGATTCTCTTCAGTACTATCTGAGTGCAGAAAAAATGTGATTAATCCTTCCCCTTTCAGCCTTGCATCGTTCTTACTTTTATCCCTTGATCGAGGTCTCTTTGCTACGGATGTGTTTCTTCCTAGAGAGCGACTGGATGTGTCTCCTCATCACTGAGTTGTTTCATAACATGGCCGGCCCTTCTTGTTAATTAGTTAATTATTTTTTTGTTGCTGGGTTAGTCAGCCCTTCCTTTATTTTATATTATATATATTTTTCCTTGGTTCATATTGGGTGTCTTTATGGTATCTATGTATTGCAATTTTATCAACTATTTGAATCTGTCTATGATAATCACGTCTAAGGAAAACAATTATATTAGTTTTTAATTCCGTAATTGCTCAAACTTAGATTTTTATTTTTATTTTGGTATACTTGAGGTTATTAATTTGAGGGACATGATGTTGAAGCCTTGCAAACAGGTTAGAAACCATATGCAACCAAAAATTTGATAAATTGACTATCTTAATTAAGCATCATCAAATTCTCATCAGAATCATAAGGCATTTTAAATTTGTTTGAGAAGCTCAACCATAGGAGAGCATAGGATAAGGTGACCTCGATAGGGTGTCTTTGGATCGTCTGCCCTAGGCCCAAGAGCGGATATACCATCCCTCTTGGCCTCATGTGGCCCGTTCCATCCATATGAGGTGGTGTACCCAGTGAGGTGTCCACATCCCATTATCCCCTCATCTTGCCATCCATTTCCCTCTCCCTATGATTGGACTTCTTTTGTTGATTCACCATGGTGGAGGGGTGAGGTTACAATAGGGTGCCCCGGAAGCCTACCTCTCCTAAGCCCAATGGCAGTACCCTTTGTAGCCCCTTGGCCTCATGGGGCTCATTTGGTCCCCACCTTGAGGTGGTGTACCTAGGAGAGTGCCCCATCATTGTACCCCTCTTGCGATCCCTCATCTCCTCAACCATGGCTGAAAGCATTCAGGACATATAACAAATAAACTGTGGAAAAAACATTAATTTAGTCATACTTAATATACATTGATATATGTAAACAGTCTTAACAGCAATGTATCATTAGTATTTCAGATATATAATAAACAATCACAATTATTTATACTAAATTATACTGCAACTGCATAATTATAAATCAGATTTCATACCACAAAACTCAGAAAACCAGACTGCTGCACATATACCAAACATTTAATTATTTCTAATTTAGAAGGTACAGATTTCTATTTCCTATCATTCGATGCCTTTCCTTCATCCCAAGGTTGTGTTAAAAGGCTCCTCAAAAGGGACGAAGGACAGGGATGGGTTTCTCCAACTGTTGCGTCTATCCATGAAATGGTGTCTCCAAGGGATGGACACGTCCATTCACCTCTTAAACTGGTCACTGCCTTTTGACTGGGTGATCTCTTTTAAATTTGTTTTATTAATCCCTTAATGCAGGGTCATCCCTCCTTAGGTGGCAGCTATTCATTTAATTATTATTGCTTTATAAGATCAGGGGCATCACAGTCCTTCCCTCCCAAATTTGCTTGCCGTCAAGCAACTTTAGATTCGGATGATCAAATATGTCAGCTCCTTCCCATGTTGCATCTTCAGTAGGTAGACCCTTCCACTTGACAAGGTATTCTTCAATTGTTTTGTTTCTTAGTCTTTTTCCTTGCACATTAAGGATAGTCTTTGGTTCCAAGATCAACTTGCCTTCATCATCAAGCGGTGGCAATTTCGAGCATGGAATAACATGTTGCCCCAACACCTTTTAAAGGTGAGATATGTGAAACATATTGTGAATTCTGCTATTTATGGGAAGTTCCAATTCGTAGGCCACTTCTCCTATCTTCCTCAATATTTTATATGGTCCATAGAATCAGGGCTCAAGTTTTTCTGCTCCACTGACTTTGAGTGATGACTGTTTGTATGGATGCAAACTCAGAAAGACTAAATCTCCGATCTCAAATCTCCATTCAGTTCTCTTCCTATTCGCATACACCTTTTGTTGGTTCTATGCTTGGTGGAGGTTTTCCTTAAGTGTATTCATGATATTCATATTTTGTTGTATGAAATTCCTAGCTCCCGACACACAACTCTTTGAATGGATCAAGTCTCCGAAGGATGTTGCTGTGTATCCATACAATGCTTGGAAGGGACTCATCCCTATCAACATGTGGTGAGTGGTGTTGTAGCAGTACTCTCCCAAATGTAACCACTTAATCCATGCATTCTGTTGCCCTGTGACATAGTTTCTTAAATATCCTTCCAATCATTTGTTGACAATCTCAATTTTCCCATCAGTTTGCAGATGATAGCTAGTGCTGGGAGTTAACTCTGTTCCGGCTAGTTTGAATAGATCTTGCCAAAATAGACTAAGGAAATGACTGTCTCGATCACTCACAATGTTTCGGGGTAGTCCATGTAATATGAAAACTTATTTAAAGAAGACTTCGAACACTTGGAGGGTTCTAAATTCTGTTGATATAGCCATGAAGTGTGCATATTTGGTTAAGTGATCCACCACCATATAGATGCAATCTTTCCCTTGTACTCTAGGTAGCCCCGTTATGAAGTCCATAGATATGCTCTTCCATTTCTGATTGGGTATGGGTAGGGATTGGAGTAGTCCTGTTGGATATGTATGTTCCTCTTTGTTTTTTTGACACACCAGACATTCTGTAACATGTTTCAACATGCCTCCTTTAAGGCCTTTCCATGAGAACCTCTCCTTGATGTGTTTGTAAGTCTTGTAATAACCTTGATGTCTGGTTGATGGGTTGTCATGGTAATTTTTTAAAATTTTCTTCTTTACCTTTGACCTAGGTGTGATGTATATCGAGTCCTTATACAAAATGAGGTCATCTATAACCTAGTACCCCTCTTCTTGTATCTTTCTTTCTATTATATCACTTGAG
Organism: Sequoia sempervirens; assembly: GCA_007258455.2. Lineage (NCBI taxonomy): Eukaryota > Viridiplantae > Streptophyta > Pinopsida > Cupressales > Cupressaceae > Sequoia > Sequoia sempervirens. The sequence continues at coordinate 3,848,237 of VDFB02179234.1, forward strand.
AATGAGTCCTTAGCATACTCTGTGAGTATAGATGTTTTCCATTAAGTGGATATCGTTGTCATTGAATTGAGGTGGGGTCTTCGTGGCAAGGCATCGGCCACAATATTGTTTTTGCCCTTCATGTATTCAATGTTGAAGTCGTATGCTTGCAACTTACTCATTTTTGTTGTCTATCATTTAAGTCTTTTTGGTTTAGGAAAAATCTTAGACTATTGTAGTCGGTCTTCACGATGAATCTTCTGCAAACCAAGTATTTTCTAAACTTTGCAAGGGCATGCATAATTGCTAGCATCTTTTTGTCGTAAACTGAGTATGTTCTTTCTATGTCCTTGAGTTTTCTACTCTCAAAGGCTATGGGGTGTTTATTTTGCATTAATATTGCTCCAATGCCTTCCCCTGAGACATCGCAATATAACTCAAAGGTTGAGGAGAAATCTGGTATCGCCAGCACTGGGCAGGAACTCATCACTTCCTTAAGCTTATCAAAAGTTGTTTGTGCTCCTCCATTCCACATAAATGCTTCTTTTTTAGTTAGATCGGTGAGTGGTGCAGTTAACTTCGAGAATCCTTTTACAAATCTCAGGTAATAACTACAAAGTCCCAAGAACCCTTTGAGGTGTGTTAGAGTCTTGGGTTTTGGCCAACTTCGAATTGCCTCAATCTTTTCTTCATCCACCCTTGCTCCTTGAGCACTAATTTTGTGCCCCAAGTACAAGATCTCCTCCATACTAAACTTGCATTTGGATAATTTGGCAAATAAGGAATGTTGTTCAAGTATCTCTAGTACTTCATCTACATGTTTTAGGTGTTCCTCCCAAGTCTTACTATAAATTAGGATGTCATCAAAGAAAACCAATAGGAATTTCCTTAGTTGCCCTCTGAAAATATGGTTCATGCAAGATTGGAAAGTGGTTGGTGTGTTGGTTAACCCAAATGGTAGGACAAGAAACTCGAAATGACCATAGTGGCACCTAAAAGTATGGAAAGCGACCTGTTTAAGCAAATAATCATCTGTTAAAGGAGCGATTACCTTACATGGGCCGGGTGCAACGATTATTCTCACCTAAGTGGCAGCGATTATTCATAAAGCAAGGAGCAGTGATTAATTAGGCCAACGATAATATTAAGGAGACAATATTAATAAGTATTAATTATCCCCTTAAACGGATGGACATACCTGTTGACAAGTATGTACCATGAAAGGAGGTGTCTCTCAGCCTTCGGTGGGTATAAGAGGAAGTAAAGACACTAACAATCGGGATCATAATAGGAAGAATACGAAGTATTATATATATATGATCTGCAGTTAGTAAACAACAGCAAAAGTAATTGACCAACAACATAGCCTCTTATACTTATATAGCAGATTCAATTAGAGTAATAGCATAATCAATTCCTATGGTATGATGCTTATTTGTCCGATAAATGTAGATATATAATCGTACCAATATAATAGCATATTATGTAGCATATATTTACTGATATTATGAGTAGTGATATGATTCGGGTTTGGCAATAATTGGTCATGAAGGGATGAGGTAGGACTGCAAGGAGGGGGAACTGTGAATAATTCCTCACTAGGTATGGCACCTCATGATGATGGTTAAGGACAATTGGTTAAGGACCACATGAGGCTAGGGAGGATAAGGTCCTATCCTTGGGCCTAGGGTTGAGCATCAAGGACAACCCATTGCATCGCCCTACTATCCCCACTTGAATCAATTGTTGAAGTAAATAAAGAGGGATCTTCAATCATAAGAGGAGAGTTTGGCTTGATGGAGGGGAACGATGTAAAGCCCTCACTAGGTACACCACCTCATGATGATGGTTAAGGACCATCGATTAAGGACCACATGAGGCCACAAAGGATAAGGTTCTGCTGTTGGGCCTAGGATAGACAATACTTGGGGCACCTCATCATGTCCACTACTACAGTCCTCATTATGGTTGAGCCCACATAATCATTGGGACTTGTTATAATGATATATATAACCTCTCTTAGACTTAGAATTAAATGTATTTCATGGATTGTGTCTATCATATTCATCTAACATGGTTTCAGGTTTCCATAACCAGATTTATATCATCTCAATTTTAAGTAGAGAATTATATCTTTAACTATAATCTGCTATTGGTTTCATTTGGAATTGTGGTTTCACGGCAAAATATAAGGTGATCCGAAAAGGGGCCATTACAAGTGGTATCAGAGCATGATTTTTCCAGCTCGAGGGATAGAAAATAGTTGATGCTTAGTCAAAGAGATTTAAAGGCTCTTGAAAGGGAAAAGAAAAAATTACAATTAGTAACAACAACACAAGGGGGGAATCAATGGAACACGAATTTAGGGAATTCATGGAAGAAACAGCCCAAGCTCTACAAAACATAAATGCCACCATAGATACTCTTAGGTCTCACCAAGGAAATGGGAGGGAAGCCACCCCAAGCCAATCTGAAAATGACACTACAGCAAGGTCCACCCCAAGAATAACTCGGCTTCCCTTCTTATCTAGGAAAGGGTCATCAAGGGAAGAAGAGGAAGTTGAAACATCTAATTCCGAATTGAATGAACTTGCTACAGCATATGCAAGACTTGACCCTGAGGTCAAAAGGAGCATCCCTTTTAAGGTATATTATAGGGCTGGGAAAAAGAAGGCCCATAGAAAGAGAAAGAATCAAACTAATCAAGATTTACAATGCATTGTAGGCAAGCTGGCCATCCCAAGTTTTGAGGGATCAGGAAAAACTATAGCCTGTTCATGGGTTCAAAAACTTGAAACCTACCTATCTCTCAACCCAATGTTAGAAGGGTATGCCATTAAGTTTTCCATATTACACTTAGAAGGGGTTGCCCATGATTGGTGGCACCATGGTCTAATCACCCAAAATCATCAAAACATAAAGACTTATGATATCTTCACAAAGATACTCATTAAGAGGTTTGACCAAATGCACCCCCAAAGCACTTCAAAGAATTAACAAGAATAAGACAAAGGGGAACTCTTGAGGGCTATATCACTGAATTCCAAAGGTTAGTAGTTATGGTCCCGAAAATATTTGAGGAGAGGCTCACTTATCTATTCATAGAAGGATTATCTAATTCACTCCATGGCCTAGTAAGTGCTTTTGATCCCACCACACTTAGGGAAGCAATCCAAAAAGCCACATGTCTTAATGCCAAACAAGAGAAAGAGGCCACTCAAAAAAGGAAGATAAGTACTTCCATGGAAGTGATAAACAAAGAAGACCATTCCTTTCCAAAGACGCCTAAGAAGAACTTAGAAGAAAAAACCCTATGCTACGATTGCAAAGAAAGATGGGAGCCTGGTCATATATGTAAGCAAAAGGAAGGACAAGGAAAGATGTGTTTTAGATGCAAAGATCCATGGGGACTGGGACACAAATGCAATACAAGGGATCTTAAAAGGAAGAACTTATGTTACAGGTGCAAAGAAAAGTGGGAGCCAAGGCATATATGTGGGAGAAAAAGTCAAGCCCACAACATAGAGGCAATATTTGATAAAGAAACAACCAAGGAAGAAAACCCAAGCAAGAAAATAAAGTACGATGATTAAGATGAAGAGTGTGGAACCTTGGCCTCCATTTCAAAAGCATCCAAGCATCACCCTTTCAGGAGACAAGGTGTCATTAAGGGGCAAAAAGTGATAACCCTTGTTGATAGTGGGCAACCCACAATTTTATTGATGAAAACTTGGTGACAAAATTAAAGCTAGGAAAAGAGGACTTTAAAGGCTTTAAGGTGTCATTGGCTGACAGATCTACTACTCCATGCAAAACAAATTTTTTCCAACTAAATATCACCCTAGGGAGACATCTAATCAAGGATAAATTCTACATTGTAAATATGGGAGATACAGATGTAATTTTAGGTACCCCTTGGCTACACTCATTAGGATATTGTATCCTAGACTTTCCAAAATTAGCGGTATGTTTTGAACATAATGGGAAAAAGGTTCTTTTACAAGGGATATCCGATGGGTCTCCTAGGACAATCTCATCCAAAAAGATGGAGAAACCCTTAAAACGTGGCAAGTGGAATGGATAGCCCAATGTTTAATCTTGGATAAGTCCTCCACCAAGGAGAAAACAATTCATGTGGACGTACAACCTCTATTGAACAAACATAAGAAAGTTTTTAGTGACACTCTTTCGGGACTCCCACCAAAGATAGGCTTTGAGCATTCCATAGAGTTAGAAGAAGCGACCAAACCCGTTGTCACCACTCCCTACTGCCATCCTCACAAATACAAGGAAGAAATTGAAAAGACCATAAAATAATTATTAGAGATGGGACATATCCAACCAAGCTCTATCCCTTTTGCCTCTTCCGTGGTACTTTCAAAGGAAAAAGATGGCACAATGACAATGTGCATTGATTACAGGGCACTAAATAAAAGGGCAATGAAGAACCAATACCCCATTCCTCGAGTAGATGAGCTAACTGATGAACTCCATGGGGCGGTCTATTTCTCACGAATTGATCTTTGGTCAGGATATCATCAAATTAGACTAAGGGAGGAAGATATACCCAAAACAACCTTCAGATGCCACTATGGTCATTTTGAGTTTCTTGTCCTACCCTTTGGGCTAACGATCGCCTCACCACCTTCCAATCTTGTATGAACCATATCTTCAGAGTGCAGCTAAGGAAATTTCTATTGGTCTTCTTTGATGACATCCTCATCTATAGTAAAACTTGGGAAGAGCACCTAAGGCATATAGATGAAGTATTGGGAATATTGGAGCAACATTCCCTATTCGCCAAACTACTCAAGTGCAAGTTTGGGATGGAAGAAATTTTGTACCAAGGGCACAAAATTAATTCTCAAGGAGTAAGGGTGGATGAAGAGAAGATCGAATCCATAAGAATTTGGCCAAATCCCAAGCCTCTAACACACCTCAGAGAATTCTTAGGACTCTGCAGTTATTACCGAAGATTTGTCAAGAGATTCTTAAAGCTGACCACACCATTCACAGGTTTAACCAAGAAGGGGGTATTTTTCTGGAGCAAAGAAGCACAAGCAGCCTTCTAGAAACTTAAAGAAGTAATGAGTTCTTGTCCCATCTTGGCGATACCAGATTTTTTTGTAACCTTTGAATTATATTGTGATTCTTCAGTAGAGGGCATCAGGGCAGTGTTAATGCAAAAGAAGCACCTCATAGATTTCGAGAGCAGAAAACTCAAGGGCATAGAGAGAACCTATTTTGTGTACGACAAGGAGATGCTAGCAATCATGCATGCCTTCGAAAAATTCAGACAATATTTAATGTGGAAGGTTTGTAGTGAAGACCAATCATAATAGTTTGAGGTTTTTCTTAAACCAGAAGGACTTGAATGATAGGAAATAAAAATGGGTAAGCGAATTACAAGCTTATGATTTTGACATCGAATATATGAAGGGCAAAGACAATGTGGTAGCCGATGCTCTGTTACAAAGACCCCACCTTGGTTCCATGACAACAATATCCACGGAATGGAAAACATGCTTGCTTACTGAGTATGCTAAAGACACATTCTCAAGTGACCTCATAGAAGGGAAGGTGCAAGATGATAGGTACCTAGTCAGTGATGATCGCATCCTTTACAAAGATAGGATATACATCACTCCTTGTTCAACACTAAAGAGAGAGATTTTGAAAACCTATTATGACAACCCACTATCCGAGCATCAAGGATACTTCAAGACTTACAAACAAATTAGGGAAAGATTCTCATGGAAGGGCCTTAAAGGAGATGTACTCAAACATACTAGAGAATGCATGGTGTGCCAAAGAAATAAAGAAGAGCATACATTCCCTGTAGGTCTCTTTCAGTCCCTGCCCATACCTGATTAAACCTGGGAAAGCATTTCTATGGATTTCATAACAGGATTACCCAAGATACAAGGCAAAGATTGCATCTATGTGGTAGTAGATTGTCTAACTAAATATGCACACTTAATGGCCATAGCAACAAAGTTTAGAGCCCCTCAAATGGCCGAAATTTTCTTTAAAGAAGTCTTCAGATTACATGGTCTACCCCGGAATATTGTAAGTGACTGAGAGAGCCGTTTCCTCAGCCAATTTTGGCAAGAGTTATTCAAGTTAGTTGGAACAAAACTAACCCCCAACACCAGTTATCACCCACAAATAGATGGAGAAAGAGAAATTGTCAATAAATGGTTAGAAGGGTATTTGAGGAACTATGTCATCGGGCAACAGAATGGGTCGATTAAATGGCTACATTTGGGAGAGTATTGCTATAGTACCACTCACCACATGTCTATAGGGATGAGTCCCTTTTGAGCACTATATGGATACGAGGCAACATCCTTTGGGGACTTGATTCGCTCAGAGAGTCGTGTGCTAGGAGCAAGGAACTTCATAGAACAAAATGTGGATATCATGAATACACTTAAGGACAACCTTCATCAAGCACAAAACCAGCAAAAAGTGTATGCGGACAAGAAAAGAACCGAACGAACATTTGAGATCGGGGACTTGGTTTTTTTAAGGTTGCAGCCATATAAATAATCGTCTTTCAAAATAAGTGGGGCCGAGGAACGTAAGCCTATAATTTATGGGCCATACAAGATTTTGAGGAAAATAGGAGAAGTTGCTTATGAGTTGGAGCTGCCCGCAAATAACAGAATTCACAATGTGTTCCACGTATCCCGCCTCAAGAAGGTATTAGTTCAACACATTACCCCATGTCCGTAATTGCCACCATTGGATGACAAGGGCAAATTGATTTTGGAACCAGAGGGTATTTTCAATGTGTGAGAAAAGAGATTGAGAAATAAAACCATTGAAGAGTACCTAGTTAAATGGAAGGGACTACCCACAAAAGATGCTACTTGGGAAGGAGCAGAAATCTTTGAGCATCCTAACCTAAAATTGCTTGAGGACAAGCAAATTTAGGAGGGGAGGACTGTCATGCCCCCGCACGAATGATAGAAGAAAGTATGGATAGCGATCTGTTTAAGCAAATAATCATCTGTTAAAGGAGTGATTACCTTACATGGGCCACGATTATTCAAAAAGGGTGCAACAATTATTCTCACCTAAGTGGCAGCGATTATTCATAAAACAAGGAGCAGCGATTAATTAGGCCAGCGATAATAGTAAGGGTATAATATTAATAAGTATTAATCATCCCCTTAAATGAATGGACATACCTCTTGACAAGTACGTACCATTAAAGGTGTCTCTCAACCCTCAGTGGGTATAAGAGGAAGTAAAGACACCAGCAATCGGGATCATCATAGAAAGAATATGAAGTATTATATATATATATATATATATGATCTGCAGTTAATAAACACCAGCAAAAGTAATCGACCAACAGCATAGCCTCTTATACATATACAACAGATTCAATCAGAGTAACAACATAATCAATTCCTGTGGTATGATGCTTATTTATCAGATAAACGTAGATATGTAATTGTATCAATATAATAGCATATTATGTAGCATATTTTTACTGATATTATGAGCAGTGATATGATTCTGGTTTGGCAATAATTGGTCATGAAGGGATGAGGCAGGACTGTAAGGAGGGGGAATTATGAATGATTCCTCACTAGGTATGGCACCTCATGATGATGGTTAATGACCACATGAGGCTAGGGAGGATAAGGTCCTATCCTTGGGCATAGGGTTGAGGATCAAGGACACCCTATTATGCAAGGAGGGGGAATTGTGAATAATTCCTCACTAGGTATGGCACCTCATGATGATGGTTAAGGACCATTGGTTAAGGACCACATGAGGCCAGGGAGGATAAGGTCCTATCCTTGGGCCTACGGTTGAGGATCAAGGACACCCTATTGCAGACCCTACTATCCCCCATTGAAACAATTGTTGAAGTAAATAAAGAGGGATCTTCAATCATAAGAGGAGGGTTTGGCATGATGGAGGTGAACAGTGTAAAGCCCTCACTAGGTACACCACCTCATGATGATGGTTAAGGATCACCGGTTAAGGACCACATGAGGCCACAGAGGATAAGGTTCTGCTGTTGGGCCTAGGATAGAGGATACTTGGGACACTTCATCATGTCCACTACTACAATCCTCATTATGGTTGAGCCCACATAATCATTGGGACTTGTTATAATGATATATATAACTTCTCTTAGACTTAGAATTAAATGAATTTCATGGATTGTGTCTGTCATATTCATTTAATATGGTTGCAGGTTTCCATAACCAGATTTACATCATCTCAATTTTAAGTAGGGAATTATATCTTTAACTATAATCTGCTGTTGGTGTCATTTGGAATTGTGGTTTTAGGGCAAAATATAAGGTGATCCCAAAAGGGGACATTACATATGTTGACCTGCACAAACCTAAAGGAAAACTGAACAGTCAAAGAAAACAGTTGAACAAAGTGATCTAGAATGCTACAAATTGTTTTCATCGCATATTGAAACCAATGCTTTTCAACAGGTCAAAACCACCCTGGCAATTTCTAAACCACTGCTTCCAAGATGAAATTGCCTTGGTGGTTGTGAAACTGCTGCCTGTGCAAAACTGTCAGTTTTTCACAGAAACCACAAACACCACCTTTTTTGAGATTTCTTGATTGCCAAAGCTGGTCCTGAGATGTTCCATATCATTCAGACATTCTCCAGAAACATTAGCCTCAAATGCTGCCTAAACTTTTACTTCCTTCACTTAGAATGTCTTCATGAACTACGTTCTCCTTTAGTCACTGTAGTATTGCATCTTGAGCTCTTTTCTAGGATTCTTTTTTTGGATCATACCTCCCCAGTATAGACTCTTGGTCCCTAAAATCTCACTTACGCGTGGAAATGAAAGTGGCCTTCAAAATGGAGGTATTGCACCCATAGCCTATGCCACAAGTGGATATAACTGCATTGATACCACCCTATCTGTAGAAACTAGTATGGATATTCCATATTGTAATTCATCGTGTCACAAATTAAATTGGAAGAGAAGGAGAAGAGAAAGCATAAAAATAAGCCATAAACATGAAAACTTGTTTACCTTGGAGAAAGCCATGTATGGGAAAAACTCCAATAAGAGTGAGGTCTAATGGCTTCCTCATCTACTATCTCCTTAACTGAAATTACATCTTAGGCCTCATAAGGGGTACATGACCAGCCTGAACAGTAATGAATTCAGTCCCTAAGATATAAACAATAACTCAAAGACACTCTCTTCTGCTCACTACTGTTTGTACAAAACATTGGAAACATACTCAAGATCACATTAGACATATCATAAAATTGGCCTCTAAATAGGTCTCTAATAGATCTTCTAGGATCTATGGAACTTCTTGGATCTTCACAGCCTATTCCTTAGGCTTACATAGGATATTAACCTACCTCTGTGATCTTTGGATCTTCCAAGATGGACCTTGAATTTACAAATATCTTCCTTTAACGCTTTCCCTTGTCTATTTTCTCCTCCCCTCTGCTTCATGGCCTTTGAAACAGATATATGGACTTGCACAATCTTGAATGGAAATTAAATAGTCAAATACAACTGAGCTGTTTTTTGTTGAATATTGAAATGTTGCTTTCTACAAGGTGAAAATGTCCCATTGATTTTGTAACCACCCTGGCGATTGTAAAATTACCATCTATGCAATACTAGCAAATTTGCACAAAAACCAGAAACAACTTTTTCAAGCTTTCTTGAGTGCTAAAGTGGTGTCCCATACCATCCTAATCTTCTCCAAAAACCTTAGTCCTTGATTTTATTGAAACATGTACTAGCTTTATTTGGATTATCTTCACAAACCATGTTCTCCTTTAGTCATAGCAATATGTGTTAGAACATAATTTTATTAGGGGTCATACCCTTATAGCATTTTATAAAACCTTATGCTTATTATATGCTTTATAAAGCATATACCATTTAATAATTAATAATCTAATAAAATTTATATTATTAATTATTTAAAAGTGAGTCTTGAATTTGTGCATCTTGTAATTCTCATTTTATTTATCTTGTATTTTATTTGTGATGATTAGTAACCTAAGATCCTAATTCTAACATGGTATCTATTGGGACTCAATCTTGTAGTGCCAAATCCTACTTGAGTCCCATCTCCTTTATGTATCTTGACCCTATTGTACCCACCATTAATAACTGATTCGAGAAATTTGTTAAGTGAGTTCTTGGTGTTTTGTGTCATCTAAGGATATTCTTTCAATATGTCTTGATCCTAAAATCCTTAATAAACTTGTTTTGTGGGGCATTCTTGTGGTAAAATTTGTTTGTGCGTTGTGTTGGTGGTGTGTTTGTTCTTCCTTGGCAGGTTTTTGGACGTTTGTAGGACTTGTGCACTTTTGTATTAGGTCCCAAGGTTCTAGTTTCCCTTGGAACCTTGTCCTTCCCTCCCATTCTTCCCCCTTTTCCTTGTCGTGCCTTGGGCTTGCATGTGATCCACCCCTACTCCTCTTCTCTGTGTGTGCTTTCTTCATGCCTTGTGGTATGCAGTTTCCTTGATCCTTAGTTCTTCTCGTGTCTCGAGTCTTAATCTGATCCAAAGGGGGTGATTTTCTTTAAGTGTTGGTTGAAGTTTTTGGAGGCAGTATGGCTTAGAAGGATGCTTTTAGACATGCATTTGTCTCAAGTAGGGCCTTCACCCTTGTTTTGTGACAATCAAGGGGTGCTTAATGCTTGCCAAGAATCTAGTCTTCCATGAGTGTACCGAACGTGTGGAGCTTCATTGTCATTTCATCAGGCAACTTGTAGAAGATGGATCAGTGATTTAGTGATGTTGCACTATTGTCCTTCTAATGATCAAATTGTAGACATTCTAACCAAGTCTGAGTCCTAACAAATTTGTAAAATTTTAGGATAAACTTGGTGTAGCTAGTAGATTGACCACTAAGGAAGCGTATTAAAGTAATATTATAATATTTATTATATAATGATCAATTAGTCTTTAAGTTAGACTTTAGGAATATTCTTTATTCTTTTAGTCAAGTACTTATCCTTTTTCTTTATTAGTAGTTGCTTTTGTCTTTTTTGGATAAAGTTTTTGTAACTCTTATTTAAAGGATGCTTTTGCTTCTTTGTAATTATCGAATATCTTGCAATTATTCTGTGTTATATTTTTCATAATATATTAATGGTGAGTTGTTTTAGGCTATTGCAAAGGTTGATGATGATATTCTATTGATTAGATGTAGCTGCACCAAAGCTTCCCACCACAAATTTGCAAGGACAATATTTATAACTTTGCAAGAACCTTAGTAAATTGGAGGTAAATTAAAATTAGACATTAAACTAAATTCTTACTAAATGTATATGTTCTTTTACCTAGCTATAGTTTAATTCCCTTGTGAATGCGTAGAGGTGAAGAAAACAACTCCCCTCCATACCCTTATAAATCTATAAGACATCATGGATGATGTCTTTAAGGTTTTCATTGGGGACTGTCCTCACCATGCATATGTTGAGGCCATCCATAACATCCTCATCTACTTTGAATGAATGGGAGAAGAAAAACTTAGAGTTCAAGTAGTAGGGAACAACATGAATATGTTGGTGGATTTGTTAGTTCCACCTTCAATCAATAATGTTGTAGATGAGTTCATAAATGTTTTTATTTGATTCATAAACGCTAGATCACTTCTTTGGCTTTGTCCATGGCCTCGTGGGGTTTTTATTGCCATCCACCAATTGTAGAACTTTAATCAATAATTTTGAAAGCTAAATTTGAAGAGCATATCAAACTGAAAATAGGAAATTAAACTAAATTTGAAAAAAAAGAAAAGAAAATCAGCAAATTAAAATATCAAAAATTTAAAAAGCAGCGAGTCATAACAATATATAACAAAAAAAACTGATTTTTTTGAATGAAAACTTACCTTGATGATTTCCTTCATGTGCTTGGCAATTGAATCATGAAAAATAGTTTTCACGACCTTCTCCACTTTGCCTTTTTTGGAGTAAGTGTTAGAATTGTAAATAACAAGAGATGCAGGATCAAATAAGGAATAAAAACACCTTTCATGCAACAGAGCTGGAAACAATAATCTACTATATCCTCAACTAGAAAAACATACAGAATGAAAAGTTTGCTTGAACTTCAAGAAAGATAATACAGTGAGGGAGAGCTCTTTATAAGAGCAACCCTAAATGATAAAGGGATTAGATCATGACAAGTGTTGTCATCCTATGTGATGAGACAAAATGATTTATAATAGCTCATTATAGTTTACAGAAAAAAAACACTCCTAAGTTTAGCTTAAGTGCATGAATTGATTAGACTAATAATCATTTAAATATTAATTAATTATTAGCTAATGCATTATTACTCTAACACCCCCCTTAAGTGAAAACATAGGGAGTAGCTAAAAACCCTAAAAAGCGAATGCATAGAAACCAAAGAATGCATGATGGGTTCTGGAAAACAAGGCTTGATGAGGTACCTATGTACAAACAATCTAAGATCAAACAATGAACAAAAACACCTTCCACCCAAGAGAGTTGTGAACAATAATCTACTACATCCTCAACTTGAAAGACTTATAGAATGAAAAGCTTGCTTGAACTTCCAGAGATAATACAATGAAGGGGAGTGCTTTATAAGAGCAACCCTAAATGATAAAGGGATTAGATCATAACAAGTGTCGTCATCCTATGTGATGAGACAAAATGATCTAATAATAACTCACTCTAGTTAACAAAAAACACTCTTAAGTTTAGCTTAAGTGCATGAAATGAATTAGATTAATAATCAATTAAAGATTAATTAATTATTAGATACTGTATGATTACTTTAACAACCCCCCTTAAGATGAACTTAGGGAGTAGTTAAAAACCCTAAAAATCAAATGCATAAAAAAAAGACTGAATGAGCGTCCCAATGTCATCTGAGGTACCCAGCAAAACGAATGGAAATCTCAAACTTCGGAAAAGAACGAGGAACTGGGCATGCATAAGAGGAATCTACAGAAGAAGAGTAGGATCCCAGCTTGACTATGCCAAACCCCAAAGTGATATACCGCAAGCAAGTGTTGGACCCCCTGGCGTGTCGATGAAGACAGGGGTTTGAGGAGTCTTGTGTTTGTCGCTCCAGCGTATGGGTCAGAATGAGCTTAAGAATTATAGTCTTTTCTCAGCAGAACCACCTGAAGATGAAGACCGCTTTAATACTTAAAACCAGCAGCATTTTTGATAGCCACAGTCCGAACAGAACCGTCTTGGGGTTGCGAGGTCAGGATCTGATCTCATGAAAGAGGTTTCTTCAATTCACCAACAACATTTCTTTGGTGATGAGGTTACGAGCAAAGAACGCACTGCATTAAAAGCTGAAATCAAGTAGCTCGGAAGTGATTCGTTTGTTTACTCTTTAATGTCAAGAAGATTCATCAACCAGGAAACAGCAGGCGTCCTGAGGTCTCATGATAGGAAACTGATATCGCCGAAAACCAAAGGAAGATCATCTCAATCTGGGCCTCTTCACATCATCACGATCTTGAAGAAGATTAAGTTTAGAACAATCAAATCGAAAGTCCTCTTCCGCGGTGGGATCGCCAACAAATCACGCTCATAGTAGTGCCTTTGATTTGCTTGAAGATATCAACTCGAGGAATGTTTCCGAACGAGTTGCCATTCAAACCGCCACTGTTGTATCCGTTTAACCGAATATTCAGTACCATCTTTATGGGCAAGAAGACTCGATACTGACATAAGGATTCGACATCGAAAGTAAAATGAGTACAATCAAGAGGAAATGGTTTGTTTCCGAGCTCCCAAAGAAGAGAGAGTCAGGAAGGTGGAATTGCTGTTGCAAGAGAATAGGAAACAAGAGATAGTGGAGAAGTTTAGAAGCATGCTCCAACATATAACTAGAATAGCTGCAAATTGCCCTTCCCACAACAACAGGTTTATGAAGCTTGGTTAGAAGATAGAAGGCACAAGCCTTGGCGAAAGAAGTTAGATTTTGCCTTAGAAATTGGAAACTAGATTTAGAAAAAACTTGAACTTGCCAATGATAAAGTTCAACATACACCAGATGAGCCTCCATGGAAAACTGTCAGCCTGACAGTAAACAAGAGAATCTGATAGTTGCCGCAGTCCTTCATTTTTATATCAAAGAGAGTCTAGTACCACGGGCCCAAGATTTTTGTTAGTAGGCTTGATGATAATAGAGTCGTCACCCTTGAGATCCTTAAGACTTTTGAGAAGTCTAAAGGGAATACGGGGTGATGAGAGAAGGAAAAGGAGGCAATATGGCCTTTCAAAATATCTTTTGCCTTATGAATAATTTTTTTTAACTGAAAATTAGGTTCATTTGGATGCCAAAAAGGATTTTTTTGGTGAAAACGATGAGGAAAAGCCCGACTAGAAAAAGGGGAGAAATTTGTAGGAGGAACACCAAAATCAATAGTTTCAGGCCCAAAGAAAGCACGAAGATGAAGTTTGGCGAAGGCACTGAATTCTAAATATCTTCGAGAGACATAGGGGGAGGGCAAGGGATAAACTTCACCTCAAGACCCAAAAGTTTATGTTCTTTAAAAGAAAGATGTCGCGAGAGGTTGTGGATGGTAGTATTAGAAATGCGATTATCAACCTCAGGAGTCTTCTTAAAGAAGTAAAAATCCATAAAGGCTTGGTCCCCAAAAATTTAGGTGGAAATGGGGCCTCGACCTCGGCCTCTTCCTTCACTTTTGCCACAGATGCCTCTAAAGGAGTTCTGAAATCTGTTCTGACCCAAGTCTGAATTGTTTCTGCCTGTGGATGGAATTGATGGTCTTGAACATGGGGCATTCATCACCTTTTGGAGGACACTTTTGATTTGAGGGCAATGGACCAGAGGTAGTCGAGGTGACATTCTTCTCGAAAGCCGCCTTCCCATTTTTTGGAAGAAAAGGATTAGGTTGAACATTCTGCCTTTTCAAATTGTTATTAATCTTCTTCTTTTGAATGTTATTCTTCTTTTGATTCGAAGAGGGAGCATTAGAGGAATTTGGAAGAGATTTTCCAAAATGAGCTTTCAAATCTTTGAGTTCTTTTGAGATGTTCTCTGATCTTTGATTAACTTTTTCATTGATCATTTCTGCAATGGTAGGATCAGGGGGAAGCTGATTAGCTTCGGCCGTAGTAGCATTTCTTGAAGCTTGCCTAGTAGAATCAACAAGATCTTTAGCTACCTTCTTAATTGCACGATCAATTAGAAATTGATTGCACAGAGATATGAATTCTTTTAAGCCGTCGGAGTACCATTCTTCAGAGGAAATAGTATAAAAACCCAAAAGAGGAAGGTTTTTAAGGGAATCACAACTTCCCTTAAGAGAAGATTCAAAATCCTCAATAGCCTTGAAAATGTTAGCTTCATGATTAGATGAGGTTTTTGAAATAGCCTCAATATAAGCACCAAGAAAAAGCTTATTTGCATTAGCCTGAATGAAATCCAACTTAGAAGAAAGTAAAGAATTACTTTTAGGGTCATTGATGGAAATCTTAGGGGGTTTGACTTGTAGATTCTTACGAAAAGTGTCAGAAGCTTTAAAGGCTTCAAGTTTATTGAGGTACTCCTTGGAGCATTCAACATTGACACACAAGCATTTGTATTCGAAAAAAGCTTTATTGACCAAAGAATGAATTTGATCAGGATAATTACGAGTGCTTTGAATTGGGGAAGCTTCAGGAGGATCAACAAGAGCAGCAAGAGCAACAGGGGCAATAGGAGTAACCGGTTGTCTAGCAAGGAGCGACTCAAGATGAGCTTCAAGGGCTTCTTGACGTTTAGAGGTCTCCATAAATTGTTGTAACATAGAAGCCAACCCAAAAAAATTCCAAGAAGAAGAGAAATTTTTGAGGGTTTCACGAAACAAGGCAATAGTCTCCTCAACACGAATTTTGGCTTGGGCATCTGCACGTTTTGCAACAACATTGGTTTTGGCCATGAGATTAGCCTTTGCATTATTCTTGGAAGTATTCAGCTTCTCAAGATTATCAATAAAATTGCTGTGAAATTCGATGAGTTTATCCAATTTTTTTTTTTGTTAATGGAGAGCGATGTTGATGTATTCAGCATTACTCTTCTGTAGATTTTGGGCCAAAAAGTTGAAACGTTTGTTGAAATTAAATGGAGGGGAAGGAGAATCTCTATGGGTAGACTCTTTTTGAATGACCATAGCATGGTTAGGCTCAAATTGTTGCCTCTTTTTGTCAAAGTGAGACTTGATGTCTTCCTAGTTGCATGTAGGACCAGAAGGAGGAGCAGCGCTTTCCGTAGCAGAAGGCAAAGAACGCCTAACAATCTCATCTTCAAAGGACATCGTGAAATATCTCAAAATTTAGAGTTATAAAAATTTACTGAATCACTCACTCCACCGAAAATGAGATAATGAACATAAAGGACGTAAAGAAAATTACAGAGTAATTCCAGAAAAATACATCAAAATTTTATTTCACAATTTTTGTTACAAATTATATGAAAAATCAAGAGGATCCAAAACTAGTTTCAGGGCTATACCCCTTATTAGTTGGATTGAAGAAACGTTTTGAATAAGAATGAGGAAAATGTGTGGGGTACCGCATATAAATATCCCACCACTCCCTCTTAAAGAGGGCTCGCAACCACTTAGAAAATGGTACAACCCCTTTAAGGGGTGTGATTCTTTAAGAAAAGGGGTTGCCTATTTTTAATTAAATAAAATATAATAATATATATATATTTAATGAATTTAAATAATATTTGAAAAATACTTAAAATAATTAAAAAAAGTACTAAAAAACACTTTAAAATTATAATAATATTATAAAAATATTATAAAAAGTGGGAACCTACAATAACAAGAAATCTTAAAAAATTCCGAAAATTTCTGAAAGTAGGTAAGTTAATCCCTGAGGAATTGGAGGAGCTATGGCTAGAAGAGGAATCTACTACGAAGAAGATAGGATCCCAGTTTCTTGGGATTACATGAGCAAATTCTTGAAAAAGGGATATGTTGCAGTGCGGGGACTTTTTTGGCGGAGCCGATTAAGTATAGGGTTTATGGTTTATAGAAATTTAGAGTAAAAAAAATTTAGAGTTATAAAAGCTCTAAACTCTAAAACCTAAATCGTAAACCCTATATTTCATCAACTCTGCCAAGAAGTCCCTGTACTATAGCATATCCCTTTTCCAAGAATTTGCTAGTGTAATCCTAGGAAATTGGGATCCTATCTTCTTCGTAGTAGATTCCTCTCCCAGCCATAGCTCCTCCAATTTATCAGGCATTTTCTTACTTTTCAAGATTTTCAAATATTTTTTGGATTTCTTGTTTTTGCAAGTTCACATTTTATAATGTTTTTATAATACTTCTTATAATTTTAAAGTGCTTTTTCAGTACTTTTTAAATTATTTTAAGTATTATTTAAAATATTATTTAAATATTCATTAAATATAATATATTTATTATATTTTATTTAATTAAAAGTTGGCGGCCCCTTTTCTTAAGGAATCGCGCCCCTCAAGCAGGCTGCACCATTTTCTAAATGGTTGTGACCCCTCTTTAAGGGGAGTGGTGGGATATTTATGTGCACACCCCCACACTTTTTTCTCATTCTTATTCAGGATGTTTTTTCAATCCAACTGATGAGGGGTATAGCCCCGAAACTAGTTTTGGATCTTCTTGATTTTTGATGTAATTTGTAAACAATAATGTGTGGGAAATAAAATTTTGATGTATTTTTTTGAAATTGCTCTGTAATTTGCTTTACTTCGTTTCCGTTCATTATTTCATTTTCGGTGCAGTGAGTGATTTTTGTAAATTTTTAGAACTCTAAAATTTGGGATATTTCACGATGTCTTCTGAAGATGAGATTGTTAGGTGTTATTTTCCTTTTGCTACGGAAAATGTTGCTCCTTCATTTGGTCCTGCGTCCAACCAGGAAGACACAAACTCTAACTTCGACAAAAAAGAGGTGATGGGTTGAGGCTGGCCATGCTATGGTCGTATTGGAAGAGTCTACCCATAGGGATTCTCCTCCCCCTCCATTTGATTTCAACAAACGTTTGAATTTTTTGACCCGAAATCTTTGGAAGGATAATGTTGAATACATTAACATTGCTCTTCGTCAAGAAAAATAATTATTGGATAAACTCGTCGAGTTTCACAACAATTTTATTGATAAGCTTGAGAAGTTGAATACTTCCAAGATTAATGCTGAGGCTAATCTCATGGCCAAAGCCAATTCCACTATCGAACATGCAGATGCCCAAGCCAAAGTTCGTGCTGAATACTTCCAAGATTAATGTTGAGGCTAATCTCATGGCCAAAGGCAATGCCACTATCGAACATACAGATGCCTAAGCCAAAGTTCGTGTTGAGAAGACTGCTGCCTTGTTTTGTGAAACCCTCAAAAATTTCTCGTCTTGCAATTTATTTGGGTTGGCTTCTACGTCTCAACAATTTATGGAGACCTCTAAATGTCAGGAAGCCCTTGAAGCTCGTCTTGATTCTTTAATTGCAATCGGTTGCTCCTGTTGATCCTCCTGAGGCTTCCCTAGTTAAAAGCACTCATAATAAGTATTCAAATCAAATTCATTCTTTGGTCAATAAATTTTTTTCCAAATACAAATGCTTGTATGTCAATTTTGAACAATCCAAGGAGTGTCTCGATAAATTTGAAGCCTTTAAAGCTTTCGACACTCTTCCTAAGAATCTACAAGTCAATTCCTCTAAGATTTCCATTAGTGACCGTAAAGGTAACTCTTTATTTTGTTCTAAGTTGGAATCCATTCAGGTTGATGCAAATAGGCTTTTTCTTGGTGCTTATATTGAGGCTATTTCAAAAACCTCATCTAATCATGAAGCTAAAATATCCAAGGCTATTAAGGATTTTGAATCTTCTCTTAAGGGTATTTTTGATTTCCTTAAAAACCTTCCTCTTTTGGGTTTTTCTACTATTTTTTCTGAAGAATGGTATTCTGAAGGCTTAAAAGAATTCAGATCTCTTTGCATTTAGTTCCTAATCGATCGTGCTATTAAGAAGGTAGCTAAATATCTTGCCCATTCCATTAGGCAAGCTTCAAGAGATGCTGCTATGGCTGAAGTTGATCAGCTTTGCCCTGATCCTACCATTGTAGAAATGATCAATGAGAAGGTTAATCAAAGATTTAGGAACATCTCAAAAGAACTTAAAGATTTGAAAGCTCATTTTGGAAAATCTTTTCCAAGTTCCTCTGGTGCTCCCTCTTCGAATCAAAAGAAGAGAAACAATCAAAAGAAGAAAAAAAAGAAGATTAATAACAATTTGAAAAAGTAGAATGTTCAACCTAATCCTTTCGTTCCGAAAAACGAGAAGGCAACTATCGGGAAGAATGTCACCTCGATTGCCTCTAGTCCATTGCCTTCAAATTAAAATTGTCCCCTAAAAAGTGATGAATGCCCCATCTACAGGACTTTCAATTCCATCTAGAGGCAGAAACAATTCAAGCTTGGGTCAAAATGGATTTCAGAACTCCTTCAGAGGCATCGTGGCAAAAGTCGAGGAAGAAGTCGAGGTCGAGGCCCCATTTTGCCTAAATTTATATGGACCTGCTATAGACCAAGCTTTTTTGGCTTTTTAAGTTCTTTATGAAGATTGCTTTTGAAGTTTATAATCGCATTTCTAATGCCACCATTCACAACCTATCCTCTCGGCATCTTTCTTTTGAAGAAGATAAATTTTTGGGTCTTGGGGTGAACTTTATTCCTCGCCCCCCCGCTATGTCTTTCGAAGATATTTACAAGGAATTCAGAGGCTTCGCCAGACTTCTTCATTTTCGTGCTTTCTTTGGGTCTGAGGCTAATGATTCTGGTGTTCCTCCTATTGATTTCTCCCCTTTTTCCAGTTGGGCTTTTTCTCATTGCTTTTGCTAGAAAAATCCTTTTTGGCACCCGAATGAGCCTAATTTTTCAGTTGGAAGAAATCATTCATGCAAAAGATATTTTGAAAGGTCGTATTGCCTCCTGTTCCTTCTCTCATCGCCCCCCTCTTCCCTCTAGACTTCTCAAAAGTCTTAAGGATCTCAGGGGCGACAACTCTTATCATCATCAAGCCTGTTGACAAAATTTTGGGCTCATAGTGCTAGACTCTCTTTGGTATAAAAATGAAAGACTTAGAGAACTATTAGATTCTCTTGTTTACTCTCAGGTTGACAGTTTTCCATGGAGGCTCATATGGAGTAAGTTGAAATTTATCATTGACAAGTTTAAATTTTTTTAGATCCAGTTTCTAATTTTTTGAGGCAGAATCTAGCTTCTTCCGCCAGGGCTTGTTCCCTCTATCTTCTACCCAAGCTTCATAAGTCTGTTGTTGTGGGAAGGCCTATTTGCAACTATTTTGGTTATATGTTGGAGCTTGCTTCTAAAATTCTCCACTATCTCCTTTTTCCTATTCTCTTGCTGCAACGGTTCCACTTTTTTGACTCTTTCTCTTTTTCGGGAGCTTGGAAACAAACCATTTCCTCTTGATTGTATTCTTTTTACTTTCGATGTGGAATCCTTATATCCGAGTATTCCTGTTAATGAGGGTCTTCTTGCCCTTAAAGAGGTGGTCACTGAATATTTCAGTTGTCAGAATTTGGATTCATGTCTTATTTACATGGTTTTGAATCTTGCTGAGCTCGTCCACTGGGAGCATTTCCTCGAGTTTGATAGCATATTCTACAAGAAAATCAAGGGCAACACTACAGGCAATAATTTTGTTGTGGTCTATGCTTGTCTCTTTCTTTGTCACTTGGAAAGACGACTTTTTGCTCAGTTTGATTGTTCTAAACTTGTCTTCTTCAAGAGATACATTGATGATGCATTGGGGATGTGGACTGGGAACGAATCTTCAATGTTTGATTTTTTTTGAGCATTATCGGAGTTTATATTTTGAGATCAGGATTACTCGTCTTTCTTCCAGTTCAGTGAATCTTCTTGCCATTACCTTCTTCAAAGGTGATCATTTCAGAGTTTGTGGTGTCTTTGACACCAAGTGTTTTTAGAAACTTTTTAATACCTTCCGGTACATTCCTTTTTGTTCATGGCATCCTCTTCACCAAAAGAAATCTTTTATTGTGAGTGAGTTGAAGAGGTATCTTCTTAGAGAATCATATCCTTTTGGCTTCACCAATCCCTGGAGATAGTTCTATTCCAGACTTCGAGTTCGTGGCTATCCAAAGAGGTTCTTGCTTGCCTGTTTCAACAAGGTTTCTCAAAATGATAAGACAGTGCTTCTCAATCGTCTTCATGGTGGTTCTTTCAAGAGAAAAGGGGCCCCCTTGTTCTTAAGCTTGATTACAACCTTTCTGCTAGAGCTTTAAACTTGGGGGCTTTCCTAAACCCTTGCCAAGAAGTTCGCGCACTGCAACATACCCCTTTTATGAGAATTTGCTGGCATAATCTCAGGAAATTGGGATCCTATCTTCTTCATTGCGGATTCCTCTTTCAACCATAGTTCCTCCAATTCCTCAAGCATTTTCTTACCTACTTTTTGAGATTTTTAGAATTTTTTCGAATATTTTTCTTTTTTAGGTTCCCACTTTATATAATATTTTTTATAATACTTCTTATAATTTTAAAGTGCTTTTTAGTACCTTTTTAATTATTTTAAGTATTATTTAAATATTCATTAAATATAATATATTTATTATATTTTATTTAATTAAAAGTGTGCGGCCCTTTTTCTTAAGGAATCGTGCCCCTTAAGGGGGCTGCACCATTTTGTAAATGGTTGCGACCCCTCTTTAAGGGGAGTGGTGAAATATTTATATGGCCACCCTCCATACTTTTTCCTCATTCTTATTCAAGATGTTTCTTCAATCCAACTGATGAGGGGTATAGCCCCAAAACTAGTTTTGGAACCTCCTTATTTTTGATGTAATTTGTAAAAAATAATGTGGGGAATAAAATTTTGATGTATTTTTTTCGAATTTCTCTGTAGTTTACTTTACTTCTTTCTATTCATTGTTTCATTTTCGGTGCAGCGAGTGATCTTGACTTACATCTTTTTCCTAAGGTTGCATTGGGCTATCAACATGTGGTTTCTGCTATTTAGGTTCATTTGCCTATTTTGGACCTATGCATTGTAATAAGTACTCTTGGTTATTGGCCTACATGAGCTAGCTTAATATATCTATGGTTTTGTGTCTTTTATAGGTGGCCTACTCATCAATGTTTATGTTCTTTATGAGGACTATTCCATAGTCACACCTTGTGTATTTTGCACGTCATTTGGTCTTTTTAAGCCCTTTCAATATTTTGATGAGTTGGATGTGTATATATTATTATATACACATACCAATATCATTATGAAAAGTATGTTGTATAGTGATTTCTCAATATAGCCTTAGAGCCTTGTTATTATAGCCTACAAGGACATATCCAACCTTCTTTTATTCAAGTTCTCTTTATTGCTTGGTGTGTTTGATGTAGAGCTGATTACTTTTTTTCCTTGTTTTATATTTGGCACATTCTACAAAATATTGTTTATTTCCACATCAACAAAGTGTAGAGGATATCTTGGAGTTTGCACTTTCAGCTCTTAAAGGGATTCTAATGATATGGTGATGAAGGTGATAGATTAAGAAGGAAAAGAAATTGTAGAAGCTGAATTAGAGATAGTGGCAATGCCAGTAGTGCTTGTAACAAAATTGATGTTAAGAGGGGGAGTTGACATACAAGATGACTTGGTAGTAGTAAAGGTTGTGCAAATCAAACACCCAAATGGAAAAAACTAGTGATACATGGAATGAGGAATAATGCACAAAGAATAACCTATGACGGTGTTCAAGAAAAGTAATGGGGAATTGTTTGAGATAAACAACAAGAAGATTGCCAAATTTGAGAGACTAGAAACACACTTGGAAGAGATGATGGCACTCATAGCAAAACAATAGCATGAGACCTATAAAGAGATTGAAGAAACAAGTTGCAGTGTTACTTAGTCACAGGACAAAAGAATTGACAAATATTTGAGATTAGTAGATGAGGTCAGGAAGCAAGCATTGGAAATAAAGAGGTGGCTGAAGCAAAAAATCAAGTAGCGGGGAAGAGTACGTTGAAAATTAGCTGTTGTAGGGTTAATATTGGAGGAAAGGGTTGTCAAAGAGCAACGTGATCTAGACATAATGGAGGCAAGAGTATTGATAGATGCCAAAGAGTTGAAGAAGAAACTTGCAACGAGGAAGAATTGATTGTGGAAGTAGAATAATTGGTTAAGTGAACACAAGAAGCAGTGGATGTGCCCAAATATTAAAATATAGTTAGCCTATGGAGGAAGAGGAAGCAAGAAGGCAGAGACCTCCCAATGGAAAAAGTAGCATCTTAAAATATGAGGAAGGAGTTAAGTCTTTTGCGTAGATGGTGACATTAGTCATAATACAGTGCTAGGATTTCTTCAAGACAAATAAGTATATGGTGCTAGAGAAACACTAGCACAACAATATGCTAAGGCATATTTATCACAAACATGGCCCTGCTAATGCTGAAGAAAATGAGTTGTTAGAAAATTTGTGATGGATTTGGTAGAGAGATCACACAAAGAACAAAAAAAGGGGACTAACTGTGGGATAACCTAAACAGTGACGAGCAAGTTGACAACTAAATGTTATTGAGTTTCTCATGTGTTGGAGATCGTGAGACTATTGTCACACAATTGATAGTTGAGGATAGTTGTTGTTCAAGCAATGAGCCTCACGTGTCATGGCAAAACCTGTGATGTGCCCTTCTAAAAAAGAAGAATTAATTGAAGACCCATAGCCTATTTTAAGCGTGCCCAATCACTTTATTTTCAAAAGTGGCAACTTAAATATTATAGGGCACATGTAATATTGAAAAAATGTTTTTAACACTTTATTCATGATGTAATTCAAAAAGTGCCCTTTTGTAATTTAAAAAACATTTTAAAATACTTGGAGGGAAAACGTAAATAAAATAAAATAAAATAAAATGAAGGACCCAAAGTGGGTGCTTATAAAGGAGTAAAGGCTTACATCAAATCATCCTTTTTGTTATTTTTCACTTTTCCTTCCAAATTGGAGTTTTGAAGCATTCAAGGACAAAAACCTGGTGTGGGAGATCTTGAGGATGGAAACCACCTTGGTTTTCATTTTTAGATTTGAGGATGAAAACTCTCTTATCCATTAGAGGTGATTCCATCTAGGAATCACAATTGTGCTGAATTGTTGAAGATTGATTGAGGACATGAAGTCATTTTCAGTTGCTAAAGTGTGAAAGGATTAGATTTGCTGATTTTGAAGGGGTTTTAGACTATTGCTGCTATTTGTGGGATATTCAAGTCATTGGATCAGTTGTAATTCATGTTTCCAACCATCATTTTGAGAGAGGTTTGTTGTTGTTGCTGACATAGGGTTTGGATTTTCTGTTTTGTTGAGGTTACCAACCATTAATCAATGTTTCTATACCTCATAATGGCTGTGCCCAACATTTGATTGATGTTTCCAGCCCTAACAAGTGCTACGCCTAGGGTTTTGGATTAATTGCTGTTGTTGTGAGACCTTTCAGACTTTGGATCTGCTGTCATACATGTTTTCCAACTGCTGTACCTCTGAACAGTTGCTGGTTTTCAGAGTTTGGCTTATAGAACAGCTACTGTCATCAATTTGCTTCCATTGAAGAAGGGTTTCAAACCTGTTCATGCACTTCCTAGCTGCCACTATACAGTTTCAACTCCATTATTGTATGTTTGGCACCTATATCAAGGGTTTGTACCTTTTCATACAGCTGTATGGACTGCTGTAGGTGAAATTGCTGGTAAAATAAATGATGTTGTTTGCCTAAACTGCTGTTCAAAGGATTAGTTGCTGTAGGCAGATCTGCCTTAAATATTCATGGTACATGTGGAAGTATAATCAAGGGTTTTATATATATTTATAGCTTTCATACATTATTAATTAAATTACTTGGAGCATTTGATTGATAAGGGATTTGCAATATTGACATATTGCTGGTCAATACCAATTTCCATAGAGTTTGGCACCTACGTTTGACATTACATTTGACATTGATTCATCATTCAGCTTGCACATGTTTGAAAAATTTATCTATTTCGTAAGGTTGTCCAATTGGGGACATCACAAAACCCTAGCTAGCTAGAACACCTATAAATTCCTTTGAACCTACCATTTGTACAGATTTGACCAATTGATTGATAGATTGACTAATTGTAAAGTTGAAATGATAGGAGATAGATAGGACATTCTTGTAGACAAACTGTAAGCTACAATACCGAGCTAGTGGCAATGGGTGTTAGTCTTCCATAGGATAAGGGAAGGACACCACCAATTGTCCTTACAATTGTAAGCCTAAGGACATGGGTTGTAAGTTATAGGTTAAGACATATTTATAGACTCTATTATGTGATGACAAATATAATATGATATTATTGAGAATGATTGTTTCATGTACTCTTGTGATGTATATTATAGATGACTGCTGATCTAAAATCTTCACTTAGGCGGTTGAGTTGAGCGTGGTTCTTGGTGATGGAGGTAGAGGGTAAGTTGGGACTAGAGTGATGCTAGACCACATTAATGTGATAGCCAATAACTATCACATAACTGCTTGAGCTTTTTATCTTCACTTTTCAGCCTTTGCTTCGTCAAAGGAAGCCAAACCATATCACTGATCTTAAAGTGATGCCAAACCCTACTTTTATCATGCCTTTCTTTGTACTTGCTTGGGTTTTTTCAAGTTGCTCTTCGGCTTTGAGATGTTCTTGCATTATCTTTTCAATGAATTTGAGTGCCTTAGACCTATACTTGTTCTCTATTACTATCTTGTGCTACCACCATTACAAGATCACTTCAAGATCATTACAAGATCACATAAGGATTGAGGCAAGTAACCGTTACAAGATTCAAAATGAGCTCTTTGAATATTTGAATGGACTCCCTATTGAAAGTATGTTTTATGTAGCTGAGACTTTCATTTGAATGATTGAGGGCTGCTCCTAGTAGCCCTGCCATGGCTGAACCAGCTTTCTATTCACCTCTTTGGTTTGGTCATTTCCTTTTGGATGAAGAGTGATTAATCTTTGCAAAGTTGTATCCATTTTGTATCCCAATGTAATAACACATGCTTAATTTTTTCAATTTTGCACCCGTTAGCGTTAGCCAAATAACAATGATAAACAACTAAATTAAGCTACCTTTCACTTTCTGATCACCCAAATCTTGATGTGGGCATGTTGAGAGCATACGGTTGCAAGGTGTACATTGCAATAATCTAAAGCAACCACTTGTTTAGTGGGATGAGTGATAGTACACTGCAATAACTGAAAATGCACCCACTTGTCCAGTGGGGTGAGTGATAAGTGAGAATCAATTGAAAGCAATTACCTTCCACTTTTTGATCATCTAGATCCCAATGTGGGCAAGGTGAGAGCATACGGTGGTAAGACTTACAATTTAATGCTTTTGAAGTAAACCACTTGTTCAGTGGGGTAAGTATGAAAATCTCCAAACATGAAAGGAAACACCTGCTTATTCAACAGGAATTACAACTAGCAAGAAAGAACTTGGCGGCTAGCCGACCAAGGCAAAGGGAAAGATCCTCCGCTCATTCAGCGGGCATAACATGAAACCAAGAGAGTTCATCAGCTTATTTAGCGGGAAAGCAACTTATTTAGTGGGGTTAGCAATGAAAACCAAGATGAGCAATTCATTGAATGGTACTACCAAATCAGTGTTACAAGTAAGCTCAATATAAATCATGCTAACAATTACAAACTGCTATATAGCTGCAATATAAGTCTGAAACATGAAGCAACCAATACAACATAACAACCCACTGAGCCAACAATCAATCCCTGCAACGTGTTAGCAAGAACATATCATAAAACATGGCTATATGAAGCAATAATAGGTCTGATATACCACTGCAAAGGTCTGCTATGAAAGTTGCAGGTCTGATAGAGAAGTTGCAGCAGTCTGAAACACCAACCAGCAAGCCACAAATGGTCACAACTCCAAAAAATGCACTCCAAATCAACCCAAAACACCATAGAACCATCAATCATAACCTAGTGAAGCCTAGGCATCAACATGAAGGCAAATATTGAAGCCTAACAAGAGTGAAAACCCTCACAACCAGCAAGGCACCTTCAGCACAATTTGTATGGCCCAGCAAGGAGGGTGACCAGCTGCATAAAATCCAAATTCTCCACAAAAAATCTGTGCTTTGGCACAAGGGGGCGCCCAATGATGAGGAAGCAGATAAAACAACACCCACAAAAAGTTAGGAAGTCCTCAATTAGCAAGAGCAAAACGTATGGTACGGCCTAGGGTAGAAAGAAGCAACCAGCAAACTGAAACTTAAAGAAAATCACTCCCAAAATGCTCCCAATCGATGCAAATCAGTACTCACACCAAAATATGGATAGCTAGAAAACATCATAATAAGCCAAAGCTGAAAATAAACTGAAAGCCATGACCAAAAGCTCCAATGGTGACTCCTGTAGTGAAGCCACACCCATGTCCAGCTAGGGAGTATCTTGCAACTTCGAAACTAGAACCAACTTGAGGGTTTCCATCCTCAAAGCCCAAAGGTCTCTATCTCCAAACTGATAGCACTTCGTTACCTCCAAATTGCATAACCCAAATGAGAGCACATAGGGGGTTTAAATAGGAATTAGGGATCCAAATTTTGAATTCCTTTTCCCTCCAAAAGGGACACCCAACTCCAAAGGAATATTAATTTAATTTGATTTTCAATAAGCCTCTCATCTAGGCATCCAAATGCAAGTTCCCCTTTTTAAAACAACTTAAAGTCAACAAGGCTAAGTGTGGGGGTACAGAGGGGATTTAATAATTGAACTTTTTTAGAACTTAAGTCATAATATTACTTTTTAAAGACTTAAGTGATGGTGGATGACAATATGCCAAAAATATCAAAACTCACCAATTGAAACTGCCAACCATTGCTAGAATTGGAAACCCTGCATTGTACTGCTACTAGGACCAAGTGCCTAAACTAACACTTACTCAAAATAGCATACTGCCAAAAATAGTGTGTCCAAACACCAAAGTAACTGAAATTGAGATGCATTGAAACTTACTAAAAATAGTAACTATTAAAAAGACATTGCTAAAAATAGCAATATTGCCCAACAAGGATCAGAGAAAACCCAAAAAAACCCAAAAAACACTCTGGCAACCAACTATATATGCTCGTTAAAGTGCTTGCAAGAATCCTCCAAGAAGCTTGGAATCTCATAGCTCAAGTAGAAGCCTACGAAAAACCCTAGAAACTGGCCAATACTTCATAGACAACATGGCGTAAAAATGGGGAAATTACAATCCTCCCTCCCCAAAGATTGCTTGTCCCCAAGCAATGCTAGGTCATGTACTGATTAATTCCAAATAAAATTCAATATGATTCTAGGATCTCAAGAAAGTCTGGGGATTTGTAGCTCCTCCCACTTGGAACATTGTACTGCTGGGTACCTGCAAATGTAACCTCTTGAAGTTCCTTCGTAAAAAGAGCAACAATCTCAACATGATCTTAATCAACTCCTTGAAGAATTGTTCTCCACAATCATAAACTTCTGGCACCGTACAAGTAAATTTGAGAAAGTTAATGCTAACTTTCTTATTTTCAACTTCCTGCACTCCAACATCATGGTTATAACTGAAAAATAATCTATTGTTCAAAACATAACTGCAAGTAAATGAATTAGAATAACAACTGGTTGGTGCTTGAACACTCTTCCAACTTTGATCTTGATCGCTCAAACTTGACATCCTCTTCATGGGAAGCCATAAGTCAATCGGTTAAGGGGCTAAATGGACTGAAAATGTGCAAACTTGTAGAATGGTCAACTCATGGTCTGATTTTTGAAAAATTAGCACCCAAGAAGAACAACTACTACAAAACTGAAAACCATTAGCCAAAATGACATCTTTGATCGTTCTCTTGGCTGGAAATGTCCTCTCAAGAGTCACCAAATCAATAATGTACCAAAATTTGCTCAAGATCTCTCTCCAATCCATTGGCGGGGACATTAATGGACTCATAAGATGAGTGTAAGGAAAGGTAATAGCAGCATTTTGTCCATGCCTATGATCCTGGGCAAGGAAAATCTCCCCCAACATGACTCCACCATGTTGGGGCTGCAAACAATTCGTAAACTTGTGAGCCAGGACCAAAGGAAATTTGTTAGCACTTGAAATCTCCACACAAGGGCTCACCACTACAACATCATCTAATTCAACATAATACTCTTCTCCTTGCAGTGAATGCACAAGGCCATCCCCTTTATCATAAGGGTCCAATCCATCATACATCACCATATGAAGCAAATTACTTAGAGATAATGGTCCTTCATGCATCTCAAATAAAGGATTAGGAAATGTTAGCTCTACTTCTATATCAAATAGGGGGTTATCGTGAGTTTGGAAAATGTTTTCATCTTTTTGCTTGGGCCGTATTTCTTGATCATGATTAGATGCTCCTTGCATTATCTTGCATGTAACAGTGCTGGATCCCTTGTTAGTCGTTCTTCTCAATACCACTTTCCTATCACCATCCTAAAATTTCAGCTCCATGGATCTTAGGTTCAAGGTGATCTCCCTTGAGGAACTGACCCACTGCATACCCAAAACAACATTTGTGCCTTCTGTATTTACAACATGAAAGTCATCATTGACTTCGTATTGGTTTAACAAGATCCTCAATTGTGGTATCATCCTTACACAAGACATTGTGTTACTATTGGCAACCATGACTCTGAAACCTCCATATTTTCTAGTTCTCAGCCTACGTTGTGCTACAATGTCTTCATCAATGAAGTTATGCGTAGTGCCATGATCAATTAGAGCAACAATTTTCTGCC
This sequence comes from Sequoia sempervirens, assembly GCA_007258455.2. Taxonomy (NCBI): domain Eukaryota; kingdom Viridiplantae; phylum Streptophyta; class Pinopsida; order Cupressales; family Cupressaceae; genus Sequoia; species Sequoia sempervirens. The sequence continues at coordinate 3,878,044 of VDFB02179234.1, forward strand.
CTTTCAACAACCCTCTAAGTTTGAATGAATTACTTCTTTGGAGGCTGGAGATTCTTGCTAGAGTGCCACCACTTTCCTTCAGTTCCCTAGACTCTTCTTTTGAACCTTCTTCTTCACTTTCCTCTGCTTTAGCTTGCTGGTCTGAATTTTTTGATTTTGATCCATTAGCTGAATATGCCTCCAATTGATGATTCTTCCCCCTTTCCCAACACTTATATCTTGGGGCCCATGGTTCTTTGCATGTGAAGCAAAGATTCTTCTTCCTTAGCTCCTTTCTGTAGTCTTCTTCCACCTTTGCGGGTGTTTCTTTGAGCTAAAGGTTCTCCTTTTTATCACACATTTTGTCTCTATCATGCGGGAAGGTCTTAGATGAAAATTTGTTCTTTGGGGCTGCAAGCTCCATGCTCCTTGCCTTCCTTATCGCCTCATGAAGAGTTGGTGGGTCAAAGCTTTAACCCATCCCTTCAATGGCTCCACTAGCCCTGGAAAAGGACTACAAGTCTCCTCTCCGTGATACCAGGAACCATAATGGAGTCTCTGGAACTTTGAAATGTAAGTGTCAAGTGAGCCATGTTGCTTCACTTGCGTGAGCTCTCTAAAATGTATTTCAGGATCCTTTTTATCAAACCTCTCGATGAGTTTGTTGGTGAAATCCTCATATGTAGTAATCAAATTATGGCTAAGTGTGATAAGGCCATGATACCACCATTTTGTGAGCTACCCCATCAAGATGCAATGTGGCAAATTTGATTGCCTCATTCTCTGGCATGGGTTTAAGTGACAAATAATTATCCAACTTCTGAACCCAAGCTCTAGTTGTACACTTATCACTACTGTCAAAGTGTGCCGGGGTGACCTTTCCTAGAGCATTTTGGAATTCTCTTTGCACTGGTGGCCCTCTGTTCTCCACTCTTCCACCCCTTTTCTTCGTTCGGTGGAGGTAGTGATCCAAAGTCAACAAGTCATGGATCTCAGCTGGTAGAGAAACGTGCTCCATATAGGTTGTTCTCATTTCATCCACTAAGGGTACTTGTTCCTTGGAGCAACCTGTGGTTCCTCTTTGGGTGTGAATGTGGGTTGGAATGGTCTAGGAACATACCCTGAGATTGTTGTAGTAGTACGCCCTCCAGTGTTTGACTGGTTAGTGGAGCTAGTTTCATCTTGTGGCACTTGGTTAACTTGCAAAATTACTTGATTCATCTTTGCCAACAATTGCTACCTCATGTCCTACATGATGTCAAACTTTCTCTTTGTTCTATCATCTGGGTTGTCGAGTTGGCCTAGTGCCTTAACCTTGCTTGCCATAACCTGAACTGAACTATCATTGTCACCCTCTGACTGCTGGCGGGCTATGAGAACTTCTGAAAAGGTTTCCTCAACTGGAACATGATTCTGAAACAAGTGTCTCTTCTGTTCACAATTATAATATCTGATTTCTCTATCACTCATAGAGAATTTTTAGCAACTGCAAGAAATGCAAGGCACAGCCTGGTAGGATGATCAACTCTGATACCACTGTAATAACCCACCTGTAATTTTTTCAATTTTGCACCCATTAGTGTTAGCCAAATAACAATGATAAACAACTAAATTAAGCTACCTTGCACTTTCTGATCACCTAAATCTCGATGTGAGCAAGGTGAGAGCATATGGTGGCAAGATATACATTGCAATAATCTAAAGCAACCACTTGTTTAGTGGGATGAGTGATAGTACATTGCAATAACTGAAAATGCAACTACTTGTTTAGTGGGGTGAGAGATAAGCGAGAATCAAATGAGAGAAATTACTTTCCACTTTCTAATCACCCAGATCCTAATGTGGGCAAGGTGAGAGGATACAGTGGTAAGACTTACAATTTAATGCTTCTGAAGTAAACCACTTGTTCAGTGGGGTAAGTATGAAAATATTCAAACATGAATGGAAACATCCGCTTGTTTAGCGGGAATTACAACTAGCAAGAAAGAACTTGGTGGCTAGCCGACCAAGGAAAAGGGAAAGATCCTCCACTCATTCAACGGGCATAACATGAAACCAAAGAGAGTTCATCCGCTTATTCAGCGGGAAAGCCACTTATTCAGTGGGGTTAGCAATGAAAACCAAGATGAGTAATTCATTGAATGGTACTACCAAATCAGTGTTACATGTAAGCTCAATATAAATGATGCTAACAATTACAAACTGCTATATAGCTGCAATATAAGTCTGAAACATGAAGCAACCAATACAACATAACAACCCATTGAGCCAAGAATCAATCCCTACAATGTGTTAGCTAGAACATATCATAAAACATGGCTATATGAAGCAATAATAGGTCTGATATACCGCTGCGAAGGTTTGCTATGAAAGTTGCAGGTCTGATAAAGAAGTTGCAGCAGTCTGAAACACCAACCAGCAAGCCACAAATGGTCACAGCTCCACAAAATGCACTCCAAATCAACCCAAAACAACATAGAACTATCAATCATAACCTAGTGAAGCCTAGGCACCAATATGAGGGAAAATGTTGCAGCCAAACAAGAGTGGAAACCCTCACAACCTACAAGGCACCTTCAACACAACTTCTACGGTCTAGCAAGGAGGGCGACCAACTACATAAAATCTAAATCCTCCTCAAAACGTATGGTATGACGTAAGAAAGAAGCAACCAGCAAACTGAAACTTTAAGAAAATCACTCCCAAAATGCTCCCAATCGCTGCAAATTAGTACTCACATGCATAGCTAGAAAACATCATAATAAGCCAAAACTGAAAATAAACTGAAAACCATCACCAATAGGCTTGAACGGTGACTCTTGCAGTGAAGTCACACGCATGTTCAGCTAGGGAGTATCTTGCAACTCTGAAACTAGAGCCACCTTGAGGGTTTCGTCCTCAAAGCCCAAAGGATTCTATCTCGAATGCGACAACACTTTGTTATCTCCAAATTGTGTAACCCAAATGAGAGCATAGAGGGGGTTCAAATAGGAATTAGGGCTCCATATTTCGAATTCCTTTTTCCTCCAAAATGGACGCCCAACTCCAAAAGAATATTAATTTAATTTGATTTTCAACAGCCCTCTCATCTAGGCGTCCAAATGCAAGTTCCTGTTTTTAAAACAACTTAAAGTCAACAAGGCTAGGCGTGGGGGTACAAAGGGGACTTAATTGAACTTTTTGATAACTTAAGTCATAATATTAAATTTTGAAGACTTGAGTGATGGTGGATGACAATATGCCAAAAATATCAGAACTCATCAATTGAAATTGCCAACCACTGACAAAACTGGAAACCCTTCACAGTACTATTGCCAAGACCAAGTATCCAAAATAGCATTGACTAAAAATAGTAATTGCTAAGAATAGTAAGTGTGCCCAAATGCCAAATTAGCTCAAATTGAGATGCATTGAAACTTACTAAAAAATAGTAAGTGTTAAAAATAGACATTGCTAGAAATAGCAATACTACCCACCAAGGATTAGAGAAAACCCAGAAAAACCCCGAAAAACCCCGAAAATAATCTGACAACCAAGTACATATGCTTCCTGAAAGTGCTCGCAAGAATCTGCCAAGAATCTTGGAATCTCCTAGCTCAACTGGAAGCCTACAGAAAACCCCTGGAAATTGGCCAATAATTCATGGACAACATGGCGTAAAAATGGGGACATTACGCCCAATTACCTACAACGAACTTAGGCAATAGAAAACTAGCCATACACTGTCAAACAATCTTGCAGCTGCCTCTTTCCATCAATACCTTGCTTATAAGAAATTTGATGGCAGATCTTGCTAAAGTAGTCAATAGCAAGAAAGATATAGTCATTATTTTTTGCTTTTGGTAGACCTTTGACGAAGGATTTGGAGATGCATTCTCCAGCTTTGAAGGGATTGGTAATGGAAGATGCAACCTCAACTTTCAGTTTCTCAATTTGCTTGTGTTGCACAATGTATAAACTTTGATGAGCCTACAAACAACATTTTGCATACATGGTCAATGCACATATCTTTGTAAGTTAGTCATTCTTTTCCTTATGCCAAAATGATTTCAAACTTTTGAAGTATGCGCTCCTCTAAGCAAATTCATTCTACTTGTATCAAAGCTTACCCGATTTATAGGGAAGGCTATTTTTGATTTAGAAATCAACCCCATCTTCTTGTGCCATAGTGCAAGCTCTCTTGCAAAGCTTAAATTTTTAACTAAAATCTTCATCTTCATACTCTTCTTGGTACACACTTTGAGCAAATGGATCTAATTGTATGATGGTGCATAGAGTTGAAGTAATTGGTGGCCTTGACATGCATTTTGTCACCAAATAAAATTGTGTTAAGAAGTTCATCCATTTAAAATACCTTGGTTCCTGCAACTTGTTTTGGGTTTGGAGATATTTCAATGGTTGTTGCTAAGTGTGGATAGTTTTTTCTTTTTCCAACGATTAATGCTTCCATTTCTTAATCACTTGCTCAAGTGAGTACAATTCTCTTTCGTATGTGAGATAATCTTGAATAGTTTATAGGACAACTGGAAATGTTAAATTGGTTTCCTTTCTTGTATCAGCACAGATCCCATGAAATGTTTTTAGGCATCAACGTCCATCTTAAGAGGTTTCCTCAAGTTTGGCATCAATACAACCTTCATTGGTTTTGTCTATGTCATTCATTACCCTCATAAATGTTGCTAGTGCATTGCATAGTTCAAAGTGAAGTACTATCCATACATAAGGTTCCTTGCTTTGTCTTGAAGGTGGTCTTCCATGCATCTTTTTGCTTGACTTGAATTTGATGATATGCTAATTTGAGATTCAACTAAATGAAGTACCCGTCATGCTGCAATTGATTGAGCAAACCATCAATTCTAGGAAAATTATATTTATTTTCAATGTGATCTTGTTGAAGACATGATAGTTGAACACACATCCTTCATATTCCATCCTTCTTTGGGCCTAAAGCAATAGGTGATCCATATGGTGAAGTACTAGACTGTATCACTGCTTGCTGCTTGCTCAATAAGCTATTGGAGTTTCCTTTTCACAGTTAGTTTCAAAAGTAATTGCCTGTACAACTCAGTGTTAGGTAAAGTACAACTAGAGTAGCCCGGAGATGTGTCACCTACCCTTTGAGATGCGTCTTGGAGACGGAGACGCGTCTTTGGTACTGTACCGGTCCCCTGAAACATCTCATCTCGCCGGGAAACTTTTCGGACATCTCTCGCCGTCTCCCGCGAAGTCTCCTGCCAAAGGGTCAGTCGTTGAAAACTCCACACAATATACCCAAAAATGCGATTTTTTTGAAGTTTGGCTTCATTGTGATAGTTATACCCAAAAAAAGAGAGTGACTGGGCTGAGCATTGAACTGGTAAGTTGCATTTTTTATATTTTATTTGCTTTTTTTTTATTTTTTTGCTCATACACATAGTCATACTTCATAGTTCATACTCCCAACTTCAAAAAAATGATAAAATCGGGTTTTTGAACCTTGGATATCTCTCGACTTCATACTCTCGACTGCACATTATTATAGTGCAAGGCTTTTTGTTAGAATGTTTTATTTAGCATCACCATTAACTATTTAGTGATTTGGCATTCACCAGTAATGTCGACATTATAAAATTTTTTAGAAACCACGAACCACCGCTCAAGTAAGTAATGTTGGTTTCTTTTTCGATTTTTCATAGCCTATTTTTCAAATTGTTTTATTTAGCATCACCTGTAGTCTCCACAAGAGCATTACCCCTGTTTAAAATCGTGGAATCTGTATTCCACGATTTTAAACAGGGGTAATGCTCTTTTGGAGATTACTGGTGATGCTAAATAAAATTGAAACATTAAAACAATATGAAAAATAGGCTTGCACTATTTCTAATCATAATGTCTTTGTTTTTTTTTTTTTTGTGTAGAATTTGAATCGTTGAATCAAGAATGTCAAGTGGGGGAACAAACAAGGCTTGTATCCGTTGTGGAAGTATGTTGATCGTGTTAAGGGGCTTAAGGGTTCAGGTGGAACAGCCACGATCTCATGTAAATTATGTCCAATGTCATGGAAAGGTACCTACACGAGGGTGAGGGCTCATTTCCTTCACATACCTGGAAAAAGTTGTTGATCCTTGTATAAATGAGGTGGAATGATATGAGGCTGTGAGGGATCAAGAAAGGGCTGATGGTAAAGTTTCTAATATGAGCTCTCACGCTTCAACAACAGGGGCAACTGCTGCAAATCCAAATCAGAATAGAGAGGCAGGGGTGGATTTGTCTTCAAGAGATGCAGCAACATAAAGTTCTCAGAAGAGGCCACACATTGGTAGCTCAAACCCCATTAGTAGATTATTTGATGTGCAAGGTCGAGAAGCAGTTGATGCAACAATTGCACGTTTCTTTTATGCCAATGGAATACTGTTTAATGTTGCTCGATCACCTTTCTATACAGAGATTGTCCAAGCAATCAACAATGCACCAACTGGATATAAACCACCTATGTATGAAAAGCTTCACACTATAATTCATAAAGAAAAAATTCGATTAGAGCAGCAAACTGCACCATTAAAAAGAGTGTGGGCTTCAAAAGGATGCATCATTGTGATGGATGGGTGGACGGATACTAGAAATCATCCACTACTTAATATTATGGTAACATGCAGCAAAAGGCCTTATTTTTTGAAGGCATTAGATTGTTTGGGGCAAGAAAAAAATGTAGAGTTTCCTTTTAACCAGCTATGCGACGGCATTGAGGAGTTAGGGGCATCACATGTAGTCCAAATTGTTACAAATGCTGCCCCTGTTTGTAAAGCAACAGGCATGTTGGTGCAAAAGAAATACAAGCATATATTTTGGACACCATGTTGTGTGCATTCGTTGAATAATACACTCAAAGATATTGGCAAGTTTGAGTGGGTTTCAACTCTCATAGAAAAGGGAAGAAAAATTCAAATGTTCATATTTAACCATCACCAAACACAAGCTATTTATCGAAAATTTGCCAAGGCGAAGCTTCTCAAACCAGCTGATACAAGTTTTGCTTCTTATTTTATTCTTCTTCATCGTCTTTGTGAAGTGAAAGGTGCTTTGTGTTCCACAGTAGTTAGTTATGCATGGGCAGCTTGAAGGCAATCTACATCAAATGATGCAGTTGAGGTGAGAGGTATGATCCTTGATGACCGTTATTGGGCTGATGTTAAATTTGTTGTGGACTTTATTCAGCCCATAGGTGAGGTGATCAAATTTGCAGATTCAGATAAACCATGTTTGGAGGAAATTTATGAAGAAATAGATTCCATGTGTGAAAGAATTAAGAAAATAACAGATGCAAAAGATCCTTCACTATATCCTTTGATAGAAGAAAAATTACATGGAAGATGGAACAAACCTAACACACCTCTTCATTGTGCTGCATATGCCTTAAATCCTAAATGGCATAACATACAAGAGACCAATAAGAGGGCTCCATATGAGGATAGAGAGGTAATGAAGGGGTTTTGGGCTGCAATAAAAAAGATATATGGCCGAGGTGAGGAAGCATCAGTTATGAGGAGTCAATGGAATAAGTTTTCACGTGGGCATCGTGATTTTTCTTCCGTGGAAGCTTTATATGATATGGGAGAAAAGAAAGACTCTATAGAGTGGTGGTGGAACCATGGAGGTGAAACACCTGAATTACAATCATTTGCAATAAGATTACTCTCACAAGTAGCTAGCTCTTCATCTTGTGAGAGAAATTGGAGTACTTATGGTTTTATTCATTCACTAAAGAGGAACCAATTGGGGTCAAAGAAAGCAGAGAACCTGGTGTACATTCATAGCTCACTTCGCCTTCTCTCTCGTGTAGATCCTGCATACAAGGAGGGTCCTTCAGCAAAATGGGACCAAATTTCACCTGATGGAGATGTTGCAGCCATAGTGGATGAAGTGGTTGAACCAGATGGCCTTATTGATTTACCCCCAGTTCAACTACCAGCAGAGGAACCTGAGTTAGAGAGTGATGAGTATTTGGAGAGCATCATAGCTGAGGACCTTGACATGGATGATGTGGTGTAGATGATATGAGATATCAGATAGATTTCTGATTTTTGTTTTTTGTTTGCATATCAGCCAATCAAACTATCAATATTTCTGAATTTCAATATGTAATCGAATATGTAATGTCAAATGTGAACTATGATTATGAAATTTGAAGTATGAACTCTTTGACTCTTTGACACAATGTGACAATGACATTTGGATTTGAATTTTGTGTATTTAAAGTTAATGTTCATTCTTAAACTTTACTACTGCTATTGTTTTGAAAGTTCAATGTCATAATATTTTCAGATTTTCTTTATATTATTAATTTTTATATTAAAAAAAAAAATGGCGTCTCCAAGCATCCCCGTCTCCTATTTAAAAAAAAATGCCATACCGGTACTGGTACCAGTCTCCCGTACCAGTACCAGTCTCCTGGCAACTATGAGTACAACTAAGCAACAACTGATTCTAATGTTCAACATGATGTTTTGGAGGCATGCCTTTAGGCTCTTGAAATACCTCCTTGAATTCGTTGATTAGGGTTGTCACTTTCCCTCTTGTCTCTTTGAATAATAGTCTTTGGAAGTTTCCACCTTTGATGAGCTTCCTTGACCTTGGTAGTCATAAGGATCTCCTATTTATAACCCCTTTTGTAGTTATAAGTTATAACCAACTTATAACTAGCTAGATAACTAACTTTCATAACCACCTAACAAAACCTACAAAAACTTAAGTTTAACACTTCAGTCATTTTGAAATTACAAAGTGGGACCAAGTGACTTAAGTGATGACTTAAAGTCACTTTGAAAATATAAGCCCATGGCTGGGTCCATGACCTCAACACAAAAATGTAATGCATTCTGCATTTCATTCCTCATTGAGCTTGATGATGGCTTCAATCATTGTTGAAGGTGATGATTTCAATCTTTCCACATTTCATTTCCTTTGTCAGTTGCCTTAAGTTGATTTCTAGTTCTCTTCATTATATTAGTTAGCTTTAGAAGGCAATTTAATTTCTTTCTTACCTTTTATTGTTATGCAATACTTTTCATGAGAAATAGTAACGATCTCTCTTGAAATTTATACTTCAAAATTATAAGGGCTCTATTTCTATTTGTCTAAGATGAAATGCCATTACATCTTAATGGCATTAGTAATAATAATTGTAGTACCCAGTTTTTACCTTTTGAAAGTGTTTTAAGTGTAATTGTAGTAATATTGTGGAAGGTGATTCAACACAAGGACTCATAATACAAGATGAAACCTTGTTTTTAGGCCTTCATATAGTTGTCCTAAGTGAGTTGTAAAAAAGGTTTCAATATAATTTTGCTAATGAACTTAAAACATTCAAGCATGGGAAAGTGCATGGCCTGCCTGCAAATCAATGGGGGATCATGATCTCGAGTAGATATGGAATGATGATGCTTGCTGTCATGTCCCCGAATTGGAGGTATATTAAATTAATTATTTATTAAGTTATTCCAATAAAATATAATATCAAAGGGGATGACTTATTATTTAATTAATTTAATATTAAAGTGACTTAAGTGACTTAAAAATAAAATAATAAAATAATAAAAGTCACTTGAGGAATAAAATAATATTCTTCTAGAAGCTTCTTGAAAAGGCATTGAGAAATCTATTTAAGAAGCTGTTGGCTAGGCATTTGGGGACACTTGATTTGGAATTCATTACTCAGTACCTGCGTGGTAAGAAGCTGAAGTTGAATGCTTAGCTTGCTCGAGGGTTTGAAGACTCTAGAGTGCTAGGTTTGGTTGTGAAAGATCAACCCTAGCTGGAGTTGAGAAATCCATCCAGGGTTTCTACAGGTGCTTTATTGAAGAAATTGTCAAGTGCAATAGCTGTTGTATTATTGCCCTAGCTGATTTAGTGTGGTAGCTGGTTTATTACCACATCTTTATCATTGCAGCAGCTTGTTTATTGTTGCAATTAACTTGGAGAGATAGAGATTTGCAGTAGCTGATGTATTACTACAAAATTATTGGAGGAAGAGTATATTGTTTGATTTGATCAATTGTCCAAATTTAATGGCCTTTGGCCAAATTTGTGGAGACAGATTATATCTGGGAAAATAAGGAAATCGATTTCAATTGAGGGGACATTATCTATTTGATGGTTCAAAGCTACAAATATCAATCTGAAAGATATTCATATTGTGTAGCTGTTAAGTGCCAAATTAGAAAAGAGACGAATTTAGAGAAGGGATGAATTCTACAAAAAAGACAAATTGGTCAGCATTCAGTAAAGACAAAAATAATATTTTGCTAGAAATCGTGGCAGCTTGGAAGACTGAATTCGCAGCACTCAAGTCGAATTTATTAAAGACAATTTCCAGAAACAAATAGCAGGCTTTTTCAAGCAACAGTCTATATTGTTTTTTCTTAAGAAACACCAAAAAAAACAAAAAAGATAGGGATGGGAGTTTAAAGAACAAGTCTATAAAATTATAAAGTTTCTGCCGCTTAAGACGATCAAGGAAGTAAGAAACGATTCTATTGGAGGACGTATTTGCATACTTGAGTCAGTAAAAATTCTTGGCGTCACAATAAGAGAGTCGACAAGGCAGATAAACTAAAGCAATCAGGAGCAGCTTTAAAGAAAATACGGCTTCACGGATCTTTGGATGAAAGCAAATTATATTGAGCATTAGTGAAGGACGATTTCAATAGTTGAAGATGTCATCTTGGAGTCCTAATCAGGTTCTCATTTTCATGTTAACATCTGTATTTACATTTTACTTTGATTGCTGTCATCTACAAAGTAGAGTGTGTTGGATATCAGAAATAATCGCTGCCTCTTATAGCAGTCTTAGGTTGCATCTAGTCTTAACATATCGTTGTTACAGCAGCTTGTAAATGAATGACATCTGATGAAAATGCTCATCATTGTTTGGAGCTTTAGTATCATTGTAATATGTTATGAGCAACAATGTTAAGAATTTTGGTAGTGCATACAAACTGTTTGTCAAATTGCCATTATGCTGTAGTTGTGAATTTGCATGAGGCAGTCACCTTATTGCATTTAACAAGTCAAAATATATACTTGTATTGCATTGATAAATCATCTAACATCTTGGAATAAGTCAATTGGAGTTCTTTCATGCATCACAACAACCATACAAACAGAAAAACAAACAAGAAACCATTTATCAACAGTAAACACTTTGCAAGTAAACTGTTTGACGAAATGTCCAAGGCATAAAAAGGTGGAAACAAAGTTATATTTTGCTAGGGACATTACGGTGGTATCAGAGCCAAGATTCTGCCAGCCTGCTAGGTAGAGAGGATTTGGTTTCAGTTAATCAATTGTAGAATAGAAATTTCAGTGGAACATTATGGTGACTCTTAGGGAGTAGTTGAATGCCATGATGGAAGAGTTTAGACAAAGTCAAAAAAGGATGGATGAATTGACTTCACACCCTGTAAACAAAGACAAATTAGCACAGTTTATGGCATCCATTTTTAAAAGGTCCACATCACATGACAAAAAGGAGAAACTTGATGTATCTACAGGCGAAATATCTAAGAGTCTCTATGATGAATTTTTCAACAGCTAGTGACCAACATACAATTGATCTTAAGGAGAGCAAAATGGACAAGGGTGTTGAGCAGGAGTTGACTTCATTTGGCTTACAGGTTCCATCTCCTCTTCAGGAGGATAGCATGCCATCACTCAATGGTTCAGTTGAGAGGGATGATGAGTACATGGAGCAGCTTGAGCCCTCTTGTGTTGAGACACTTGATCAGGGCATTGAAGTTAGGCAAACTCCTTTATTATTTTCCATGCTTTGCTGATTTTGCAAAAAATATTTTCTCTCCTCTCTCTTCTCTTTTTTTTTGGTTCCGATTTTTGAAAAAATCAGGTAACATTTTGGCAATCTCAAGGGGGTTATTTGCCCGTTGAATAATTGACCAGCTGCCTTATATAGTCCATTGGGCATAGAGTCATTTGAGAACCTGAGAGAATACTGAAAATCGGACCTTAAACATTGTTGTAGCACCTCAGGGACAGCTTACTAAACATCTAATTAATTGTTCTTCAACACTTGGAGAAAAAGACAATCTAACATTGTGCAATAACACTTATTGACCTGAAAGAAAACCTATCCTAGCCTACCCTAACCAACAACAAGACTCACTCAAACAAAGCCATTGACGAGTTCCTTGAAGTAGCTTCCTTTCCTCATTATTTTGCAATGGTCGTCATGTTTATGGATAGCCAAGAGGAGGTGAAACATAGATAGATAGTTAATGAACAGCTGCAATGCTTCTTGAAGAGCAAAAACATTCTCACTTATCCTTTGAATTTGACCATACATACTGTTGGTTTGAAATGGATAAGTAAGTTGGATCTTTTTTTCTTCAGCTATAACTTCATCCTTGGGTGCAAGAATGACTTGTGATGCTTTGTGGGCCTCCATCCTGGCTAAATGTCTGATAGGACATCCTCGTGAAAGAATAAACTTTGAGCTCTCCTTGCTGGTTTCTTGCTTATGCACTGGTTCTTTATTATCTTGCTGATTGGGGAGCTTCGTTTCTTGTGATTGATTTGGCAAAAACATAGAGATTTTTGCACTATGCTTCTGCTGCTCATGATTTTCTTCTTCTGGAGGTGCTGGTCTGACATCTAGGTTTGATCAAAATGCCTTCAAATCATCCCAAAATAGATCTTCTTCAACCTCTTCCTTGCCTTTCTGTATAGGAGGATTGCTTTTGACTTCATAGCAGCTCTCCTTGTGTGTGTTAACTTCCTCTCTATTTTGTAAAACAAGGCTGTCATCATTGTCCTCCTCATAGACCAACATCTTTTCATGCTCATTTTTATCTTCTATCTGCTTCAAAATTGCTGTTGATGTTGGTATAAGCATGTCTTCTTCATCTTGCTCAACGAAAGAAGGCAACTCATCAAACGAAAATGTAGAACTTTCTTCTTCACTATCCCCCTTTTTCTTGTTATTTTGTTGTCCCAACTGATGTTGACATAAGCATTAATACATTTTCTTCACTTTCAAGAAAAAATGGAAGTTCATCAAAAAAGTTAGTCAAAACTTCACGTTCAACCCCTCTAAATTTCTTTTCAACTTGCTGTCCTATATGATTATTCTCATCACCCTCTTGCAGCAAGTCTGATTTTTCTATACCACTTGGAGGTTCATCAGCTACAAGTTGCTCTTCTTTTGCCTCAAAAAACTCCTCTTTCCCACTAAACCAACTACCTAGATAAATAGTAGGTCCTCCTTTGTAAAGGGAAATGATGCTAGGACAAGAAGGCTGATTAGGTGAATGGTTTTGAGAAGTTTTTTGAGGTGGGAAAAGCTCTTGAGGAGACTCTTCTTGAGGAATAGTAGGTCGACTTTGCTCAAGCATAGGCTCTTGCAATGGAAAAGTACCTCCAAAACTTGGTATTTCGAATTTAGAACACTTACTTGAGTATTCAAGAGGCTTATCTTGCTTGAAGCTTGGAAACTTGTACTTAGGAGCCTCCTCTTTTGCACATTGATTTGAAATGCTAGAGGTTGATTGAGATTCCAATCTTTGTACTTGGGCAAATAATAGCTTCATATGTTCTTGTTTGGCAGAAATCTCTTTTGCAAGAGACTCCTCATATTGCTTCCTCTGTGTATCTATCTCCTGTTGGTACTGGTAGGCTTGGCAAGCCAACTCCTCTTGTTGCAAATTGAATTCTTGTTGTCTTTGGATATCATCCAACTGCTTATTGAAGTCTAGCAATATGCTTTTGATGTCACCAATCCCCATACTGTTAGCATTTTGGGGCTGGCTAGGGAAGTAACAATGCTGGTTTGGCATAAAAATGACTTCTCGAGTCTAATTAAAAGTATGTGAAGGCTGCCAAGAAGATTGAGCAAAGGTGGGTGGGTGGCAAGTATATTGAACATGTTGGTCTCTTTGTATAGCAAAGGCATTCAAGGTAAAACCAACTGCATGCTCAGTTTGATATGGTTGATAAGAAGGAATATGAGCAACACTCTCATGAAATGGAGGGTGATAAAACATATCTCTATGGAATGAAGACATGGTGCCTCATTTAAATAAGCTGGAAATTCATTGAAGTATTCTTAAAAACAAGAATAATTAGGACTGATTTTGCAAAAATTTAAGTACGTACCAACACTTAGTCCACTTGAAACCAGTAGATTGAAACTTGGAGTCGCCAAGTGTGTGAAAGTATTGCCTCCAAAGGCATAAATTGCTGACATACACACCAAATACTAGCAATGAAGGGACAAGTTTTGAACTTTGATAGTTCAAATAGTCCTTCTGGGTGTGCCAAAAACTGTTATCACTTGGAATATGCACCCTGTTGAATCTTGAATCTAGCTATCCTATGAAACATGGGATGACCTCTTGAGTTGTGGGATTCGTGAAACTTGAGTTCAACCTCCGATTAAAGGGCGACTTCTCCTTGGTAAATCACCTAAAACCTAACTCTAACTAAAGAACCTTGCTGGGAAAAGAGATGAGATAGATTTTATAATCTAAATCTAAAACAAAAAATGAAGGTGATACACCAAATATAGTAGATTTCTACTTCGTTTCAGCAGCACAACTTATGAATCTCAATCTAAAGCTTCACATAGTAATTTGCAACAATAATTCAGAGGTAAACTTAAAACATCAACAATCAAGGAGTCACAAAATTCACAATAATACCTACTTTTCTTTCATACACAGAGAAAATTGAAACAAATAGAGGCAAACATACTAATCTTTGATTCACTGAAGGCTGCTACAATGACTGTTTTATGAAAAAACAGTAAAATATTACATCACAAGCATACAATCAATCATTATTTCAGAGTGAAACAAGGTTGGAGATGCAATCAGTGAAGAAAATTACAGAAGTAAAAACCTGATTTTGACTGAAAAGATTAAAGGACTGAATGTCACTTTGTCACAATAAACTTTTCCAATGCTTTCAAACAAACATAGGCCTCTTATTTATAGATATCAAGAGCCTAAATTTAAAAAGTCATGTTGAAGTTAGATATTTTTCATATGAGTTGTCAATCTTATCCTCTGTGGATAAAATATTTGTAATCCTTATCCTCTATGGATAAGATTCACTCTTTTGCTTTATGAGTTGTCATCCTTATCCGTTGTGGATAAGATATTTTGCAATCCTTGTCTTTTTGTGGATAAGATATTTTGCAATCCTTATCCTTTGACTTGACTTTCTTGAAGTTAGGCAAACTTCTTTATTATTTTCCATGCTTTGCTGATTTCACAAAAAAATACTCTCTTTTTTTTTTTTTGGTTTTGATTTTTGAAAAAATCAGGTAACAGTAACATTATTACATTCATAAGTTATTCATTGCAAAGCTAAAAATCTAGTCCTATGGGCTGTTTTTTTTAAACCTTCATAAGCAGTGAAAGCTATGATATTAATCAAGATTTCATAAGCTTTTTGGGAAGAGTCAACTTTGGATGATGGTATCTCTATTCTCTATTTGATTGGAGTGCATCTTCTCAAAGACCAGGTTGTTCGTGATTGCAAGAAAATATAGTTCCCACCTCAACAAAACCAATAACTTGTTCCTGTTAGTTTTATGATCAGATGTAATGCACAAAAAATTAATTCAAAATCAGACACAATAACACAACAGATACCCTAGGAAAACCCTCCTCTTGAGGGAGAAAAACCCAGCAACAAAGATCTCTCTATTATATAAAAAATAATGGCAACAAGTCTCTTTACAATGAGGCCAATCTCAAGGCCAATAATCAACACCTTCACAAGATGCAATGATAGACAAATAATCTGCACTTCCTTGCAACTCAAATCTGCTCTTGAAGAGTTCGCAATCTGCTCTTGATGACTTTGCAATCTGCACTTGATGAATTCGCAATCTGCTCTTGGTAATTCACACTTGAGAGAAGAGAAGAGACTTGAACTTGTTTGATACACAAATGAGAGAAAGTGACCTTCTATATATACATGTTGCTTAGAGGGGTCGCACCTTTTCAAGGACAAGGTCGGCCACCATAAAAATAATTACAAATAATAAATAATAATTACAAAGGAGGTCGGCTATCTTAGAGATATGTTGCCATTAAATAATCACAAATAAATAAGTATGAAGCCTGAAGCTGCAATAACATCAACACTCCCCCTCAGCTAGGGAGGAATACTTCCTGTTGCATAAGACACATCACCTCATCGTGATGCCATCCACAATGGCTACAACCATATGTGGAAAAGGAACGATATCACCTCATCGTGATATCAACCATAATGGCTACAACCATGTATGGTATGTACAAGTGTTCATCACTTGCGTGATGTTGTCACCTCAACATGACTTTCACCATGGCTCTCCCAGAGGGTGAAAACACAAGTACAAGAGGAATCATCACAGACTCTCTCACGTGATGCTGTCATGGAGTCACACACATGACATCCACCATGGCTCTCCCAGAGAGTGGAATCAAGGGATTTCACCTCGAACTTCTTTTACAGAGAATAACTCATTAATCAACTGATTTCACCTCGAACTTCTCTCACAGAGAAGAACTCATTAATCAAGGGATTTCACCTCGAACTTTTCTCATAGAGAAGAACTCATTAAAGAGGATCACTGATACTGAGACTCCTTCTCAGTTAAGGCTGTATTCTCCACCATACCAAGCTTATCTCGAAAGTACACAAACTTTATCCTGGAGAGAGGCTTGGTGAGAACCGTCTGCTCATTAGTGCTGATATACCTCAACTGAAATGCTTTCCTCAATAACATGTTTAGTTCTGTCATGAAACATTGTATTGACAGAAGGCTCCACATAGCTTAATTAACACAATGGATGACAATCGGCTCCAACGATTGTCCAACCAATCCTGCAAGGAGCTTTCAAAGCCACACCACTTCTCAAACTGCCACACATGCTGCAATGTACATGACCTCTGCGGTGCTCAGTGCCACTGAAGACTGCTTCCTGCTACATCAGGAGATCATCGCAGACCCCAAACTGAAATAACATCCAGAGGTTCTCTTCTGATCAGCAACACAACCTGCTGAAACAAAATCTGTATAACCATGCAGTTCTAGGATCCACACCTGAAGAATATCTCAACCCATATCCAACTGTCCCATGCAAGTATCTCAGGACATGTTTCGCTGCAACAAGATGTACTTGCCTCACCTAGCCTTGCAATATAGTAATCTTCACTTCTTCTCATTGAGTTACAAAGCTCCCTCTTGATCCCTGCTTCAGAGATTGCAAAGAAGTCTTCTGGAAGTGAACTCCCTCTAGTCATCAACTCAGTCTCATGGCTGCAAGTTGTGACTTCACGCTTGATCATTTCTTTGGTTAGCATGACTTCCTCATAAGATGCCTCAAGCTTTTCATCACTAAGCAATCTCTCATCGCTTTCTTGCCCATAGATCTTTCTGGAAGCATTATAGAGAGAGATTACTAACTGTTTATAACTATACAAAGAAATATCAAGACTAGAATCAGACAAGGTTTATTATCTTAGGTTATAGCATGAATACATAAGAATTTATGAACAATATTAAAACATGAATAAGTAAATCAACCTGAAGGGAAATATATCAAAGGATCAGAATGAAGGGATAAAGAAAATTATCTTTATTGAATTCTGATATAACTCTTCCTTCCATCTTTTACTCCTCTCGAGAGTGCCAAACTCAGCACAACAAAAAGACAATCTGCACAACTACAAATTTCTTCAATGTAATATGCAGTTAGCATGTAGAACCAACTCTCTCCAAGAGTTCAAGGCTCTATCACAGTTCATGCATTAGAGAATGATATCGATGTGACCAACCAATCACCATCAAAATTACAATTCTTTTTTTTTTCTTTCAGAGTCACTCAGAAATCTTCACAACCAACATGCAATAAATGAAACCACTATGCTAGTGAACCAATTCAAGAGAACCCACTATCTCTCTCTACTAATTACAAGATCCAACTAAATGATATAACTTAGCAAACAAAGAATACTTATCTCTTTAAATATTCTGATGGATGCAGATATTGGACGTAGTAAGATACACTGCTCTTGCGTACAGATCAGCACACAACCTTCACGGCTTGAACACAGGCCCATGGCTTAGAATATAAATTCCCTAGAATCCTTCTGAGGAGAGATCTTATCCACATCCGCAAATGAAGCATGCTGATTAGGCTTGGTGGGGCAATCCTTTGCATAGTGACCAAACATGTCACAACGAAAACATTGGACTTTGGAGAGGTCCCACTTCTTCTTGAATGGGGGAGCACCATCAACTCCTTTATCTCTATTCCTCTTGAAATATCCTTTCTTTCCACCTTTCTCTTTCTTCTTCGAGGATTGAGCGGAAAGAACATGAATGTCTTCATTTGTAAAGCTTCGACCAATACCTCTCGTAACCAACCTAGACTCTTCTTGAATACAATCTGCCCTCAAACAATCAAACTTGGGACGTTTCAATCTTGCATTGATTCCTTGAATGTAAGACTCCCAAGATGAAGGAAGACCATTAAGGGCAAGCATGGTCAAATCCTTGACATCAACAAAATGACCAATAGAAGAGAGCTGATCTCTCAATTCAGAAATCTTCATGAAGTAAGTGATGACAGATTCTCCTTCCGCCATCTTCACATGATGAAGTTGTTGCTTCAATGCAAGTGCACGGCTTGTGTTGTTGATCTCATACATCTCCTCCAAAGACTTAAACATCTCCCTTGCCATCTTCATCTTAGAGATGATGGGAACAATATGATCCTTCACGGAATCAACTAACATCTTCTTTGCCTTAGTATCTTTCTTCTTCCATTGAATCTTCTCTTCCTCATCAGCAGGCTTGGAAACTTTGCTCTCCACGAACTCAGCCAATTCACTTTCTTCCAAGGTGAGCATAATTCTAAATCTCCAAGATGTGAAATTTGTTGCTTCCTCAAGTCTGTCCTCGGTCTTGAGTCTGTTCACCATCTTGATGAAAAGAGAGGAGTAACCAATGATGAGAAAAAGAATAAAGAGTATTGCTGCAATACTAAATCTGATCAAGATCTTCTTCAAACCCGCTCTGATACCATGTTAGTTTTATGATTAGATGTAATGCATAGAAAATTAATTCAACATCAGACACAATAACATAGCAGATACCCTGGGAAAACCCTCTTCTTGAGGGAGAAAAAACCCAGCAACAAAGATCTCTCTATTATATAAAAAATAATGGCAACAAGTCTCTTTACAATGAGGCCAATCTCAAGGCCAATAATCAGCACCTTCACAAGATGCAATGATAGACAAATAATCTGCACTTCCTTGCAACTCAAATCTTCTGTTGAAGAGTTCGCAATCTGCTCTTGATGACTTCGCAATCTGCACTTGATGAATTCACAATCTGCTCTTGGTAATTCTCACTTAAGAGAAGAGAAGAGACTTGAACTTGCTTGATACACAAATGAGAGAAAGTGACCACCTGTATATACATGTTGCTTAGAGGGGTCGCACCTTTTCAAGGACAAGGTTGGCCACCATAAAAATAATTACAAATAATAAATAATAATTACAAAGGAGGTCGGCCATCTTAGAGATATGTTGCCATTAAATAATCACAAATAAATAAGGAAGTATGAAGCCCGAAGCTGCAATAACATCAACAGTTCTTTCAAAAGTTACAAGTTTCTAGCCACCTTTTTGGAGAAATGACTTATGTCACTTATTGTAACTATAAATTAGAAAATGAATCTTATTTTCAAAAAAGTGATGCAAAACATAACCAAAAAAGGTTCATTATTTTTTAATCATTGTATTCAAAAAGATAGTTAGAAAGTAGTTATGAGGTAATTACAGGTAGTTATTGAAGAGAAGCCTATAAATACAAGGCTCTTTCTATTGTAAATGGAACTTTTACGAAGGGGAAACTTTTATTTATTTTTTGGCGAGATTTCATCAAGACTTTTGGCTTGACACTTTGTACCTAAGGGTTTATGAGATTGTATAATTTCACGAAGATAATCAAGAAAGCATTTTGTTCGTATGTCCTAGATGTGTTTCTAAATTGTTATTGCTGATTTTTTGTATGGTAAATTGGAAATCTCTTTGTGTACTTGTGAAAAACATTGGTCATTTGTTCAAACAATCGATGCAATTGATTAAGCACAACCATATCCTAGTATCTTGGTATGAATGTGTTGAGGTAATTTATCTTCTCATATGTTGAGATTTGTTATCCTTCTTTCATCATCATTGCATAGCGTAAACATATTTTGTGGTAAACCCCTTTTTAATTTGTCATCAGTTGTGAAATCTCAGTTGGTATTCATATGTTTATTGTTGGGGTTTCAATTATCCATTTTCCTTTAGTTTTGTCTTTTCACTTTTATGTACTTTCAAGTTAAAAGTACATAAAAACTACAAACACTCCTATCACATGAGGGAGCTGCCCTTCTCAAATGTAGAGGAAGATTGCTATTCTATAATGATCTCTCCAACTATTGGAGCGTTATTTCCACTTTCCATTGGGCGAGTCAAGTACCATTTCAAGTGTTAATCTGCTTACCAACACATGTCAATTTCATGGGGCTATTAGATATTGTTGGAAGTTTTAATATCGAGCTTCAAACTAGTTTCAATGCAAATGAAACTCTCTCTATAGAGCTTTGAAGAGAAATTTCTTTTTAACACTTCAAGGAATTGATGAGATCATCAGTAGAAGAGACAAATGGTTTGCAAGGTACTAGCATCTACTAGAAGATTTGAAGGCAATTCTGTTATTTTGTAAAATATATAGAATTTTCTTTCCCAAACTATCCAAAGTGGATAAAATCAAGGGGTGGTCAAGTTCTAGCTGAAGCACATGGGAATGCGAAAATGTCTCTATAGAGTGAAGAGCATGTAGAACCAAAAGCACAACCAACATCAAATTATAAATCATTTGTGGAGACACCATATAGGACCATCTCAAAGAAAGGCTCACACAAGAAGGGGCGTTATGCATCCCCTTGGAGGACCACACCTCTAATCGTTCCAAAAAAGATAAATTAAGATACCAAAAACAAGTTGAGAAGAAAGTTTGCTTTTCTTGCAACAGACCTTGGGAGTTAAGCCACAAATGTCAAGAATAAAATAAGTGCTGTTAGAAGAAGAAGGGAGGATGGAAATAGAGGTTCAACAAGTCACAAAGGAGCAAAAGGAATCCACATTGGATGCTGCAGGTAAAGAATCCTTGATTAATATTTTAGTGTTCTCTAATCAGCTCTCACTTCAAGGAAGTGTTTGTTGAAGTTAATGAAAATGGAATTGCAAGAAATTAGAGTCACCACTGCCAGCAAGGAATATTGAAGCATCTTGTATGAGGACAGGCAACTCTTGTTCAAGAAGCGAAAGTGGTAAATGACACCACCCTTGAAGGGTAGTATATAAATCCATTATATGAATAAGAAATTATAATAGTTGAGCATGAGGAAGAAGAAAATTCAAAGTTGCAAGAATGTGAGAAGAAACAGAAATAGGAAGAATTTCCCATGCAAATGGATGGGATGGAACCTAATGCTAGAAAATACCTATTTGATTTTTGTAGATCACATGTTACTAGCACAAAGCACAATACCATATTTGTTATTTGGAATGACCGATCCTTTTTCCTTTTAGTACTAGAAAAGGTTAGCTTGCTTAACTTCATAATGGAAGAAAAAGGTAAACCTTTTGATTGCTTCCTTGAGTACAACTCAAAAAGTAAGGAGGACAATAGAAGCATGCATTTAGTGCATCATTTTCATATTATGCCATTACCTTGTTTTGATCTTAACGAGAGGTATTGCAACAATGATGAGGGAATCCTTTCTATCATTTCTCTCCACTTCAAGATTGCTCATGCATGACGGTATGGAATTTAGGCATTCTCGAAATTCATCATGGAAAAATGCCATACTTTGCTATCGCCTTGGGTGTTAGCAATGAAAATCAAGAGTTTGTATCTTTGCCCAGGATTGTTGGTAAACATGTGTAGAAGGGCATAGCAGCATATGAAACCAACAAAATTGAATCAGGGCTCTCTAATGAAGGATGCAAAGTTCTTAGGAGCATATTGAAACCAAATTTGAGGCCAATTATAAAGAACTTAGGTATGACTATTATGACAACCCATAAAATACTATTGAAAACATAGTCCATTGTTGGAAGGGTTAATTTGGCTGAACATCCCTATCGAAAGATTCTATGTAGAGAAGTAGTTTGGGAGATAGAAATGGATGATGATTTGAAGGAGTTAATTCATAGTTCAACCCTTAATGCTATGGAAGCAATAGTATAGTTTACCATGGAAAGGATTCAAAATTTGATTTAGAGTTGTCCTTGGGTGGTTAATTCAAGTGAAGTACATGAGAAATCAATAAATAGCATGAAAATTACATTAGCTTAGGTATGCAGATGATTCTCACAAAGGGAAAGATATCTCTGTTAGTATAGGTTTGTGGCATCTACAAGTAATTTTCCTTCCATTTATGAAAATACTTCCAAGACCTTATGTGAGGATGCTAGAGTTTGCAGCCAAGAGAAAAACAAAAAATGCCATTTTGCCAATGTGGTCCAAAGGTCAATAAAGCTACAAGAATGGAAATAGAAACTACTGGTAACAATAGAGAAAGAGTTGCAAGTTCTAATTGAGCTAAATAGCACGAAATGATCATTGAAGAGCTAATTCTAAGTTGTAGGAAAGCCCATAAGACAAATGAAGTAATGTTGTTGGGGAGTTAGTGAAGAATGTTAGTTTTATGATCAGATTAGATATGCAGAATTTAATTCAAAAAATAAGAAGCAATAACACAATAACACAGCAGATACCCTAGGAAAACCCTCCACTTGAGGGAGAAAAACCCAACAACAATATATCACTAATATATTGAATCACAAATAATGTCTTTTTTACAAAGAGGCCGATATTAAGGCCAAGAGTGAGCACCACAATCTGATGCAGCCTTCTATACAATATCGATCTGCTCTTGAATACAAACTCACACTTGAATATATCGAACTTGTGATGAACTACAAACTGAATATGAATGTGTAACAATGAAAGACAATTGAACATATATACATGATGAGGGAGAGGACGTGACCCTTTGTCAGAACCCTGATGGTTCTCGATTCAAACCCTAACTGAATTTTTTGTGTTTTTTTGCAATTTTCTGTTTTTTTTGTGATTTTGAGGTTTTTTGACAAATTGCTAAAAGCTGCGATTTTACTAAGAAATTGCTAAAAAAATCATAATAAATTCTAACTCAATGGAATAAGCTCAAAATTGTTCCAAGATCATAGGCGCATCTATTGTTTGTCATTCCAGAGCTTTTACAATGCAATTACAATAACAAATGTATGTAGAATATAACTTTATTCAAAAAAACCTGATTTTGCTTGCCAGGCGCCAGAAGAAAGAAGAAGAATGTACGGCCAAGTAGATAGGAAGATCTCCAGCTCCAAAAAATGTTGCAGAAGCTCTCAAAGACCAAGCCGCCCAAGTATCCTCTGCCAGAGATTGAAAAAGAGAGAGACGTATCCCTCTGAGAATGAATAGTACGGCCTGCTGGTACAACAGTACAGACTGGTACAGCAGCAACAAGAAAAAGTACGGCCTCAATAACAACTGCCAGATCTCTGTAGAATAAACCTCTGAGAAAGTCGCCTCAATAGGTAGATGATTATTCTTTGCTAACTCTGAATAAATCGATCAATGAATCCAATATGTGATCCCTGTGTGAAATCACCAAGTGCAAGCTTCAGCTGGTATTGCACAGCCTCAGTCTGCCAAATCTCTGAAGAGTTTTCGTTCTCCAGAAACGTTCGTCTGCCAGAAACCCTAGGGTTTGCAAACTCCAATGCTCAGAGCAAAAGACAAAAGTCGAATAGTAATATCAGAATGGTTCGATTTTGCCTTGAAAGAAAATATATACTCCTTTGATAAAATTCGACCCAACTCCTTTTAATTAATCATTTAAATAAAATGATTTATTTCACCTTTGATACTTAGGAGAAATATTAAATAATTAAATGGCGCCTCAATTTAATGAATAATAAATATTCACTAAGTCAAAAATTAATACTTTATTATAAAGTATAATAAATACTTTATAACTGGCCAATTTAATTAAATATTTAAATATTTCAATAAAGTGACTTTAATATAAAGTCAAATTATTAAATATTTAATAAATCATTAATTACTCCTTATTTCTCCGTCGATCATCGCTGAACCGGGTCGACTCTGAGGTTGAACCAGGTGCCCTGCCAAAATAGCAGCCTGACCTAACTTTCTAAAAATAGAACGTTCCTGAAAAAGCACTCTGGAAGATTCTGCGAAGGCCCAACCTGACACAACTGCGAAACTGGAGCTACCAAACACTGAGTAACTGCCCCAGATGATCCTCTGCACTCTCCTGCCAGCCTACGAGGATCGAATAATAGGCTAACCTCCTCGACAAACAGTGTCAGCTAAAACGGGGACATGACAGTCCGCCCTCCCTGAAATTGCTTGTCCTCAAGCAATCTCTGCAAATACAGCTGCACTGCACCACCTGGATCCCAAGGATAGTACCGGACAATGTTCCTGCTGGCCACAACTGACTCCTGTAACTCCCACAACTGATCAGCAAGAATAAAATACCATTCCCTATTAACCTCAGTGCGGTCCGGCATAGGATCAAGAAACTCAGAAGGAGGCAAGTCAAACTGCAAGCAACACTTACCCCCTAAAACTGCACGAGATATACTATCATCCAACATATCAAGTACGTGCATGCTAGAACTGTGCACCTGAAACAAATTGTGTACATGCGGATTAATCACGAAGCTATATGCACTCTGCACCATATACACACTGTGATACTCCTCCGTGAGCTGAGTCTGAAATCCCAGTGCACTAGTAGGATCCCAAACGCTATCATCACTCTGCTCAAGACCAGGATCAGGTGAGTTACCCATATCAAACTCAAAGAGCGGATTGTCGTATGAAGATATAACATCTGTCTCAAACAATGGATTGGTCACAAACGGAACCAAACCACTAGGCTGATCCCAAACGACTGCCTCAGAACCCCCAGGGTACTGAGCATAACCATGCCTGGTCTGCACAAAATCCTCCTCTACCTTCTCGCTCTTCCCACTAACGAGAGAGATAGAACGAAGGCTGCCATCTGTAATACCCCTCAACACATATTTCTTGCCTTGTACCTCAAATCTCATCTCCATTTTAGGCAAGTTGAGGGTGAACACACTGATGTCCTGCAGCCATCTCATACCCAACACTAAATCCATCCCACCTAAGTTGACTACATAAAAGTCTGCCTGCAACTCATAATCATTCAGCATGAGAGTGAGATTACAAATCCGTCGAGTGCAAGTGAGTGTATATCCATCTGCCACCCGAACTCTGAATCCAGCGAAATCCTCTGTCTGGAGTCTACATCTGCTGACGAAGCTCTCATCAATGAAATTGTGTGTGGCTCCAGTGTCGAGCATAGCAATACATCGCTGTCCTTCCACTAATCCCCTAAACCTGAATGAGTCATCCCGTACACTAGTAGATAATACCAACGGGGATAAGTTGGCATCGGGCCCAAACTCCGTAGAGGCATTCCCGGCCTCTGCATGTTCTGAAACAACCTGCTGGTCTGAATCATCAGACTCGTCATCATCATAGTAAACCCACATGGCGCGGTTGGCTCTGCCCTTCGGTCTCAAAGGACAATCATGCTCCTTGCTGTAGGGTGCTTTGCACCAATAACAAAGTTGTTTCTTCCTGCATTCCTCCCGAGTTGCATCATCAATTCTTGCAACTGGTTTCCTTTTTGGTTCTGCAACTGGTGTATGACTCTCCTCGACAGGCAAGTTATTTGTTTTAGGCTGAAATTGTTTCTTCGGAGCAGCAAGCTCCATACTCCTTGCCTTCCGCATCGCCTCCTGAAGAGTAGGAGGGTCAAAAGCCTTAACCCAACCTCTCATGGGTTCTGTCAAACCCTCAACGAAGAGTATGATGAGTCTCCGTTCTGAAATCCCTGTGACCATGACTGCCACTCTCTGAAACTCACCAATGTATGAATCCAAACTGCCTGTCTGTCTGAGCTGAGCCAACTCTCTGAAATACAGTTCCGGATCCTTCTTATCAAATCTCTCTATCAGTCTGCTGGTGAACTCCTGATAGGTATTGACCGCATGATGGCCTAGCGTATACATGCCGTGGTGCCACCAATCATGTGCTACTCCGTCAAGATGTAAAGTAGCAAATTTAATTGCCTCATCCTCCTGCATAGGCCTAAGTGACAAGTAATTGTCCAATTTCTGGACCCAAGACCTCGCTGATGTCTTTTCAGACCCATCAAAATATGGCAATGTAATCTTGCTCACCGCATACTGCAAATCCCTATTCACCTGTGGCTGCGGCTGCTGATGCTGTGGGGGTCTGCGGTCAAATCTGCCTCCTCCTCTGGGTTTATAAACATCTATAAACTCATGGAATGTAAGTGCCTGCCGGATCTCAGGTGCTAGTGACATGTACTCACCATGAAATCTCGTCAAGTCTGCCACGGACATGCCATTGTGTGGCTGAAACTCCTGATGCTGCCCCTGATGCTCTGCCCCTGGAGTTTGTGGTGGAGTCTCCCTAGGTAAGAAAGTAGGCTGACCTGGCCTACGCTCCTGATAGATCGGAGACGGCTGTCGAGGTGCTGATGCTAATGGCTGATCCACTGGTGCAGTCCCGCTCGTCTGACCAATCTGTATGAAATGAGGCTGTGTGGGCGTGTACTGTCTAATGGTACCCATCAACTGAGACATCATATCCATCATATTATCATGTCTCCGTCTAAACTCCTCATCAGTAATATCACCCTCCGCATGCGCCTTCCCTGGATCCCTGCGAGTCTCTGAGGAAGTCTCACGTTTTGCCATTAGGGTTGCTACACTGTTTTCACTGCCGTCAAAACTGGATCTGTGAATACCAAGTACTCCTGATATCGTCTGACCTTCGGGGATTGGTGGACCTGTCCAATCCTCGTCTTTGCCTGTCCCTACACCTTTAATGTAGTGAATGGTATCTCTGTTCATGAAAAAGCACTAAAAAGCACACCGTATTCTGAAAAAGCACTGAAAAAGCACAGGATGGCAGGAGATCTGTGCTCTGATACCACTGTCAGAACCCTGATGGTTCTCGATTCAAACCCTAACTGAAATTTTTGTGTTTTTTTGCAATTTTCTGTTTTTTTTGTGATTTTGAGGTTTTTTGACAAATTGCTAAAAGCTGCGATTTTACTAAGAAATTGCTAAAGAATTCATAATAAATTCTAACTCAATGGAATAAGCTCAAAATTGTTCCAAGATCATAGGCGCATCTATTGTTTGTCATTCCAGAGCTTTTACAATGCAATTACAATAACAAATGTATGTAGAATATAACTTTATTCAAAAAAACCTGATTTTGCTTGCCAGGCGCCAGAAGAAAGAAGAAGAATGTACGGCCAAGTAGATAGGAAGATCTCCAGCTCCAAAAAACGTTGCAGAAGCTCTCAAAGACCAAGCCGCCCAAGTATCCTCTGCCAGAGATTGAAAAAGAGAGACGTATCCCTCTGAGAATGAATAGTACGGCCTGCTGGTACAACAGTACGGACTGGTACAGCAGCAACAAGAAAAAGTACGGCCTCAATAACAACTGCCAGATCTCTGTAGAATAAACCTCTGAGAAAGTCGCCTCAATAGGTAGATGATTATTCTTTGCTAACTCTGAATAAATCGATCAATGAATCCAATATGTGATCCCTGTGTGAAATCACCAAGTGCAAGCTTCAGCTGGTATTGCACAGCCTCAGTCTGCCAAATCTCTGAAGAGTTTTCGTTCTCCAGAAACGTTCGTCTGCCAGAAACCCTAGGGTTTGCAAACTCCAATGCTCAGAGCAAAAGACAAAAGTCGAATAGTAATATCAGAATGGTTCGATTTTGCCTTGAAAGAAAATATATACTCCTTTGATAAAATTCGACCCAACTCCTTTTAATTAATCATTTAAATAAAATGATTTATTTCACCTTTGATACTTAGGAGAAATATTAAATAATTAAATGGCGCCTCAATTTAATGAATAATAAATATTCACTAAGTCAAAAATTAATACTTTATTATAAAGTATAATAAATACTTTATAACTGGCCAATTTAATTAAATATTTAAATATTTCAATAAAGTGACTTTAATATAAAGTCAAATTATTAAATATTTAATAAATCATTAATTACTCCTTATTTCTCCGTCCGATCATCAAACTGCTGAACCGGTCGACTCTGAGCTGAAAGGTTGAACCAGGTGCCCTGCCCAAAATAGCAGCTTCCGCCTGACCTAACTTTCTAAAAATAGAACGTTCCTGAAAAAGCACTCTGGAAGATTCTGCGAAGGCCCAACCTGACACAACTGCGAAACTGGAGCTACCAAACACTGAGTAACTGCCCCAGATGATCCTCTGCACTCTCCTGCCAGCCTACGAGGATCGAATAATAGGCTAACCTCCTCGACAAACAGTGTCAGCTAAAACGGGGACATGACACCCTTCAAGACACAAGTCGGACTTCATCAAAGATCGTGTCTTCTTCATGAAATCGCGCCTCCTTGAAGCGTGTCGGCCTCTTTGAAACATCATGTCTTCAATACACAAGAGGTCGGCCTCATCAAGAATCATGTCCCTTTAGTAATTCGAGCCTTCATGATATTTAATTATCATTTAATACAAAGGACGTGCCTCTTCGTCAAATTGCAATCACCATAAATTAAATAGCCAACAACTATCATTTAATTTATTCAACATTGTAAAGGAGATTGGCTGGAATAGACACCCGACGCTGCATGATAACATCAACAAAGAATACTTTAGAAATGATGAAATCAAAATATTTGCATCTCATTAAAGATAGAAATATGGTCATTAGATTGTAGAGATGGCCTTAAATGCATCTCAAGAAGAGAAAGAAAGGGTTGATAGACTTACCTTTCAGCTTAAATCAACCGAGGACACTTTATACAAGACCTAAAGGGCACCTCTGGAGGTAGAAGAATATCTTGATGCTGTAACAAATGTCAGGAAGCAAGAGAATGGAACAATGGTTAAGGAAATTAAGTAGGTATTTGAAGAGCTTGATAGGATCTAAGAGGATTTTGATTTAGAATAGCTTCTAGGAATATCAAAATTTGCAAGCAAAGAGTTAGTCATAAGGCAATGGGGCAAGGAATTGAAGGCCAACAAATGTAGTAGCTTGAGGACAACTGCATGGATTTGGGTCAGCTTCAAGAATGGTTGAAATAAAAAAGTAGAAACAATTTTCAATCTTTTAATAGTTTCCATTGGGTCGTTAACCCACTCTTTGGGATGAATGTAGGGATATCTTTTGGTCTAAGTTTGAATTTTTCTTGGTCTTCGCTAGCCTTTCAAATTTCACCATTTCGGCATGCCTTTGCACCCAACTTTTCTTTTTCTTTTTCTTTATGCCTGTCAGTGTTGGACTTATCCATCCAAGCATACCTCATCTCCATCTTGTTGCTATCATTCCCTTCTATTAGGCTATCAGAGTTGTCCATCCTATCATCCGTTTCCTTTAAACCTCTCTCTTTTCCCTTGCCTTATTGGATTATTTGGCTTGTGCTTATTGTCATGCCTCCTAGCCAAACTTCAATCTTTGACTAGTGGTAAGAGTCATTAAGTATTTATGATCCATGAACTTTGATACTCTTGCTTATTTTGCATTGTTCACCTCACCTGCCTCCTGGCTTATCTCAAAGCATTATTGATGGTTAGATTTGTTTTGGTAACTTCCAAAAGGGGTTTTATCCCACCAAGAAAACATTATTTAATCTTTAGGGCGCATATCCATGTGTACCTCCAACAATACAAACAAAGAAAGTGACCTTTGTTGACGTTAGTGCGGTGGTTAGAGTTTAAACCCTAGGGGGCCTCTTGCCATTATTGCAAAGGACATTTGTAAATTGCAGAAAACATTCCCCCATGCTTCTCAGGTACATCCAAGCACATGTGCAATTCAAGTGCAATTTAAATGAAAAACAATACCCGTTAGGTATGGGTGCTCTTTGTTGCATAATAGTCATGAAAATCTTGGCATTTAATGCAATCTTCAACATTCTTTTTGTGGGTATTAAGAATTTAGAGTTTGAACACAAGAAGAATTATGAAAAATATTGAGAAACCCTAATTGGAAAACTATTCTAAGCACTTGTGTTCAAATGCCTAGATTTGTGGATGAAAACTCGTGGATCTGTTGGAGGACAAAGGACGGAAACCCTCTTGGCCGAAGGAGCAATCTCACTCAAAGGTCATATTGGACTTTAAGGGTGGTGGATATCAATGATATTGAGTTTGAATGACACTTACAATTGTTGTGGGAGTAAGCTTTGCATTTCCTCATCTTTTTGGCTGCCATTGTAGCATTTTGTGTAGTATTTCCAATCCACTCATCTAAGGGAAGTTTTGGAATCTTTGTTCTAGCTATTGGCTACTATTGTAAATCTAGGTTATCATTATTTCCATGAAATATCATGAAGAAATTGTGGGTTATTATTATTATTGTAAAGTTCGTAGCTAAATCTCGACTTTGCTAGGTTTGATAAAGTATATTTAAGGACATAGTTTACCTTTAAAGGTGAACCTAACCTATAGTATTAGGGTTTGATGCTTTTTGTATGAATATAAGGAGAAATTTTTGGGTTTGTAAAAAGAGAGTGAAAAGTTATAAATCTGATATCTATTTTCAACCTATCATTCAAATCTAGGGTTTTATAAGGTTTTGGTTAAATGCATGCATCCAAGATAAAATATATTTTTTGAAGGTTTTAATTAATATTTTGTCGGGGATATTCAGCCTGTGTATCCGTGCAGCACAATTGCCTCAACCACTAGTTTTTGTGTTTTAACACATTAGATTCTTAAGGCCCCAAAACACACCCACATGATATTGTAGGCCAAAACAATTAACCCACGCTACACAAGCAAAATAGCTGATCCACTGTGCAGTCAGCTAAAACAGAACAAAAGAAAGGAATATCCTTTTTGGGTGTTAAAGATTGCTTGACCCCTAAGATGCTTCCATTAAATTTTATGGTTTGTCTTATTCCAATTCTGGTATGAGTACTTTAGAAATCTTCATGCAGCAATGTATGCCAATGCTTTGAATTTTACATGTAACTTTCCAAGCTGACATTTTTGACTCTCTTGGTTTATCCTCAATATTTCAACTGTTCCAATGTGCTTTCTCAGAGTTAGAATTTAGTCCCTTTCTTTGAAATGTCTGTGAAGAGGGGGAAAATTCTTCTGAACGGGGCATTATGTGATTTATCACCATTCTTGCCAGTGGTTTTTGTATGCATTCAGCATCAACTCCTAAACCAGGGTGTTTTTCCTTGAATGCTTCCTGTTTGATATGGCAGCAGGAAGCTCCTGGACAATTTTAGAGTACTGGATCCAAAACCATTGCTGCACCTTGGAGTGTGACTTCAATAAACCAGATTTTGAAGGGAAGATTTACTACCACATTTCAAGAACCGACTTCTTATGTTGTTGTGCCTCAGCAGCATTTTGTGAGCTTTAAGGCTTCAATTTGGTGGCTTGCATTAATTTTTGGCTATTCCTTTGTACTTACAGGAGATTTTCAAAATGCTGTTTCCTGTTCGTACAGATGACAATTTGGTAGACTAGAAAATGGAATTTATGCTTCATTTTCTGGACTCCGTGCATGTTGGAGCTTGGATTATCTGATAAGCTGCTTAAATTTAAAATACTTATTCCTTTGGTTTTTTGTCATTTTTTCCTTTCCAATGCAGGTAATGGATAGTTTCAAATTCTGTGGTCTTGAAATATATACAAAGATGGGAATCAAATTCTTTTGAAGGAGTTATTTGTAAACCTGCAATTGTAGTCTCTGACAAATTAGTTTTTAGTAGATTAGGTCCTGAAATATCAGAATGTGCTTGGAGATACTCTTAAGCTAGACATATAGAGCATCATACTTTCTTCCTATATCTAATGTAAATCTTCAGTTGACATCAAGGAAGCTACAAAGTACAATGATAGAACAAGAAGCAACTAAACACATCCCTGGAGTAAAATGTATCAATAAGTGCAGCCTTATTGCTTCAGTGTTTTCTCCTAGAAGGTATTCCACAGGTTTCTATATTTATATCTTTGCTTTGATATTATGAAAGGTTTCCATTTTCATCGAATAAATTTCATTTTCTAGGAAAAATCTTGCCGCATGGGCTTCAAGTTTCAAATTGAAAGACAGAACAGCCATGATATCATCGAAATATTAGACCAAGGGAATATTATGTTTCAGGGGTCTGAAACCCTTCTGAATTGTTCTCTTATAATATCATTATTTGAAACCTGAGAAATAGATATCAGCAAGGCTAAAAAGAGTTCTATATTTAGAAAACTAGGTTTAACAAATGGTGACTACTTAATCATGTTTTCATTATAGCTTTTCCTCTAGCTGGTTATTGGTGTTCTGGGTTTCTATGAGAGGAATCAAGGCTATTTGTGGCAAAGTGGACTTATTTGAAGCAAATTTTGACAAGAATTTTGGTCCTATGATAGGCCACACTTGTAAGGAGCTAAGTGAAAACCTTACTTAGGCACCTGGAGACATTTAAGGTACTTCCAACTCTCTAAAAACATCTCAGAAACTTCCAGAAATTATTCTGGGCTATGTTTTCGAAAAGAAATGTTTCCAGACTGTTTTCAAGGCATTTCCAACATGAAAAATGGCTATTCGAGCTGCTTTGATGTTCATGTTTTAATGAAAACTATTTATGAATTGCAGGCCCTTTTCAAAGTTCTTACACTTTTTTACGGAAACAAAATCTCTAAGCCAACCATAAATGAATTTCATCAAAATTATTATAGAATGAGTAATATGTTTTAAATTTTTTGATTTAGTTTAGTATAATTATTAATTTTCTTTTGCAGAAATTTTTATCCTATATTGTTAAAATAGTTACAATGTTTCTTGAACAATTGATAGGGCAAATAATTATTGTCATTTCCTTGCCTTTGTTTCTATCAATGATTATCAGGGCGGTAGAAAGGCAGATATTTTGAACAATCCCTTATCGGATTCTCTAGAAATTTGTCTTGGTTCTTTGTTTTGGGTTCAGTAGCTTGATTTCCTTTTCATTGTCGGATTTGTCATGAGTATGGACATCTTTAGAAGCAATGTCCTAGGATTAATAAAGCTCCTCCTTCTAATTCCTCCCCTTCGTCTTTGGCTACAAAAGTTGTTAAGGAGGATAACAGGAAGGCTTCCATAATGGAGGGTGCATCGGATAAAGATGGTTTTGTGCCTGTTAAGCCTCGGGCTAAGGATCGTGGTCAGAAGGGATCGTTGAAGGACAGGTAGACTGAAGAGGACTTTAATCGGTTTGAGGTGTTGGACACTTCCACCTGGGAGGAAGGAATCCCACTGGATGTGCCTTCTAGTGCTGTTGATATGGGTTGTGATATGGGGCAGGGACAAGAGTCCGGTCATGATCTTCATTTCTCATAGGGTGTGCAAGATCATCTGGTGTCTCTGAATGGTCCTAGGTAGGATGATGATGATATTGTTTTGGAAGATTTGGCAAAGGAGGGGTTAGTTTTTGGCAGGAGCAAGGGATCATCTCTAGCCTTGGGGGTGCAACAATGCACGCTTATGAATGGATTGTTTGAGCACTCTTCTAAAAGTGGTTGCAAGAAGGATCTTGAGAAGATTAAACGTACTGGAGATTTGTTGGTGGAATTTGGGTTTGTTAAACCCATTGATGCTCACTTTTCTTTGTCTCCTCCATGATTGTTCTTTCATGGAATGTCAGGGGGTTGAATAACACCTCTTGTCAAAAGGCTATTCATGATTTGGTTGTTGTCCTTTCTCCGGACATATTTTGTGTTTAGGAGACTAAACTGTCAGTTGATTTCATGCTTCAGTATGCTTCTCGTATCTGGTATTTTGGTCAGTGTCAGTGCATCGGTGTCAGTGCATCGGTTCTTAGGGGAGCTCTCTGGGGGTTTGGCTCTTTTTTGGGACCCAAGAAAGATTGCTCCACTTTGGTGGATTTCTAGTCATTCTACTATTTCCATGGTTGCCTCTACTTTGGAAACAGGTGAGACCATTTTGGTTACTAATGTGTATGCCTCGACTAATATTCATGGAAAAATCCGGCTTTGGGCTCATATAAGGTATGTTAGATCATGCGCTCTATATCTTCCTTGGGTCTTAGTTGGTGATTTTAATTCTGTGTTGAGCCTGGAGGAGAAAAGAGGTGGGTTGCCTTGGCTTGGGCCTTCTTCTGATATTTTTCGGGAAAATGTGGATTCACTAGCTTTAATTGATGTTAAGCCTTCCAATGGGGTTTTCACTTGGAATAATAGACAGAGTGGAGAGGAAGTGATCTTTGAAAGGCTGGATAGATTTCTTGTTTCCTGTTTTTGGGTGGGAGGTAGATTGGTTACTGGTTCTGAGATTCTTGATTGGAGGGGTTTTGATCATTGGCCAACTAAACTTTCAGTGACCTCTTTTACATTTCCCAAGAATCCTCCCTTTAAGTTTTAGCTTATGTGGCTTCAAGAGTCTTCTTTGCATGATCTTATGGCCCAGTGGTGGTGTGATGGAAGCCTCGCTTATGGTATAGCTATGTACACCTTTGTTAAGAAACTTTCGTATGTCAAATTTCACCTTAAGAGTTGGAATAGGCTGAGTTTTGGCAACCTTAAGGTTATGAAGAGGAATGCTTAGGTGTGCCTTGATGTGATTACTTGCCAAATTTGGGATTTTGGCTTCTCGAATGCTTTAGGTCAAGCGAAATCCTAGGCTGCGAGAGTAGTGGAGGAGTGGGAGCTTCGGGAGGAGATTTTCTGGAAGCAAAAGGCTTGGATTGACTGGCTTCAAGAATGGGATAGGAATACTGCTTTCTTCCATCATTCTATGCAGGCTCGTTGCAATAGAAGTTTTATCTCCTCTCTAGTCAACGTAGATGGGATCCAAATATCTTCTCTGCAGGCTTTGTCTCGTGAGGCTAGACAGTTGTTTTTGGCTCTTTTTTCTAAGGATTCACCCCCTGCAGAAGATGAGGAGAATTTGATCCTTGCTTGCATTCCCTCCTTGATCTCCAAGAAGATGAATGATTCCCTCATCTGCCCGATTTCTTTGCCCGAATTGGAAGAGGTTGTTTTTGGGATGAATAAAGGTAAAGCTCCAGGTCTAGATGGTTTTCCTGTTGAATTTTTTCAGGAATTTTGGGATATTATAAGTTTGGATTTGTTGGAGGTTGCTCGGGAATCTCTTCGCAGTAAGCAGATGCTTCGAGCCTTGAACTCTACTTTTCTGGTTCTCATTCCTAAAAAGGAAGGTGTTGATCAACTAGAATTCTTTAGACCTATTGCTCTTTGTAATGTGGTGTACAAAATTATGACTAAATTGATTGCAGAGAGGCTCAAAGTTTGTCTTCCTTCTGTGATCTCCGAGGAGCAAGGGGGTTTTGTAGCTGCTAGACAAATCTTGGATGGGGTGGTGGTTGTCTCTGAAGTCATTCACTCTATGGCGACTTCTAAGGAGAAGTCTATATTAATCAAGTTGGATATGGCCAAAGCTTATGATAGAGTTAAGTGGAATTTTTTGCAGAGAATTCTCTTAGGTTTTGGTTTTAGTCCAGATTGGGTCAGTTGGACTATGAGTTGTGTTACCTCTTCCTCTTTTTCTGTTATTATGAATGGGGAGCCTTTTGGGCTTTTTGGGGCTTCCACGGGCCTTCATCAAGGAGATCCTCTCTCCCCTTGTTTGTTTATTATTATGGCTGAGGGTCTGGGCAGATTTCTTTCTTAAGTTGTGGGTTTCCTAGGGAAGGATCCAAGGTTGGTGTTGGGGCAATGGGCTGCCACAACTCTCTCATCTTCAGTTTGTGGATGACACTTCTTTTATGGGGAGGGCTAGCCTTCAGGAAGCTATTTCTTTGAGGTGGTCTTTGGATATTTACCTAGTTGCTTTGGGTCAGAAAGTCAATGAGCACAAGTCATCTATCTCCTTTTTAATACTCCTCAAGCTATTCAACGACGGATTGCTAATATTTTGAGGTTTCAGATTGGGTCTCTTCCTTTTGTTTATCTGGGAATACCTCTTGCAATTGGTAGGTAGCCCAGGTCTTCTTGGAAAAAATTGCTTGATAAGCTGCGTAGTAAGGTCACTCATTGGACCCATTGTTGGCTTTCTACTGCTGTAAGAGTGACTCTTCTGAAGTCTATTATCTAGGCTCTCCCTATTTATAGGTGTTTTGTTCAGGCTGTTCCTTTGTATTTTCTGAGGGAATTTGATGCTCTCTTGTGATAGTTTCTTTGGAATGGTAACTTGCAGTCGGTTAAGTGGAGTCTTGTTAAGTGGGAAACTGTGTGCAAGCCGCAAAAAGAGGGGGGCCTCGGCTTACATTCTGCTGTTTTGAATGGGAAAGCTCTTGCAACCAAGTTATATTGGCGTTGGTGTACTAGTCAGCATCAACTTTGGGCCTGTATTCTCACCCACAAGTATTTTAAGGATGTTAACACTTTTGATGTTCCTCGTTTCCCTTTAGAAGGAAGGGGATCTATGATTTGGCATACTCTGAAATCGGGGGCTTAGTTGGTTAAGAAGGGGCTTTTTTGGATTTGTTATATGAGTTCTTAGGCTCTTTTTTGGTGGGATTCTTGGGATGGTCATCCTCCTATTCTTGCTACATACCCTCATCTCCAGCCTCTTTGTGACCATTTTACTATTGTAGGTTGGAATACGATTGAGTATGATAAGACTATTTAGAATATTGGGCTGGCCACTAGTCTTAGATGGAAGCACTCCTTGGATTGACTGCCAAGAGGGTCAGAGGAGGATAGGCAAGAGCTGGCTCAGATTCTTGCATCGTGTGAATGCAATTCCATGGAGGGGCAGGATGTCTTAGCTTGGAGTAACAGTGATTTATCTGGTAAGTACTCTGTTTCAGCGGGTTATGGAGAGTTGGTTAGGCAAATGTTTGGGGACACTGAGATTCCTTGGAGGAAGCACGTGTGGAACAAATTTTCTTGGCCCAAGTGCAATCTTTTTATGTGGCTGGTGGTCCAGAATCGGTGTCTTACTTGGGATAACTTGTGCAAGTGAGGGATCCAGGATCCCTCGATGTGTGTTTTGTGCTGTAATAGTGAGGAGAGTGTCTCTCATCTGTTCTTCCAATGTTCTTTCTCTAGGGAGCTTTGGCACCTTTGGTGGGGTGTGTGGAATCAGGCTTCCTGGCATGTCTCTTCTTTGGCTAAGTTCTTTGCCCAGTGGGAGAAGGCCCCTGTTAAGACTTCTTTTCTTCAAGTTGCTTGGGCTCTTGGACTGACCTTTATTATCTGGCATATCTGGCTGGAGAGGAATCACAGGATTTTTCAAGATGTGAAGTTGGTTGTCCAACATTTGTGGTGGAAAATTCTTCATTCTTTGGGAGAAACTATTTCGGCTAAGTGTGACTTGGCTGAGGGGGTGGTTCCGGGAGATGGTGCCTGTTGCACTCGTCTCAACCTTCCACTTCAGAGGGTTGCTGCTCAGGGTGCTGGCCAGATAATGAGAAATAGATGTCGACATCCTCTCTGGAAGATAAATAGGGAGGGGCATTGGTGTCCTCCTCCGGGTGTGTTGAAAATCAACATAGATGGTTCTTTGCGGGGAAATCCTGGTCATGCTGGTATTGGGGGTGTTGGGCAGAATAGTTTTGGGATTGTTGAGTTTATCTTTTCTGTTTATAAGGGTTGGTATACTAACAATGTGATGGAGGATCTTGCCATTTTATATGCTGTGGAGCGCGGTTGCGCTCTTGGGCGGAGACGACTCATTTGTGAATTTGATTCTCAGATGGTGGTGACTTTGCTGAAGAGGCAACAGTTAGAGGATGTCAGTTGGCATTTGGTTGTAATTATCAAACATATTCTTAATCTGTGTGCTTCCTTGGAATCTGTTGCTTTCTATCACATTCCTAGAGAATGGAATGGGGTTGCGGATTGTTTGGCCAAATGGGCTTCTGATCATTTGCAAAATTGGAACATTGTGGAAAGGGGTCAATTACCCCTGGATTTGTCACAAAAGTTGGACCACTTAGTGGAGATTGATAGGGGTGTGTAATGCCCTTGCTTTGTACTGCTTTATTTTGGTTTGAATAAATTTTTACCCCTCTTTTAGTTTTATAAAAGTTTCAAGTATGAATTGCAGAATTAGTGTAAATTCTAGGAGGCCTCTAGCCTTAACTAAGAAATACACAATCCTAAATAACTATACTTACAATAATTATATAAAATTATTTATGAATTGCAGGCCCTTTTCAAAGTTTACACACTTTTAAGGAAATAAAATCTCTAATCCAACCGTACTTGAATTTCATCAAAGCTATTAGAGAATGAATAATATGTTTTAATAATTTTGATTTAGTTTAATATAATTATTAATTTTCTTTTGCAGATTTTTTTCATCATATATTATTAAAATAGTTTTTTTTTTAACCAAAAGCCATGTAGCCTATATAATTATATTATAATAATAATAGATATTACAAAAATGCCAGTGTAAGATATTTGGCTTGGTCTAGAAAGCCTGTTTATAACCATGGCTTAACTAGTATAGATATACTTTCATGGGGCATCATTGACATAACAAAATGATGCGTATAAGTTACATGCTGTAAGTACAGAGATAATTTCTAATAAACAAAATGGTGCTGATTTTAACTTGCTGGGAACTCGGCATAGCTGATTTTTTAGCTTTAGACAGACCACCCATATGCAACAAAATGTAAACCAAAATTAGTAGTTTTTGCTTACATTGGAGGGCTACACCTTGGGGCTAGAGTTGGCTATTCTTCCATGCACGAGAAGCCCACAAAATTCTCACCTTGGCTGCCCGAAGATAGATTCCATAGGCACCAGTTGAGGAAGTTGACGGGGTGGAGCGGCACCAACATTTGGGTGGGTGACATGGTTCAACAGAAATAGGATGGCGTAGAACTTCTCCTTGAATTTGATGTCCATGCTTATGCAAACTTCCCTTGCATTTTGGTTCAAAGCCCTGAGCAACACCCTATCGTATTTGCGCTCCAATGCAGAATATATGGTGTCGTAGATGACCCCAAATCCCCTATGCTGCTTCAGATACTTACTTGGAAAGATATCGCCAACAAGCCCTTTACCCTTGAATAGGTCGTATTCACACACACCCTGCATAATTGCATCATCCTCCGTGAAATAATCTTTGACCACCTTGCCTATTATGTCTTCCAAGTCATCCAAGGCATAGTTGAAAAACTCGGACTTGGCAATAACTCGGCAGACCCAAAAATTTTAAAAACTCGGGACTCGGCAAAAACTCGGGGAAAAACTCGGCAAATAACTCGGCAAATTTATTGAACATTTGAAAATACACAATTTTTTAAAATATTCTTAAAAACCACACATATAAACTGAATTTTTAAAACATATTACTGATTTCATCATATGTAAATGAAAATTAGAGTTTAATACATATCAATCATCAATGTATTTATTGATTTCATCATATATAAATCAAAATTAGAGTTTAAAACCTTAATACATATCAATCATCAATGTATCATAGACCAAAAAACAAGTTCGACTTCTCAATACATATCAACTTCAAGTTTCAGTATCAGTAAAAATTATCTATCCTAAATTTCTTCTACGACTAAAACAAAAGAAAAATTGTCGCTGCTGTGTGGATGGTACTGAAGTAGATGCTGATGGTATGGATGCAGTGTCCTCATTAGAAGCCCCAACAAGTGCCCCAATAGGTGCCTCATCCATAGGGATAGGATCAAGTTGTGTGTGTGAAGAAACAACCTCTATTGGCTGACCAAGCACACCTTCTTCCTCCTCATATGCTGCCACATCTGCTTCCCATTCAGCTGCATCTGCCTCCCTCTCCATCTCAACAACTCATCATCACTTATCCATGGTTCCATTATTTAAATTTTAGACGTAATTTTAAATTAAATAATAATGTTTTTTCTTTTGAAAAAGACGATATCATATGTTTAAAAATTTTATACGTAATTTTTAATTTTAATAATAGTTTTAAATTTAATAACTAATTTGAAAAATATTTATTAAAATTTAAACATATTCTTAAAATTTATACAATATAACATATTAATAATTATTATAAATTTATAACAGAAAAATAAATGAATTAAAATTTATTATAAATTTATGCACTATATATTATAAAATATTAAAAATTATTATGAAATTATTAAAAAAAATGAACTAAAATTTATACATATTATTAAAATTTATACAATATAATAATAATAAAATATTAAAAATTATTGTAAATTTAAAACAAAAAACTAAAATTATTATAAATTTGTTTGTTTAAAATTTATTATAAATTTGTATTAAGATCTATGAAAATAAAAAATGTATTAAAAATTTCTTCCGTGAATTTTTTCAGAAAAAACGACGGCACTATTAAAAAAATAAATGAACTTTAAAATAATTAATTAAATACTGGGAAGTTGGATTCCTGTGCGCAGTGGTTTTCTGGAAATGAAGATCCGAATGAATTCGTCAGGTGACAGAACAAACACCAAAGAAATTTCAAAATTTTCTCCTGTGCTGTCGGCGTCATGTTTTTTCTTGCTGCCGTCGACGATTTTCCCTGTGCGTCGCATTTTTTTCTTGCCGCCGTCGTTTTTCCTCTGCCTTGGGTCGCGTGAACGAATGGAATGCAAAGACTTTTTGTTTTGAAGAAGAATAAATTAGGGTTAAAATTAAAAACGACGTTTTAGGTTTTTCTGCCGCTTTTTACTCGCTGCGAGAATTTGTGTGATTTACTCGCCCAGCCTGTTGACACGCGATTACTCGCGATTTTTGCGAGTTATTGGCAATTTTTTCATCTATGATCCAAGGACTAAAGTAGGTCTAACAAATTTGATAGGAAAATTGAAACAACCTGTGAAGGGAATAAGATACCCCTGGCGTGTGGACTTGTCACTTCAATTCCTAGAACTGTGCTAATGCAGTCCTCTATTTTGGGACAATCCACATTAAAAACCACCTCCAGATTGTCATGGGATAGATAACTCGAAAAGGGGCACTCCCAATCCCTGACTTGAAGAGAAACCCTGAAGTTCTAGGGTGTATAATCCATTCTGGCTTTTTAGAAACTTGAAAATGGTTGCTTGCAATACGTTCTCCTACTTCCCAACCCTTTCGAACCTCACTTTGCAACTCTGAAACAAGGCACTAAACACACAAAAAACAGGAGGAAACAAGGAAAGAAACAAGAAAGGTGACAAAAAAGGTGGGAAAGAAAACTTTTTAATGAGAGATGCCACACATTCTAGTGAATAGCCATGCAAGTCGTGCTGCAAAATGATTGCCGAATGACATTTTTACGCATGTCATAAATGGTGGCACGAGACAACACTTGAAGTGGCATAAAGAATATTAATTTGAGGTGGCTTGAGGTTCATGTGGACGGGAGATTTGATCACCTCACCTGTACTTACATCAAGAAAGCATGTTAGATAATAAACCTGCAACCAACATCATTGATGATTAGGATTTCTTGATAGGATACGATGTTGGTGTGTCATCTTTGTGAGAAGATGGCATCAAAAAAATCTTTTCACACACTTAGCCTTACATCGTGACAAATTAACTTGAAGCTTGATTTGACCTCCCATTGTAACGGGTGGATATAGCTTGAAACTTGCCCAAGGAATTGGATGTGGAAATTTTCCCTTTAAATTTTTTAAGATAGATGTGTTATTTAGGAATTGAGTCTATGCCAGTCCCCTTTGATTCCAAAATGATTGATGCACTTTGAATTGTGGACAATGCGATGTGGTCATATGCAACCACTTCGTCTGGCTGAATGCAACCTTGGTTTACCAACCAATTGGCTAACCTATTACCTTCCCTATAAGTATGGGCTAAGTGAAAACCTAGAAATTCATCTAACAAACTCCAAATTTGTTGAAGGGTGTATTTCAATCGTCAATCCTGAATTTGTTTGTTTATACATGCATTGATTATTAGCAGGGAGTCACCATCAAATTCCACAGTGGCGGACCAAGTGTAAACCATGAAATAATGCAAGAGCTTTCGCTAGATTATTTTGTTGATGTTCATAGCAGTGTCGGGTGTATCCTTCCAGCCGATCTCCTTACATTGATTGGATAAATTAAATCATAGCCAATGGCTATTTAATTTATGAAGATATCGATTGATGAAGAAGCACGACTTATATTAAATAATATTTAATTATTGTCCAAGGTTCGAATTTATGTGGAGGCACGATCTTCAAGGAGGCTGACTTCTTGCTTGTAAGAGAAATGCCTTTTGGAATGAGGCCGACATGTTGTTCTTCGAGAGTCACGTCTCTCCCTTCACATTGTATATTATACTCATTGATTGTAACTCATTTTATCATCCATTCATTCATTGTTCATTCTCAAGTTCGAATATTCAATTGCGAGTTCTTCATCAAGTGCAGATCGATATTGTAGAAGGCTGAGTTTTATCATCAGCGAATTGCATCATTGTGTTTCTGTAGTTGCATCAGATTGTGGTGCTTTCTCTTGGCCTTCATATCAGCCTCTATTGTAAAGGAGACATTCTTTTTGATTCAATATATAAGTGATATATTGTTGCTGGGTTTTTCTCCCTCAAGAGGAGGGTTTTCCCAGGGTATCTGTTGTGTTATTGTGTCTGATTTTGAATTAAATTTCTGTGCTCTAATCTGATCATAAAACTAACATGGTATCAGAGCAGGTTTGAAGAAGATCTTGATCAGATTTAGCATTGCAGTGATACTCTTTATCCTCTTTCTCATCGTTGATTACTTCTTCGTCAAGATGGAGAACAGTCTCAAGATTGAGGATAGACTTGAGGGAGCATCAAATTTCACATCTTGGAGATTTAGAATTATGCTCACCTTGGAGGAAAATGAATTGGCAGAGTTCGTGGAGAGCAAAGTCCCCGAGCCTACGGATGAGGAAGAGAAGGTTCAATGGAAGAAGAAAGATATTAAGGCGAAGAAGATGCTAGTTGATTCCGTGAAGGATCATATTGTTCCTATCATCTCCAAGTTGAGGACGGCAAGAGAGATGTTTAAAACTTTGGAGATGTACGAAATCAACAACACAAGCCGGGCACTTGCATTGAATCAACAACTCCATCATGTTAAGATGGCGAAAGGAGAATCTGTTATTGCTTACTTCATGAAGATTTCCGAATTGAGAGATCAACTCTCTACTATTGGTCACGTTGTTGATGACAAGGACTTGACCATGCTTGCCCTTAATGGTCTTCCTTCATCTTGGGAGTCTTACATTCAAGGAATCAGCGCAAGATCGAAACTTCCCAAGTTTGATCATTTGAGGATGGATTGCATTCAAGAGGAGTCTAGGTTGGCTGCTAGAGGCTTTGGTCAAAG
This sequence comes from Sequoia sempervirens, assembly GCA_007258455.2. Classification (NCBI taxonomy): domain Eukaryota; kingdom Viridiplantae; phylum Streptophyta; class Pinopsida; order Cupressales; family Cupressaceae; genus Sequoia; species Sequoia sempervirens. The sequence continues at coordinate 3,921,520 of VDFB02179234.1, forward strand.
CTCTACTAATGAAGACATTCATGTTCTCGCCACTCAATTCTCGAAGAAGAAAGGGAAAGATGGAAAGAAAGGATACTTCAAGAGAAATAGAGATAAAGGAGCTGATGGTGCTCCCGCATTCAAGAAGAAGAGGGACCTCTCCAAAGTCCAATGTTTTAGATGTGACAAGTATGGTCACTATGCAAAGGATTGTCCAACCAGGCCTAAGTAGCAGGCTACCATTGCAGATGTTGATGAAGTCTCTCTGCTGAAGGATTCATGTGAATACTTATTCTATTCGGCATTGTCGAGCAATGTACCTACTGACACTAACACTTGGTTGATTGATAGTGGTGCCTCTCACCACATTACCGGATTTAGGGAGCATCTAACTAATTTGGTGGAGAGAGATTCTAGTGAACAAGTCATTATTGGAGATGATGCTAGTTGCTTTGTGAAAGGAATTGGGACCTCCACTATTCACTTGGATTCCGGCATTTCCCTGCAGTTGTGTGATGTTCTATTTGTTCTAGGCATCAAGCGAAACCTTGTTTCCATTTCAGCCTTGGAAGACAAAGGGTACCAAGTTGCATTCTCAAAAGGCAAAGTTCTTGTGTGGATGAAGAATTCAAACTTCAAGACTTCTTGGGTAATTGGAGTTAGACATGAGAGCCTCTACAAGCTATGACTCGTCCACTTCAGGCTCTAGTGCATGATTCTTCAAGTTTGTGTGAACTTTGGCATCGAAGATTGGCTCACCTTCACTTTCGGGCTCTACCTATCATGGAGAAGATGGTCACGGGCCTGCCGAAGTTCAACCAGGAGCATGAAGGTACTTGTAGAGGTTGCACTTTGGGTAAGAACACAAAAGGTCCATTTCATAGTAGTGAAAGTAGATCTAAATGTATTCTAGATCTTATTCATTCTGATTTATGTGGTCCAATGTTTGTTGCTTCTTCGAGTGGTTTCTTGTATTACATTCTTTTTATTGATGACTACTCTAGAAAGACTTGGATTTATTTCTTGAAATCTAAAGAATTTGAGGAGGTATTAGAAAGGTTCAAGGAATTCAAAGCTTAGGTAGAGAACCTCTTCAAAAAGAAAATTAAAGTTTTGAGATCCGACAACGGAGGAGAGTACACTTCCGGTAGCTTTTGCAACTTTTGCATTGAAGTAGGGATTAAGAGGGAGTTCTGTGTCCCTTATAATCCTCAACAAAACGGTGTTGCTGAAAGGAAGAACAAATCTATTGTGGAAGCAGCTAAAGCCATGATTCATGACCAAGATCTGCAAACCTTCCTTTGGGCTGAAGCATCCAGGACAACAGTCTATGATCAGAATAGAAGTCCTCACCGAATCTTGGAGAACATGACTCCTGAAGAAGCCAAAAGTAAGTCATTTGAGGATCTTTGGATGTCTAGTATATGTTCATGTACCGAAGGACAAAAGAACAAAGTTGGAGCCTTCTGGCAAGAAGGGGATATTTGTAGGTTACTGTGAGACATCAAAAGCCTACAAAATCTACATTCCAGCCCAGAAGTTGATCGAGATCTGTAGATGTGTCACATTGAGGAGGATGTTGCATTCAGAAGATCCAAGGGCACTCATATGGAGATTGATAATGAAGAGTCTCCACAGGATATGGAAGTTGACCATGCTCTTGAGATTCAGAGGGAGGCTCCAGAACCAAAAGAAGATGATGATCGAATTGAGCCCTTGGAATCTACTGATGGGCCTACAGATATTGTGAGTGGAAGGAAAAAACCTCTTTGGGCCAGACAAACAATGCAGGAGGCAGAAAGGTTTGAGCCCCGAGAGGAACCTTAAGAGAAAGTAAGAGACCTCATAAGTTTTCCAGTTATGTTGCTTTGATGAGTCAGATTATTGAGTCCGAGCCATCCAGTGTTGAGGAAGCTTCTAGTCAACAAGTTTGGAGAGATGCTATGTCAGAAGAGTATCAGTCCATTCTCAAGAATGATGTTTGGGACATCGTTCCTAGACTCGAAGGAAAATCTGTGGTATCTTCTAAATGGCTCTTCAAGATCAAGCATGCGGCTGATGGGAGCATTGAAAAGTACAAGGAAAGATTTGTGGCTAGAGGGTTTTCACAAAAAGAGGGAGTTGACTATGAAGAAACATTCGCTCTAGTTGCTCGTTATACTTCTGTTAGGACAATCATTGCTATTGCTGCATCTAGAGGATGGAAGATTCACCAAATGGATGTGAAGACAACTTTTTTGAATGGTGTAATCGAGGAAGAAGTATATATTGAACAACCTGATGGATTCGAGGTACATGGGAAGGAGTCTCATGTTTGCAGGCTGAAGAAGGCCTTGTATGGTCTTAAGCAGGCTCCTTGTGCTTGGTACGGAATAATTGATCGTTACCTGACAAGCTTGGGCTTCTCCAAGAACGATGTTGATTCTAACTTGTATTTCAAGGTAATTGATGGTGAAGCATTGATTTTAGTTTTGTATGTTGATGATCTGATTCTTACTAGAGAAGAACACCTCATTATCAAATGCAAGGAGTTAGCTTTTGAATTTGAAATGAAGGATCTGGGTCTCATGCATTACTTCCTTGGCTTAGAAGTTTGGCGGAAGTCGGATGAGATGATTCTAAGTCAAGGGAAGTATACTATTGATATTCTAAAGAGATTTGGTATGATGGATTGCAAATCCATGTCTACGCCTATGGAGACCAACTTGCATAAGTTGAAAGAGGCTGCAACTAGTTTAGATCTCGTGGATCCCACGATGTACAGGCAGTTGATTGGATCATTGATGTATCTAGTCAATACTAGACCAGATATCTGCTATGCAGTGAGTGCACTTAGTCAGTTCATGTGTAAACCAAGGCAGATACATATAGTTGCAGGAAAACATATTCTGAGATACTTGCATGACACAGTTGGATATGGGTTGAGATATTCTTCAGGTGTGGATTTGAAGCTGCATGGTTATACTGATTCTGATTGGGCAGGGTGTGTCACTGATTGGAAGAGCACCTCTGGATGTTGCTTCAGTTTGGGGTCTGTGATGATATCCTGGTGTAGCAAGAAGCAGTCTTCTGTGGCATTGAGTATAGCAAAGGCCGAGTATATTGCAGCTTGTGTGGCAGCTCGAGAAGCAGCGTGGCTTCGAAAGCTCCTTGCAGGATTGTTTGGACAATCAATGGAGCCTACTATCATTCATTGTGATAACCAGAGCTGTGTGAAGCTTTCTGTCAATCCTGTGTTTCATGACAAAACCAAACATGTTGAGATCAAATACCATTATATCAGAGATATGGTATTGAGGAAAGCATTTCAGTTGAGGTATATTAGCACTGATGAGTAGACGACAAACATTCTCACCAAGCCTCTCTCCAGGATAAAGTTTGTGTACTTTCGAGACAAGCTTGGTATGGTGGAGAATGAAGCCCTAGTTGAGAAGGAATCTCAGTATCAGTGATCTTCTTTAATGCATTTCTCTTTGAGAGAGATTTGAGTTGCAAGCCCTTGTTTCCACCCTCTGGGAGAGCCATGGTGGATGTCTTGTGTGTGACTCCATGACAACATCATGTGAGAGAGTCCGTGATGATTTTTCTTGTACTTGTGTTTGACCCTCTGGGAGAGCCATGGTGAACGTCACAATGAGGTGACAACATCACATTGAGTGATGAGCACTTGTACATGGCATACATGGGTGTAGCCATGATGGTTGATATCACAATGAGGTGATATCTTTCCTTTCCACATATGGGTGTAACCATTGTGGTAGACATCGCGATGAGGTGATATGTCTTGTGCAGTTGGAAGTATCCTCCTTAGCTGAGAGGGAGTGTTGATGTTCATAGCAGTGTCAGGGGTATCCTTCCAGCCGATCTCCTTACATTGATTGGATAAATTAAATCATAGCCAATGGCTATTTAATTTATGAAGATATCGATTGATGAAGAAGCACAACTTATATTAAATAATATTTAATTATTGTCCAAGGTTCGAATTTATGTGGAGGTGCGATCTTCAAGGAGGCCAACTTCTTGCTTGTAAGAGACATGCCTTTTGGAATGAGGCCGACATGTTGTTCTTCGAGAGTCACGTCTCTCCCTTCACATTGTATATTATACTCATTGATTGTAACTCATTTTATCATCCATTCATTCATTGTTCATTCTCAAGTTCGAATATTCAAGTGCGAGTTCTTCATCAAGTGCAGATCGATATTGTAGAAGGCTGAGTTTTATCATCAGCGAATTGCATCATTGTGTTTCTGTAGTTGCATCAGATTGTGGTGCTTTCTCTTGGCCTTCATATCAGCCTCTATTGTAAAGGAGACATTCTTTGTGATTCAATATATAAGTGATATATTGTTGCTGGGTTTTTCTCCCTCAAGAGGAGGGTTTTCCCAGGGTATCTGTTGTGTTATTGTGTCTGATTTTGAATTAAATTTCTGTGCTTTAATCTGATCATAAAACCAACATATTTGAGGACAATTGAAGGCTTATTGATAAAGCTTTGATGACTCTGCCTGAGTGGTCCCTCAGAACACACCCCATCCCTGATTTACCTGTGCCTCCCTTGACTGCAGCATCAAAATTCAGTTTGAAAAAACCTAGTGGAGGGGGCACCCATACCACCTTTCTCCTGCCCACTTTATTACTATGTAATTGAAAAAGACTGCCCTAGAAGGGTAGAGATAAACCTTTCCAACTTTTCAACATTAGTGCATCCCAATCAGTGAAAGCAGAATTAGTCCTTTTAACCTTCTGGACGTAGGAGTTAGTTGTCTCAACTATTGCTTTTTTCAATTTGATTAGGAATTGCGAAACTCTTACCGATTCTTTTCTAAAAATTCTCTTGTTTCTTTCCTACCGTAAGTGCCAGATAACCAGGGACGGAATAATCCTCCATATGGCTGCAAACAAAGCTGAGTTTTGGAGTAGAGGCCAACCTGAGAACAAGTCCCATAATGTATTGGGTAAGGGTGAAAACCAATTCAATTTCATTTTCATATAGGACCAGGTTTTTTGCGCGAATGAGCAATTAACAAGTAGGTGGTTGACATCCTCTAGGTTTTGACCACACAGAATGTAGTTAAATTGCTCAGCAAGTTGTAGTTTCACCAATCTGTCACTTGTCAGTATTTTCTTCTTCAGTGCTAGCCAAGCAAAGCATCCTGCTTTAGGTAAAATCATGTTATGTCAACAGAAAGAAAAAGTCCTTTGTTTTCCTGTTTGATCACTTGAGTATAGAAGCGATTTATACCCAGGTTTAACTGTATATTCTCCAGTCTTGGAAGCAGCCCATATTAGATTATTTGATTTATCTGATTTGTAAATTATCCTATTTTTTAGAATATTTTCCAGCTGCTACTTTTGTTCATTAGGGATCTGTAGGCTTGTGAACTGCTTCCACTTTGCAATACCATAGTTTGCATCTGAAACTTTTCTCGAAAAATCTATAGGGCAAATAAATGCTATTTGTCATTTCCTTGCCTTCGTTTATGTGAACAATTATCAGGGTGGCAAAAAGGCAGATATTTTGAAAAGCATACAGATTTTGTATTGAAGTTGTAAGTATGAATTGCAGAATTAGTGTAAATTCTGGAAGGCGGGCCTCTTGCCTTAACTAAGAAATGGACAAATCCTAAATTACCATGCTTACAATAATTATATAAACACAATACAGGATAATCTGTTAAACACATTGCGTTAGCACTTGAATAAGTGAAGGTCAATAAAGCAGTGAAGTTAATAGCAAATGGCTTGGACTTCAGAGATATGTCTCAGATATGCTGTATTATTATATAGTCTGTGTGGAAATGTGAGGGGAGCTTGTTTTTGGAAACTAGTTTGGTAACTGTATACTACACTAATCTACCTACATAGTCCAAATGGGAAATGTTGGTAATCAGATTGTCTGTTTTTATTTTAAAGTTCCCCGTTTCCCCACTTCGTAATATTTGAGGAATTGTGTTTCTAATGTACTTTCCTGCATCTCTATTATCTATTTCTTGCAGTTCTGGGAAATGGTGACAAATGTTATTGTTTAGGATCATTATTTTCTAAATCTTTCTTTAGTTCCTCTTTATTATAACTATAAACAAATATTTGTAATCTAAGAATGCAAAATTCTTGTTGCAACTCTCTGTCTATCTTTTTGATTTGTAACTCTGTGTCTATCTTTTTGATTTGTAACTCTGTCTATCTTTGTGATTTGTTTAGACATTGTCTGTTTTTATGATTTAAGGCATTGGCAATATCTATTTGCATGATATCAAGTGAATGGATGTAGCGTATAACTTCAGCAACTACACTATGTAACATAAATACCAACTGTTTTCAGTTTTTATGTATTTTTGAATAAATACAACTAGCACTTCTGTTACAAGAGTAAAGTTTTTATTTCATTGTTATTGTTATTGTTATATTTAGACAGTTGTGTGTTACCTCTAGTATGGCAAGTTTTTAATTGAAATGAAGTTTTCACCTTATAATAGATATTCTGATTGCGTGTTGCAGGTGTCTGAAGGTTATAGAGGCTCTACAGTCATGCTGTGAGAAATGTAGTTATAATTCTACGCACTGTGCATCCTTATCTGGGCTCTTAAGGACTAAGCCAAAAAAGTGATATATTTTCGTTTTATGGTCTTACGGTGCATTAGTCTTAATTTTATAAAATTTCTACTCAAATCCACTGTATTGTGAAATATCACATCATAAATTCATTTAGCTCCATTCATTTGTTTGGCTTTCAGTCATCCTTGCATTATGTTATTTGTTATAAGCTGTTCTAGTAGCATCCATTTCAAGCGCTTCCATGATATGGGTTACTTGCTTCTTGTGTAACTAGTGAATGTGACAATTGATTTTGGTTATCTCCCTAGCCATGGTTGTGAAATTTTTCAAAGTGAACAAAATTTACCCTTCTAAAGCTATATCTAGGTCATGTTGTCACAAGCCCTATATGTCGTTTCATGCTTGTTTCACTACCAATGGCAATAAAAAATATTTTAAGTTGATCTAGTAGTGGCATTTGGAATGCTTCCGTTTGTTAATATAAATATATGTTCCATGGAGTTTCCTAATGGGGGGACAAGGGGATGTGTAGATGGTTTTGAGGATGAGGGGGCCAAGGGCCTAAGTTTGGGGACGATAGTGGGTGGGGGGTGATTGGATACTCCTCGAAGTCCCTTGCACATCTTGGGGACATTTTGGAGTCCCAATGTTGTTTCCAAACCAAGGAGATGTCCCAAAAACATCCCCTCCTCGAGGGGGATGTCTTGGAAATGTCCCCAGGTCTTGATCGGTGGTGGTGGGACGACAAGGGGATGTCCCTTCCAATGAAGAGCACTTAGTTATACTGAAAGTGGGGGGTGAATCAGTATAACAACAATCTTTTACTTTTCAAATCTTAAGCAACCACATTAGTAATACTTCACCATATAATCATCCACAACAATTACACATGCAAGATCTAGCAATAAGGAACACAAGTTGAACATGATTTATGTGGAAACCCTTGCGAGAGAAAACCACATAAAAATATTTCTTAAATAGATCTTCTTGTAGACACCAAGCTACTTCATTTACCTTCCCGATCTCTTTAGTTAGAAGGCACCAACTTCCTAATGAACAATATAATAATTTATTTGAAACTTCTTAGATCTGCCCTAAATCACCTTCATAAATCTGCTCACTACACCAAAATTTGCTTTTAGAATCTCCTAAAAATTCTTTATAAATTCTGCCATAAACCTTTGATAAATCTGCTCATATGTTTCACAATTCCTCTCACATGTCTTCAAAAATCTGCACTTATGTGCCTTTTAAATCTGCTCTTTACATGAATGATATTCAATGAATTGCTTGCTTTCAAATGGATTCCACAATCTCCTTAAATATTTTCACCGAGGGAAATTCATCAAGCAACATGCCTTCAAAATAGATGCAACCTCTTCCTTTATATGCACCCTTTCACTTCTCCTTCGGGCGCTCCAGTAGGGGTTGGCCCCTATATTTAATTTAATATTTTTTATTTTTAAAAATAAATCCCCAAAAATGGGGCACACCACTTAGGAGGGTTGGCCCTCTTTATAAAAAGTAATTTGCAATTTTTATTTATTTAATGATGGTGCCTAGAGTCTAAGGGTCAACCCTTAGAAACAATATATTTTATTTTATTTTCTTGCACCTCCAATCTTGGTCTTCGAACACCTTTGACATCAATGACAACAATTTCCAACATCCAAGTCCCTGCGTCCCCCCATGGAACATTGATATAAATAGTACACATGGTTATGTGAAACTTAACTTGTCATTCAAAGTTAAGTTGGTTTATGTTTAGTTGTGTTTTCTTATTTTGCCTTATGTGGTTTGTTCTTTTCCATAAGTGATCAACATTAGCAATTTTCCATCTAAGTGAATTTGTTTGAATAGTAACTTTGCGGCTCATGTTCTTACCCATTCCTTATAAATAGTGACTTGAAGACAAGGGCAGTATATAGAGGAAGTTAGGCTTAAATTTTTCATTGAGAGGTTTTTTGTTATAAGTATAAAAAAGGGAACCTCTACCCCTTAGCTATATTGTTCCTTTGTTCAGTTTTCTTAATGATCTATTTGTAAAGTTTTATTTTCTATCTTATTCGAGGAATGAATGTATAAAATGAGTGAGAATTGGATCACACACACTTCAATGAGTGTGGTTTGTATTTGTTATTGAAGGGAAGAAATTATGTTTATGTGGGTTTTTATTTTTGTAGCATATGTTTTTCTTACACTTTTATTTAAGCTTTCGTAGGTTAAAAGAGTGAGTACTAGTGTCAGTTGTTGACATCTTCAATGGGAATTACACTTTTCTATTTTTGAAGTCTTTTGGCATATTCCTCCCATTGGTGATATATGCCACCACCTCCCTCTCTCATAGCCTATTTATATTCATTCTCCTAGCTTGTTTTTACACATTCATGTATTTATGTAGTTTCATGCATTTGAGATCTCTTCATGCTACTTTATTTTTTCAAACATTTGCATTTCTCTCATCATATGCTAACTCTATAATACCATTTTGACTTTAGATCATTTGTATTTGTAGTTATTATATTTTGATTTTAGATCATTTGTATATTTGTAGTTATTATAGCTTCCTTTTTCACACTAAATCTTGGGTTATCACATGTTTCACAAATTCTAACAAATTACAAGGTGGTTGTAACTTAATTGTAAATTTCTTTTTAGACATAACTAATGTGATTTTATTGTATCATGAAAACATAACAATAAATGCTTGTGTGTAAAGTGCATTACAACATTGTCTTCTTAAATTGACAATCTATTACGAAGAGGACATGTTATAATATAAATGTGTCAAGAAGTCTACATCAGCCATATCTTGGAGCCTCCTGTTTGAGGAGATCAAGGGGTTGTATCTTATTATTGGAAGAGATTGGTGTCTCTTGTTGAGTTGGTGCTCAATGGCGGGGATTGGAGTCTCTAAAAGGTTGGTGTTTATGAATTTCGTAAGAAGATTTATACAAGCAATATTTTCCCGTGGTTTTCTCCTGTAAGAGTTTCCAGAAAATTGTCTCTTATGTGTGCTTAATTGTTAGATCTCACATGTATGGTATTGCTATGGATGATTAAGTTTTGAAGTAATACTACTATGATTATTTAAGTTGTGAAAAGTAAAGTTTTGATCTATACTTATTCACCCCCTCTTAGTATAAGTGTGTGTTTCATCATAAAGGACTAATTGGGGGAGGGATAATGCTTCTATAATTACTATTATCAAATTTTTGACTACTAACTTTTAGATCAGTAACCTTTTCATTTTCTTTTTTGACAATTAATCCATATTTATATAGTTTATGATGCTCCTTTTGGAAATTGATATACTTTGATAAGATTTTTATTTGGTTTCTTGATGTCATGTAGCCAAATTTGTGCAAACTTGATATCCAACTTGTTGACTACAATAGTGCCTTCATCTCCAATCTTCATAAACCTATCTTTAGAGATCTTTAGAGTCATAGTAACCTATTGAATAATATAAAAAAAGGGCGAGTCTAGTTGAAAACTTTGTAAGGTGCTTCATTTTGTCCTAGTAAGCTTCCTTATTTTTCCTCTTCCAAAGAACCCATAAAATATTAGTAGAAAGCACAAGTAAAAAACATTAAATTTAGAACTCAAATTCTTAACATATCCAAAAAGAATCTCATGCCAAGAAAAATATGTCTACTAATTCAACAATTACATTTCCCACAAACATAGACCAAATACACTTAGCGTAATGGCAATAATAAATGAGATTTTCAAAATCTTTTGAACATTATAGATAGAGCAATTTAAAGTACAAAAACTATCATTATGAAAAAATGAACCAACAATAAGTCTTCTAATCAAACCCGACCATCTAAAACATGTTATATTGGGGTCATGATGTTTACTCCAACATTTATATAGATTATCCACAATATAAAAAAATAAAAAATAAAAAATAAATAGATTAGATCGTGTTATCATCCAAGTTAATATTCCAACTTTTATATATATGTGTAACGACCTCATTGGATTAGGAGTCTACACAACTTGGTAGTATCTATCTTGTAAAAGGGAGTACCATCATACCATTTAAATTTTTTAATAACTTCAATCTTGAATTTAATAGTAATAGGGAACTTAAAACCATATAAAGCTTTCTTGACTAAAAAAAAACGTTTCTTTGCAATTTTGGTAGAGCAAAAAATGCCTTTAAATTAGACCAATCAACAATGTTCTTAGAAGCAAATAAATAACCAATATCTAATACTCTTTTGTTATCCCAAGATTTAGTAGAACATCTCTATAGGAGAGCCAAAGGTTTATTTTTCCAGTGAAGAATCCACCAAATAGATGGTAAGCTATAAAGTTCATTCTTGCTCCTCTCAAGACCCTCACAATCCAAAATTGAACTTATTACCATTTTCTTGCCTTTACATATGCTACTGAATATATTAGAGTTGAGGGTTTTTTTTCTTCCCAAAAATAATGTCATGAGAACGTAGCTTCTAGCATGTTTTGGTTTTTTGAAGTTAGCATTTTGAGTATTATTTCTAATTAAGATTTTTCAAGGTTCATTATTAATGACAATTTTAACAATCCACTTTGTAGCTAAGGCCACACCTTGAATTTTTAAATTTCTCATATCTAAACCACCATTGGTCTTACCAAGATAAATTGGTTCTAATTCACAACATTTTTTTTGCCTTTACCATATGCCCAAAGGAAATTCTTGATTAGCTTATGAATATTTTTAATTTGGTAATTACAAAAATCTCAAATAGAAACATAAAACATGTTATATGAAGAAAGAATCTTTTAGTACACTTGAACCTCCCAACCATGGACGAGTAATGTTCCATTTAGATTTTTTTTTCAATCTTGTAATAAACTCAATCCCACATATTTTTCAAAGAAGGGCTTATAGAGAACGTAATTCTTGTGTATAAGAGCGAATTTGTACCCCATGTGCAAATCCCCCTTTTGCCTTTATCCACCTTAGAAAACCAAGTTTGGAGGCTTAATTCCACCTAAGCCCGCTGCTTGCATCACACTTGGCGCCTGTTTTGAGTGTTGGTGGAGGCGTTTCTGTTGGAGACGCCCGCGCGACACGTAGACGTTCACACGACGCGCTTACGTCCCTGACAGATTCCCATGTCTGGAGCTGCATAGGCATTACACTTCCCATTGGGAGTCGACTTGTAATGCCCTCTTCGGCCGACCAACCCGAAATGGCCATTTCCTTCATCTCCTTCAAATTCACCTCATCTTGATCCATTTTCACTCTCTAGCTCTCTCTGAGCCGTCTCTTAGCTCTCCAAACATTTCACACTTCACAACAACAACATCAACACTCCACTTCAGTAGAGCAAGTGTGGAACAAAACACCATTGCAGTAGAGGCTTGAGTTCCTCTCATTTTCTCCCCCATTAGCCTTGAGCGCTCTTGGTGGAGGTGGTAAGCTTTCACTCCTCTCCTCTATTACTTGGTTGAGTAGGATAACACTATTTTGTAGTGCTTTAAGTGCTCTTTACATCCTTTCTACTTTTCTCTCTATCTATCTGGTTGTCCGTGGAGGTGGGAACACCAAAACGGGGTCTAACTGAGGCAGGCCCCTATACAACCACCCAACCATTTCTCTCTCCCTCTTGTGTGCAGGTATTGAAGACATTCACGAGCTGGAAGCTTCATCACTCGCACGGTTGTAAGTATTTCCTTTCTTCTCTTGATTTTTATCATCTCTATTTCACTTCATTTCAATCTTATTACTTCTTGTCACTTTCTTGCATTCTAGAGGTTCTTAGTAATCGGAGTGTATGTTGTCACTTAGCTATTTTCTGAGACATTCTCGCTTTTTGGTCCCTACAAGACGCTAGCACGCCTCTAGGATACCAGTGCGCCACGCTGTCATCCATTTCCTGCACTGCCGTCCTTTGGTCGAGAGCTTGTCAGTTTGTCTAGAGGATCTTTGTGACTTGCTCTTTAGGATTTTGAAACTTCTACGTTGTTCCATTGAGGTAGTATAGGGCAGTTCGCCCTGTGAGATCTCTGAACGAAGAGAACTCGTGAGTAGCGAATCCCCTTATATTACAATTTGGTGAACTTGACGTGAATAACAATGTTCTTAAAAAAAACTAGGAATTTATTTACCCCTACTTGGCGGGGTCAACTTTTGACTTGGTGTTTGGAATTCAGAACCGTTTGCACCATTGGAAAGGTATCCTAGAGAACTAGTTTAGTCCCTAAAATACTCGATAGTCAAATTTTAAGGATCAGCGCAAGTTCCGACCTCAAATTCCGCTCTGAAAGCCTCTAAAAATGAAAATTACTAGAACATAGAAAATACCGAAAAAATCGTAATGGATTTAATATCTTCTTTTATTAGTTTAGTATCTAATTTTGTTCAAAATGTTAATGATATCCCATTTAATGCATGTGATAGTGACTTGGCTTTGCCCATGTCACTTTGTATCCTTGATCCTTCTCTCGAGATTCCTCCTATTTTAGAGAATATCTTGCTGCAAGAAGATGAAATCCTCGATACCTTTCTTAACATTACTCTACCTTCTCTTCATTCCAATGCACTCTCTTCTAGAGATTATGCATTTGTGAATGATGAATCTACCCCTCATTCCAATGCACTCTCTTCTAGGGACGTTGCATTTGTGAATGATGAGTCCCATCTTTGTTCCAATGCACTATCTTCTAGAGATGATGGATTCGTGAATGAGGAATCTTTGATACCTTCCAATGCACTCTTTTCTAGAGACGTTGCATGTGTGAATGATTAATCTCTCCCCCATTCTGATGCACTCTCTTTTAGAGATGATGCATTAGTGAACGATGAACCTCCTTCCACATCTGATTCTCCCTGGATCAATGTTGAGAATGTTTCTTCAAATAATTATTCCACATTTGATCCTGTTTGGATTGATGTTGAGAATATGTCTTCAAATAATTGTTCTACTAGTTGTGATGAGTCTGTAAATGTAATCTTTGTCTCTGTTGCCCCTCAAAGGCCTAAGAGACTAGTCATTTATGTGACTCCAACTAGTCCTTCTTCTAAAAGGATTTGTTCTATTGATGGTGTTCCATTTGATGGCAGTTCTCTTGATATTCCTATGGCTCCCTCTTCCAGAGTTGTAGCCCATACTTATGAGAATAAAATGAATAAACAACAAAGTCTTCCTAAAGCACCTAAGCCTGCGACTAAAGCACCCAGTGATTACGATCCTGTCGAGCAACTCTTTACTCCAGCTAAGATCTCATTGTGGGACTTGCTTTAGTCTGCTTCAGTTTATCAAGGTATGCTTTAGGAAGCTTTGCAAAAGATCCTCTTGCCCTCCTCCGCTAGGCCGATGGATGTTAATGCGTTGATGGTGTATATTCGTGCGGATTCTCCGAATATTACATTCTATCCACAGGTGCTCCCGCCTCTAGAAGTACAAAAGCAAGCAGATCCTCTAATGATTATAGTTAATATTAATAAAATTAGCATTAGATGTACTCTCATTGGCGCCGGTTCGGCGCTCAACGCATGTAGCATTGATTTATTGCCTAAGATTAATACGACTCATCTTCTATTAATACTTCTTCTATTGTTATTCGGGGGTTCAATAATGTTGTGCGACAAGCTCTAGGTACAATAGTGTTACCTTTGCAGCTTGGACCCATTACCGTACCCACCCTTATATATGTTATGGCAAAAAAACTACCGTATAACATTCTTGGTAGATCGTGGATTAATGCTATGGGTGCAGTCTCGTCTACCTTGCACAAATCTATTAAGTTCATTTGTAATAATAAAGTAGTTACAATCAAGGCTGACCCTGATGCTATGCACTTATGTGAAATGTCAGCTGCTGGTCGAGCCTCAGTTGTGCCTACTCTTATCCCTTCAGTGTCTTCCAATGTGTCGATGTTTACTCCAACAATACCTATTATGAAGGATACTCTAGAGATAAATGTCCCTGAAGAAGATCCTTTTGAAGAAAGGAGTCCTAAGTGTGCTCCTACCTCTTCTCAAAAGAATGCATGTCTTGGTGATGATTGGGGTCCCTTAGACTTTACAAATTCCTTCATTCAGGAATATAAAGTCGGCCCGATCCGCTTAGACCTTCCAACAACATCATCCACACCCACTATCAGTGACGATTGTTCTTTTGTATCACGGGATGGTGTGAGCGCGAATTGTAATGTTCTTGGTGTTGATCCTCCTTCCGAGGAAAATGATCACACTTATATTAAAGAGGTTAACTCTGGTAGTTCTGTTAAGAAAGATGATGGCGATCTCGTAGAGGAGTATGATCCCTTTGCCGGAATAATACTCTCCATGTAGATCCTCCATTGTTTGCTAACTTCGCATCTTCTTCTTGTGAGCAGTCAAACTTCTCTCCACAAGAGAAAGGCTTGCTTCTTGTTCCTCATCCTTTATCTGAGCAAGAGCGTATTTTGTTGCGGCTTCTAAAAGCTCGCTTAATCACTCTTCCTCCTCCTAAGCTATCTTACAAACATGATGAAGGAAAAACATTCTTTCTGTGCATACCATCGAGTGCCTGGTCATTCCACTAGTGAATGTAAGGCCTTGAAAGACAAAATACAAAAACTTCATGATTCAGGTGCCATCAAACTCCCGTTTGATTGATGCACCTGCCTCTTCTTCGCATGACAAGTGATATCGAGGTTCACCTCTATCCTGTATGTTCTAGGAATCTTGCATGGTTCTCCTCCCCTGTATGCTGGGGGTAGTGATAACACATTTTAGAGATGTGTGTCCTTAAGGACTTCCTCTCTCTCTCTCTCTATATATCTTTCAAATGAAGCATCCCTTGAGTGGACCCCTTTTTCTTTTGAAGGGTTCTCGAGGGATCCCCTTTGAAAGATTCTATCTTGAATGAATTCTTCACGTCTAGCTTGGGGTCAGCCTGACTAGACCTATTTCATATCTTTGCGTCTAGCTTGGGGGCAGTCTGACTATACCTCGCTTTTCAAACAACGCGTCCCTTGAGTGGACCCCTCTTCTTTTGAAGGGTTCTCAAGGGACCCCTTTGAAAGCCTTCCAATCTATTGACGGTCTGCGTGACTGTTCGCTTACTTACCTATGTGGCCGCTTTCTGACTCTGCAGAGTTCGCTTTTCTGGGTTTCCTCCATGTGAAAGATCTTGGGGGATACCTCTCTACATGACTGACAACCTGTAGAGCTCCTTTACCTCCTTACTTGGTGATACAGGTTTTCCTCCTTGAGCGGGGATTGCTTTTATCACCTATCTTTGGTGATACGGGTTTTCCTCCTTGAGCGAGGATTGCTTTTATCACCTATCTTTAATGATATAGGTTCTCCTCGAGCAGGGTTTGCTTTTATCACCTCTTTTGTGGTGCAGGTTCTACGCTTGAGCGGGTTTTGCTTTCACCACGTGCTTTTTGGTTATACGGGTTCTCCTCGAGCGGGGTTTGCTTTTATTACCTCTTTTGTGATACGAGTTCTCCTCGAGCAGGGTTTGCTTTTATCACTCCTACTTTGTGGTGTCGGTTCTACTCCTGAGCAGGTTTTGCTTTCACCACGCACTTTGTTCATCTCTATCTTTCTCTTCTCTCTTTTATATACCGGATCGAAGATCTGCATCTTCTTCATCTTGAGTATATGTTCTATGTTTAGCTTCATAGTCCTGCAGAACTATGAAGTCCTCTTTTGACCTTGCACTCTCGGGTTCGCTAGATCGTGGTCTGCTTCCTCAACGGTTTAGGTATACGTTTCTAACCCTACTCTTTCTTGATCTACTTTATCGAGCACTCATCAGTGTTAGTGCTCACTAAAGTGGGGTCAAAATGTATAAGAGCGAATTTGTACCCCATGTGCAAATCCCCTTTTTTCCTTTATCCACCTTAGAAAACCAAGTTCAGAGGCTTAATTCCACCTAAGCTTGTTGCTTGCATCACACTTGGCACCTGTTTTAAGCGTTGGTGGAGGCGTTTCTGTCGGAGATTCCTGTGCAGCACGCTTATGTCCCTGACAGATTCTCGCGTATAGAGCTTGCAGAGGCGTTACACTTCCCATTGGGAGTCGACTTGTAACGCCTTCTTCGGCTGATCGACCCGAATATGGCCGTTTCCTTCATCTCCTTCTTCAATTTCACCTCTTCTTGATCCATTTTCACTCTCTAGCTCTCTCTGAGCCCTCTCTTAGCTCTCCAAACACTTTACACTTCACAACAACAACATCAACACCACTTCAGTAGAGCAAGCGTGGAAGAAAACACCATTGCAGCAGAGGCTTGAGTTCCTCTCATTTTCTCCCCCATTAGCCTTGAGCGCTCTTGGTGGAGGTGGTAAGCTTTCACTCCTCTCTATTACTTGGTTGAGTAGCATAACACTATTTTTTAGTGCTTTAAGTGCTCTTTACACCCTTTCTACTTTTCTCTCTACCTATCTGGCTATCCGTGGAGGTGGGCACATCAAAACAGGGTCTGACTGAGGTAGACCCCTATACAACCACCCAACCATTTCTCTCTCCCTCTTGTGTGCAGGTATTAAAGACATTCACGAGTTGGAACCTTCATCACTCACATGGTTGTAAATATTTCCCTTCTTCTCCTTATCTTTATCATCTCTATTTCACTTCATTTCAATCTTATTACTTCTTGTCGCTTTCTTGCATTCTAGAGGTTCTTAGTAATCGGAGTGTAAGTCATCACTTAGCCATTTTCTGAGACATTCTTGCTTTCTGGTCCCTATGAGATGCCAACGCACCTCTGGGATGCCAGCGTGCCGCGCTGTTGTCCATTTCCTGCACTGCCGTCCTTTGGCCGAGAGCTTGTCAGTTTGTCTAGAGAATCTTTGTGACCCACTCTTTCAGATTTTGAAACTTCTGCGCTGTTCCATTAAGGTAGTATAGGGTAGTTCGCCCCGTAAGGCTCTCTGACCAAGAGAACTCATGAGTAGCGAATCCCCCTATATTAAACCATGTATCTAACATGTTAGGAAGGTTCTTCCCATTTTCATTTATACTTACCAAGTCAATTAGGTGGAGAGTCATTCGAATAGAGCATGATACAATTACTTGAAGAGACCTATGCACTTGATGTCATGCAAAATACATTGTCTACTAATCAAATTATCAAAATTCACCCCAACCATCATATAAAATATGGTGGCGTCATTAACAAATTCAATGTTCAAAAACATCTCTTCATTGGACAGTGAAATACCTTAAAACTATTTTACCAAAATTGTTAGCTTTTAATGTAGAATGGAGGACATCATATGCTATGAAAAAATGTGTAGGTGCAAGTGGATAGCCATGTCTAACAAATTTTTGAAGAATAAAAGGATCAACCAAAGATCCATTAAAATAACACATTCATAAATTTACAAAAGTTCTTTTGAAGCCAAAAGCCTCTAAAATAAATCTAATAAAAGACCACTCCACTCTATCATATGCCTTTTCAAGGTGCAACAAAAATATTCCCACATTTTAGCTAGTTTTTAAAGCCCAATTGAGCTTCCCAATTAGTAATGAAGTTTTCAAAATGTATCTTCCTCAAGTTATAAACCCAATTTGGGTGCTATTGATAATCTTAAGAAGAATATTAGTCAATCTTAATGCTACAATCTTATTTTTTTTTTATATGAAACTTTTGATGAAGTTATGAGCCTCTAATTCTTAATGTTAATTTTATATTCTTTTGGTAGAAGTTTAAGAATATCTTTGTTGACATTTTTATCCAATGAGCCTTTTTTAATAGTCTCTTTGTGTATTGAAACAAAATCTTTAGAAACCCATTCTTTAATAGCTTTGTAAAATTTATTAGGCAACCCATCAACGCTAGGAGATTTTCATTTTTAAAGGTTTGAATAATTAGTATGATTTCCTTTGTGCTTATGTTATTATCCAATATTTTATCCTCTTTTGAATTAATTTTCTTAGGAATAGCATTCTTACAAAGATTTTGAGCATCTTTATAAGTGTTTTTTTATCATTAGTAGTAAAGAGATACATTATATAATATATTGATTTTTTTTTTGATATCCTCATTATTTTGGATTAGGAAAAGCAGGTTTTGAAGGGCCCTTGAAACCCTTTACAACAGATAAAAGCTACTAGAAAGAAAGCAACATTAAAACCCCCAACCCACAAAAAACAAAAGGCTGACAAAAGATAAGACTAGAGAACCCATCAGAAAACCTACAACAAAACATCAGCGCAAAGGCTAGACAACCAAAAACATCAACAAAAAACTACAACATTTTATCAAGAACATCGACCGAGTCCAAATTTTCAGCAATGATCCTATCCTACATCTCGACCACATCTTGGAGCTCCTCAAACGTAATGGTAGCCCTTTTCTTAGTCTTACTCCTTGTGCCTAGGCAAGGACCGGCCTCCAAATTCTTCACCTCACTAGGACCAATATCATCAGTCTTCTCCTCTAGGTTCATGCGGTTAACCTCATCAATGGCCGCCTCATGTTCGCCCAAATCCAAAGGCTAGCTAGTCCCTTTAATAGCTTTGTCATTAAGAATGGACAGGCCCTTAGCACTAGATTTCATGGATTGATTATTGATTCAACCACCATTTGCAAGTCATTACTGATCTTCCTAAGTCTTTCCTCCATACTCACAAACCGCTCCTCGTTGATCCTGTGAACAACAACTTCCAGGGAAGTCAACCTTTTCTCATGGATTTTACCAAGCCTATCAGCGTCCACAACTAATTTGTCAAGAATAATATTCATTGTCTTGACCTTACCTTTCACCATCCATTCCTTCTAGTTGCAATTAACTAACGCCACACAAACATCTTGCTAGTTTTTAAGCTTCAAATTAAGCTCCTTCACTTCCGAGAAGGGCCACTTCACAAGAGAGAGAAAGTTACGAGTGCCGTCCTCTGCGATTCTACAAAACATGTGCATATTAATCTCCTCCCAATTGATCGACTGAGCATCAGGAAAATCAAATTTTTCATCAGGATCCTTCCGAACCCCCTTTATGTCCTCTAAATCCTCCTCAACATGGGAGTCCTCAACTTCAATAACTTCCACTTTTACTTGGTGCTTATCAAGAATGTTTGCTAAATTAGCCAAAATTTTGAGTTGCTTCACCTTAACATCAAATTGCTTAATTTGCTAAACATTAATACCAATAGGGGATTGAAGATCATCCTGGCTAGGGCTAGGCAATTTAGAATTCACAAAACCCTCATTCTCCTACCCATTATCCCCCATCAGTTGCTCGTTTCCCTCAATACCATCACCCAGATTCCCTTTAACATGAAGAATAGGGGAATTCTCCAAAGCTTTAGAATCCTCCACACTCTGCTTAACAGTGCGCTTCCCCTTCTTAGGGAATTTTATCTCCCCCTTCACATTCTTTTTCATCGAAGGAACAACAACCTCCCTCATTTAGTATCTGTTATGTAGCCCTTAGAACATGATTTTAAGTCTTCAGATTCATCCATAGAATCACCCTCATCCTACAAAGGTTCCTCATAAACAAAGTCATCTTCCTCAGAGTTCCCTTCCCACTCCTTTGTTGACTCACCAGTTTCATAACCATTGTTTTTGCCTCCCTTTTTACGAGCAAGAAGCTTAGGGATGATCGGTAACATCTTCAACTTAATATGATCAAAGATAAGATTCATAAGGCCTTAATGAAGAATAGCCTTCCTAGGGTTATTCCTATGATCCTCTATACTGGTTTCCATAGAAACAAGGAGGTAAAAAGGAAGTGAAACTTGAGAGTTGTGGCAGAAGTGATTAAGGAGCATGAAATGATAGCCATAGATATCAAGGAACCTACCTCCCAGAGTGAAGAACTACATAATTTCCATAGCAATGTTCCTCCATAGCGGCTTAATATATTTACGGGCATACCCACCACTTCCAATGAACCTGAGCTTCTTCTTCTCCAAACCTTTGAAGAAATTTGCTAAGGCTGTCTTGGCCGCAACCCGGTCCTTGTAAAATTTCTTGCCCTTCGAAGGAAGACCAATCACCTCTGCGATGAAATCCTCTGTGATATTGAATTCCACACCTTGATAGCACAAGACCCTGTTGTTCTAGCCATTAACAAAAGCTTTTGTCACCTCAGGGTTAGAACCATGAAGCCTTAACAAATAGGGGTCAACACCACCCTTCTCCAAATGCTCCTAGACGGGCTTGTTACCACAAAATTCTTCACAATAGCTCAACTCCACTCCGCAAAGAGCTCCTTCCATGGTGGAATGCAACAAACTATTCACAACCAGCTCTTTGTTCTTTTGCATAGACAAAGTTAACCGAACAAACCACAAGGAAATGCAAAAAATTCCCACAATATGTGTGAGCCTGTCAAACCAAGTACTACCCCACCTCAACTCCCAGCCCATGATCTCAAAATCATCAAGAATTCAATAATTATCTGAGTAGGAAAAGAACTCAACGTGCAAAAGCCAGCCGAGAAAGGAATAAAATAACCTTTCTCCCCTCTTAACTGCTTCCTTGACATGACAACTGGTCATAATTTGAAGATTAAGAGGCATGGAATCATAAGTATTCCAATAATTATGTTCCATCAATCCTAAATTAGCTAACCCATCGGCAAGTGAGTTAGCCTTCCGGAAAACATGAGTAATTATCACCTCAACAAAAGAGTTAATGATACAAATAAAATCATTAATCAGATGGGCTATAGACCATGAAGGCAGATTAATCTTTAGAAGACAATTTATTATATTGAGGGAATCCACTTCTAACCAAAATTTAGTAACCCCTGCTTCTCTAGCCAATAAGAGGTCATGATAGGATGTTGCTGCCTCTACAAAGTGGTTTGTCTGGATTCCCAAAGGGAGCACCACCGTCGAGACAAACCTACCATTCTCATCACATAACACTCCCCCACAACCAGTAGGTTCCAGATTCCCCTTGGTAGCACCATCAAAGTTAACTTTGAACCAACCCTGAGATGGAGCTTTCCATCAAACCCCCTCCCTCGAGGCCTTAATCTTCTTCACCGAAATAGAAAGATCACAAGAAAGATTCCATCAATTTCACACAAGTCCCAAAGTAGGCAACATCAAGCATTCAGAGAGAAAATTTTCCTTTATGGCCTCACAAATTTTGAAAGCCAGCCTTGAAGGAGTCAGCTCCAGCTGACGGAAAACACGGTTATTTCATTCCTTCCACACTCCCCATGCCACATGCAACAAGATAAAAGACCAAAGCATCAATAGAGCCAGATTTTGAGAGGGGGCCACCCATTGAAACCATATTTCAGAGATAGAAGCAGGAAACACCCAAGAAATCTACAACCAACCAAAAGATGATAACAATCCTTAGCAGCTTCTTTACACAAGAAACATCTGTTCGACATAACCATTCCCCTTGTCACAAGATTAATAGGAGTCAAGATCTTATCTTGACAGAGAAGCTAGAAGAATATATTGATTTTAGTTAAAAGCTTCACATTCCATAGGCAACCCCAAAAGGGAGGGGGACTGACAACCTGAGTCTAAAAAGAGAAGGCCGAAGCCATCGAAAACTGACCATTAGGAGCAAACCTCCACACCACAAAGTCATCAGGAGAGGAAGCAAGAATGTGAATATGAGACATGAATAGAAAAAGGGGTTCCAAATCTCTATTCACCTGATCAATTCTAATCTAATTACCCTGAAATATATAATCAGACACAAGAATGCACCATTTCCTAACATAAAATTCTTTGAAAGGGGCCGCCCAAGGTTCATCCTTCAATGGACCTGTTGACAGTGCTTTTGGCACAACAAAATGCAAACAGAATATTGCTACTCTGTTTCTCCTGAAAGAGAAAGATGATCACATGGATATCTTAGCTCCCAAGGTCTATGTAGTTGGTTCTCAACTGTGCTAATGTTGCTCAGTTGGTCAATGTAATAGTAATGTTCAAGGGGCCTACTGGTGTTGGGCTTCTGGTTCGTTCTAAGATCAAGCATGAAATAAAACCTAATTTAACTGGGGTTTTTAAAGAAATAACAAAAGATAGATAAGAGCTTTGGGACAGAGAAGAATGATACTTCATCCAAATTAACCAGACTTATTACCCTTCAAGGATTCCATAACATAAAACTGTACAACGAAACAAACTTGTGATTGACACATAGTCTCATTCATTCACAGTGCTAATTTCAAATGACAGATTTTAAGTTACCATTTAAACAAAACATATAATAAGACTTCAATCCTTGAAAGATTCTCAAATCAAATGATTAACATAAAACAAATATCATTGAGGAACACAATATGAAGTAGATTAAACTCTGATTGCTTCTACTGTTAGTGAAACAGATAAGCAATATTTACAAGGAAGGCACAATCACCAGTGTACAAAGAGTCTGCGATTCCAGATTGTTTCCAACTACACTAAGAGAACTTGGAAAATACATTATAGCCAATACTGAACTTTACTACTAGACCAGAAGACAAAAGAAGCTCTCATTACTAAGAATCAAGATGCAACTCTATCTCCTGTTGTTAACTGACTAACTCCTAGATTTTCTTCTGACTATCTATTCTAACACTGTATCTTCCATTTTCTCCCCTGGTTCTCTCTACCTCTAACTGTCTCTAAAAATTTTTAACCTTTACAAAGAGGCCAAAATGGCATATATATAGAATGTACCCAAAAGAAAAAGTGTCGTCCACTGTTTTAGGTTTTTATAAAACATCTGCTTCAGGAAAGCCGGCTCTCAGATCTTTCTGAGGGGGGTCAAAGTTGCATTCAATGTGAAGCCCTGCTGTCCATGCTGATGAAGGATTTCTATCCTTAGGAGAAGCCTTTTTAGATCTTTTTGGCAGCTGCAGCATTAACTCTTCTGTCTTTGTGTCCACCTTCAAACTCTGTTGGAGTCGCTTTGAATGCTCAAAATATCTCCATCAATACTGATCTACCTCCTTGCCAGTAGTCACTACAGCTGTCCCTATGAGTCACAGTTTCTTCTTCCCTTCAGCTTCCTTTCTGTTCTGGACTTTTCTGTACGTTGACCGTCCTCTGGAAGCACCATCGGGCCTCCTTGCAGATCTGAACACCATCGCCTGAGCCGATCCATCGTCATCTGTTCTCAGAAGGAATCCATCTTGCTTGCATTCTGTTAGTCTTTTCCACAGGGGCGGTCAATCAGTCAATGACCCATCTTAGCACCTTCTGATTGGACGATCATACGCCACGCCAGATTCCCAAGCAGTCAAGAGTGATCTCCACTGAATCGTATGTCGGTGAGACACTAATCGTGTCTCCCCGATGCGATTATATCGCTTCTAGCAACTATCGGCGTAGCATAAGACAGTCGGCGAGACTTTTTGGTGATTCGCAAAAGTTATACTGAGCTCACAAAGACCATCGGCATGACAATCACTAGTCGGTAAGATATCATAGTGAGGCCAGACCTTTTACCCCGAGCTCATCCTGTGTTGGCAAGACCTCCTTACTGTCGGCCAAAGGCTATGGCGAGTTATCCTTGGTTATATCGATGCCTCCTTCACTGGGAAATCCATCGCTATCGGCAAGACCTTCAGCGAACTCCTTTTCATTCTTGCTGAGCCCACTTTCTTCCGTCTAGGCTTGAGCTCTTTTCCCTTCGGCATGACTTCCTTCTTCGCCAAGATCTTATGGTGAAGGCCTGATCCTTTGCTGAGCTCCATTTCATTTCGGTGGGGCCCCTTTCTATCGGCAGGGGACCAAATGGTCGGGGAGACCTCCCGCCAAGAGTTAACCTTTCCCCGTGAGCTCCCCTTTATAGCCTTCTCCCATTGCTGAGACATCATCAGGTCGATAAGACTTCTTAGCGAGCTCAAATTGCTACGTCGATGCCTCCTACTCTTCGGCAGTCTCCATGTGAGTGAGACTTCTTTATTTCGCCCAGACCTCACACCGAGGTCCTCTCTTTCGCTGAGTTGTTCACTGGTCGGCAAGACACCTCGAGGTCGGAGAGACATCATAGTGACCCCTTTTGTTTTCTCCCCAAGCCCATTCTATTTTTCCAAACTCTGTTGCTGCTGAGACTTCTTTTGTGGTCATACTGATAGACCCCCCCCCTTGTGCCTTGTCGGCGTGACCAAATGTATTCGTCGAGACCTCCCTCTGAAGGAAAGTCTTTCGCCGAAGGGCACACCTTTTATCGGCGGTCGGTGAGACTTTAGACACTCAGGGAGACCTTCCACCGAAGACATAACTCTTGCCGAAGTATTACCCCGGTCCTTGCTAATCGGTGAGACTTTGTGAAGTCGTCGAGACTTCACCCCGTATTCAAAATCTCCCGCCGATATGAATTCTCTCTGCCGTCGGTTGGTGAGACATAAGGATCTCTCCGAGACCCTTCGCCGAAGGAAAAATTCTATGCCGATGGGAAGCTCCTAGTCGCCGGAACTCAAATTGATGTCTTGTCGATAGTTGACTGCACATGAATTTCGCTCGCTGTGACATCTCTGGGGTCTTGACGACTTTTGCCTTAACTGATTTTTAGGACCAACTGGATTGAGGCATGCCTTCCAACTGAGCTCCCCTAGCAAACATCATCATGCGTAGGATTTAATCCTACAAAAGAAAGGTTTGCATTAGTCCTCAGAAGCAAATAAGACATATTATAATAAATCCACCATTGCTTATAATTATTTTACTGAATTCCTAGCAAGAAGAAAACTAACTTAGGTAGAGACAAAACCAAGATTAAATCAAATAGATCACAAGTCAAAATTAGGAGGAAAACAAAAGAATTTCAAAGAGGAAAGCAAGTAACCAAAAGCAAAAAGAAACCAGAAAGAGAAAGGGGGACCCATTTTGTTCCAGAATAAAATGGGGTGGTTATGCAAGGCATAACAAATGGCGACTCGGCTGGGAAAATGGCTTAACCATTTTCAAGAAGCTGAAGGCTTCAGCTACCCAAAACTCCTAGTTCATGACCGACACAACTCCAGTTGGGTCAGTTTTAATAAGCAAGGTTGAGCTAGAATCTTAAATGTAAGCCAACAGTAACTAGCCTTGAATGTATGTGTGTTCTTGATAGTGTATCATCCTTTCATAAAGTTCTGCCTATCTTTCGAACAACAATGTGCAAGACTTGAGCTACATGAGTTGATTCCTTTTAGCTGTCGTGCAATGATATTCTGGGCATTGCTCCACTGCCAGTCAGGCGTCTATAGCCCCGACGGAGATACCTCTAGTTTCTTCACAACATTGCTCTACTGCCAGTCAGACGTCCATAGCCCCAGTAGAGATACTGGAATCACCCATTCATATTGAATCCTTTTCTCTTTAGGTAATTTTTCTTTTTTTCTTCTCTTTTTTTTGTTTGTTTTCTCATAGAGTTTCAGATATTCCATTTAGTTCTTTTCCATATGTCAGATGTTTAACATCTTATTTGGGTTGAAAACTACCATGGACCTCAAGACAACACTTGGGAATCGGGTTTTTCACTCAAATCTTGCAACACCATAGTTAATGATTTGTGAAAGATTCAGAGGAGCTAATGAAGGTTACTTACTTTGCACCTTGTCTTCAAAACTCTCACAACTCTTATTGACAACAAGCATGAAACAAAGAGTTTAGGACAAAAATCACCCAATTAGAAAGCCTGAAAATACCTAAACCATTTTTCTCCTAATGACCAACATATGCCTTTGATAACAACCACCATTTTAAGATGGGAAAGAACAGATAAACCCCAAAGAACAAAAGAAAACAAGACAGAAACCGCAAGAGCAAAGGAAATAGAAAGACAAAAAGGAAAGACAAACAAACAACCATCAAACTATTTACAAACAAAGAGCGAATTATTTACACAAAGAGCAACAGATTATTTACAAGCAGAAACACAAAAAGTACTTACAAAAATACAAATTATTTACAAACAGGAGACAAATAAACTATTTACATAAAGAACAACGAATTATCTACATGCAAAACAAAAATTAACAAGCTTTACGATTGAAAATAATGCTTAAGGAACTGCCCATTGACAGGCAATGGAACAGGTTCTCCAGTTAGAGTACTCAGTTTGAAAGCATTTTCCCCCAGGATCTCAACAATCTGATAAGGACCTAGCCAGAGTTTGTCAAATTTCTGGTGGCTGCCCTTCTTTTCACTAGCTTTATCCCAAAGCAACACAAGGTCTGATATCCTAAAAACTTTAATTTTAGATCTTTTGTCAAACGAACGTTTGACAATAGCCTGGTGCCTAGAGAATTGTTGCAATGCAACATCTCTCTGTTCTTCTAATTTCAATAGAGCAACTAGTCTGACTTCTATCCTATTGTCACTAGAGTATAATTTCTACATGAACTCAAGGATAGGTATTTGTAGATGGATAGGAAAGACAGGCTCTTGGCCATATACCAGCTTAAAGGGTGAGGTGTTTAAAGTAGCCTTAATCCTAGTCTTATCTTCCCATAATGCGAATCTCAGCTGGGTATGCCAGTCTCTAGGGTTATGCTCTAACAGTTTCTGAATTACCCCTAAGAGATTCTTATTGGTTGAATCTGCAACTCCATTGCCTTGTGGGTAATAATTTGAAGAATATTTCAAAGCAATTTTGTGATCATATGCCCAGGAAATAAACTCAATAGAAGAAAAAGCAGAGTCGTTGTCACATACCAGAGCGAAGGGTACCCCAAACCTTGTAGTGATGCACTCGGTGAGGAACTTGATCACTACCTCTATGGTGCTGTTCTTACAGGGTATAGCCTCTGTCCATCTTGTGCAATAATCAGTAGCAGTCAAGATAAACTTGTGTCCTGCAGAAGAATTTGGGTTAATCACCCCAAAAAAATCTAGTGCCCATTGGGAAAATGGCCTTACCTCATAGATAGGCTGCAATGGCATAGCTGCATGGTGTTCCTTTGATGCAGAAATCTCACAGGTGTGACATGTCCTCACATGCTAATGGGCATCTTTGAATACATAGGGCCAATAATAACTAGATTTGAGGATCTGGTGTGCCAAAGAATCTGTAGACCCATGACCTGTGCCATGTTTCCCATGGAACTTAGAGATCACATGTTTAGCCTCTTGATGATCAAGGCATCTCAGGTATACTCCCTCGAAATTCCTCCTGTATAGCAACCCTCCTTTGAGCATGTAATGAGAACTCTTCAGTCTTAAGGCTCTCCTTTGAGTTGCATTCATTTCTTCTGGACATCGATTATGGAGCATTAAGCAAATGATATTAGCATACCAAGGGTCGTTAGAGAAAGACTGGGTCGTGTATTGTTGACAGATGATGTTGTCGCCCGCGTTTGCCATGGACTAAGATAAGCCCGTGCCCCTGACTAGCTTCATAGGGTGTATCTCCAGGTCGAATTCTTGCAAGATGGCCATCCATTTGCCTCTCCTTTCTCCCAGCTCGCTTTGCATGAGTAGGGACTTCACAGCCGTGTCAGAAACTACTGCGACGACTTGGCTCCGGAGGATGTAATGCCGAAACTTCTTGACAACCCAAACCAGCGCAAAAGCTTGCTTCTCCAGAGGTGGATATTTGATTTCCGCATTTTTAAATGGAGAGCTCATGAATGCAATCGGCCTCTCCTTTGCCTCTCCTTTTCGTTGAGTTAAAACAGCCGCGCCTGAATGCTCATAGGCAAAAGAGTAGATGTAAAATGGTCTGAGATAGTCGAGGCTAGTGAGCACGGGTGCTTCTGAGATGGATCACTTGACTTGTGAGAACGTGGCCTTTTCTTTCTCAGTCCACTCTATCTTGGTGTCTTTCTTCATCATCTCATTCAATGGTTTCACGATTTCAACAAAGCCCGTGATGAACTTTCTCACAAAGTTGATTTTCCCAAAGAAAGACCTCATTTCTTTCTTGCTTCCTGGCTGAGTGATCTTCAGAATGGACTCGACTCGATCTGGGTCGATTGAAATCCCTCTTTCAGAAATTATGTGCCCCAACAACTTCCCTTCAGAAACTCCAAACACGCACTTGTTTAGATTAAGTGAGACTCCTTATTGGATACACCTCTCAAGAACTTTGTCTAAGTCCGCAACATAATTCAATCGGTCCTTGGAGAACACTGTCAGGTCATCCATATAGACAATGATGCACTTATTGATTAGGTCCTTGAATGCTATATCCATGGCGCGCTGGAAAGTTGCCCCTGCATTTATCAGACCGAACGACATCCTCCTATAGGCGAATGTTCCCCACTTTGTAGTGAAGGAGGTCTTCATTCTCTCTTCACAATCGACCATTACCTGATTATATCCAGAGTAACCGTCCAGGAATGATATCATTTGAGATCCATTGATAGTTTTCAAAACTTCATCCAGAGAAGGGAGTGGGTAATTATCCTTTTTTGAGGCTCTATTCAAATTTCTGAAGTCGACACATAGCCTGATCTCCCCATTCTTCTTACGAACTGGGACTAAGTTAGCCACCCAGGTTGAATGGCGCACATGGAAGATTATCCTTGCAGAAAGCATCTTCTGGACTTCCTTAAGGATCAATGGCTCAATCAAAGCGTTGACGGGGCACTGTTTTTGTCGAAATGGCTTAGCTTCAGGCTTCAGGGGAATAGTATGAGTCATTATAGTAGCATCAAATGTCTTTAAGTCTTCATATCCCCAAACAATTACAGAAATATCTTTCTTAAGTGCCTTCAATATGTCTTTCTTGATTACTTCGAGGTAGGCCTTCCCTATGTAGACATTCCTTTCAGGGCTAGAATCAGCCAGGTTAACTGTCTCATATTCGCCTCCCTTTTCTTCAGCTGATATCTTCTCTAGAGCCCTTGGATATGAGTCAAAAATTCTCTCCAAGGCCACCATTCCCTTGGGAATGTTATTATTCTTTAAGTTAAGAGCTCCCTCTGTATCACATTCCTCAGGGCTCCAATCCCCTTGATCTCTGTTGAACTCATCAATAATTTTCCCCTCAAAAACATCTGAGCTTGCCAAGAAAGCAAGAATATGTCGGTCATCATCAAAGACTTGAAAGTTCGTGATGTTGTCAGGAACTGCCGAGGTGGAAATTAATTCCACTAAGAATTTCTTAAGCTTGGAGCCTTGCATAGGTTCCAGGGTGCTTGCAACAACAACCAATGAATCAGCTATCTGATTTTCTTCTCTAGGGATTAAGCTAATCCCAAAGGCATCAAAATCTTCGATTAGATTCCATACCCTGTTTCTATATGCTGCCATCCTTTTATTGTGACAGGTGTATTGGCTGCGTACTTGCTTGATGACAATTTATGAATCTCCCTTGACCATCAAGGCAATGACCTTCTTCTTGTGTGCAAACATCAGTCCTCGTGCCAGAGCTTCATACTCTGCCACGTTGTTAGTGCATCCAAATTGCAACCTGTAAGAAGCAAATAAGGTTTTCCCTTTAGGGCTGGTTAGTACAACTCCAACACCACTGCCTGTCTTAGATTTGGATCCATCAAATGTGAGGGTCCATAGCTAATCGTGAGCTGGGGTTGGTCCTTTTGAAGTTGTTATGGGTGCTTGGATAGAATGAGCCATAGGTAGGGCTGTTTCATCTTCTACATCAGACATAGGGAAAAAGTGTTTTGCAGTTTCTTTAGGTATACTTTCTGATAATGGCTCAGTTGTATCATCTGACCTGTAGCTATCCTTTTGATAGTCACTTGTTTCTTTGGCTGGCCCGTTGGTTTTTGTTACATTCGTGAATACAGGAATGTCGGGCAAGCCTTGGAGTTGTTCCACATGAGTATGCCGGCTAAGACATGTGACTGAGGCCAGTTCAATTTGGGAAGGAATTTCTTTTGGAAGTGTCCTATCCCTGGTTAGCATTGTTGCTTCCTTGGCTTCAAATGAGAAGTGATTTGCAATGGTCTCAGGGTGGCTTGTGCTAGCTTCCTCAGCTTTGGGAACATGATTTAAAATGTCAATGTAGGGTTGGCAAGTCAGTTCAGAATGATTTTGGTAATGTACCCTGCACCAATTGGGGAGCAGAAGACTTTGTAGATCTACATCTTCTCCCAAGACCAGCTGATCTTGTTGTAGCTTTCTGACTAATGCCTGCTGATTTTCATCAATCATAAGATCAGGGAGCTTTTGTATGGGCAGTTCTTTAGGATCAAGAACAGAAAAGGTTAAAGCTTCTTCTCTTTTATAAACACCTATCCCAGTTTTGAAGTAGGCTACCTCACTGGGACAATCATATTCAGTAATAATATGCTTGAGGCGGGGCTCATTCTCAATCCTAATCTGAGTTGGAATCCCTCTCCATGGTAGCCACATATGTGAAAAGTCAAGGGAGAGATATCCCCCTAGACTTTTCATCAAATCTCTGCTCAGTAACATACCATAAGTCTCTGGGATGTCTGCCACTTGGACATCTATATTGGTTTGAATCCTAGGGTCTGATCCTACTTGCACATGTATGTTTTTCAATTCTCCAACTATGTTAACTTTTGTTTTGTCAAGTTGGATGACCTTCTTGTTAGTTTGGACAGGGTCCAATCCCAATTTCTTACATATAGAATATGGCATGACATTGCCTGAAGCCCTTGAATCCAACAAACAGTTATTTAGATTCTTCCCACAAATTCTTAAACTCAGGAGAAATGGTGGGGTACCTACCTTATTTCTGTACAAGGCTGCATTCATGTCTGCAACAGGCACAACCTTGTTTTTTCCTTTTGATTTATCAGCTAGTTCTAAAGCTTTCAACACTATTTCCCTTTGAGCAGGGCACCACTTTAAGATGTCAAAGAATGACAAAGAAGTTTTCTATCTCTGCATCTCAGAAACACCATCAAATTCTATATTATAACTTGAATTACTTTTGAAAATGGCAGAGGAATTACCCTTATTATGGAAGTCTGACGGGCCTTTTGGTGGAGGAGGATTATTATCAGCACCTTGATTTGGAGGCACCATGTGATTAGGTGGCGTTGATGTAGTGAATGGACCCTTACTTTGATTCCTCAGGAAGTGTCCTCCTTTTGACTGAAAGGCTTGGGCATCATATGAATCTTCCCCTGGTTCATTCTCACTTTGCATTGGGAATGAGGGCTCTTCTTCAAAGATATCATAAGCCATTGCAGTATCCAGTGAGTCACATCCTTTGTTTGAATTCCCCTGGAATGTATGGGAATCTTCGTGTGCCATCTTGACAACTTTCTCCATCTGAGGGCTGTTTACCTCAGAATGGGTCGCAATATCATGCAACCTGCACCAATTGGTCATGAAGTTGAGGTCAACCATGTTTGTAGTATGTGTTCTTTCCTCATTTGCTTGATAGTTATGAGAAACTCCCCCATTATTGGGCCCTGTATTCCATTGCCTGTTGTTGTTTGGCCTTTGGTTATACCCTCTGTTTTGGTTTTGGTACCCTTGATTAGAGGAGTTCTGGCCTTGATAACCCCTTTGGTTGTAATTGTAATGATTCTGATAGCTACTCTGATTGTTTTGGGAGGGGTTCAATCGAAGCTGAGCCATGTCATTGGTGAATTGGGACAACATTTTCTTCAAGGTTTCTACCTCGTTTGTAAGTTGGACTGTCTTGTCACTCTCCACATTCTTAGTAGCAGGTGGCTAACCACCTTGATTTGGTGTTCCAATTTGGTTCTGATGACCATGGGAACTTTGAGGAAGCTGTGATTGTTGAAAGGGATTAAAAGTTCCAGTAGCGAAGAATGGGACAGGAGGCTGAGTTTGCAATTCAGATATAGGCCCACAGTGGGAAGGAGACATTCCTAGGACAGTATTGAATAGAGGAGTTGGGCTATGCATCTGATATCCTATCGGAGGGAAACCTCCTCCCAAGCCTCCTTGTTGAGAACTGATTTGTTGCTGCAGCTTGATGGCTAGATGATAGACTTTGGATAGAGAATCAATATCAGCTGGTTGATAAGTCCTTTGCAAGAACAAGCCAAGCAAGGGGTCTATAACTCTAAAGTAAGCTTGGATGGCACTATTCTCAGTGACTAGATAGGGATCTTGCAATCTCCTATACATTCGCTGGAATCTGGTATTGAACAGGGGCAAGGATTCACATGGCTCTTTCCTGATGGTGGCAAATTGGTGGTATAAAAGAGCTGGATCCACATAAACCCTGAACTGGTTGATGAAAGCATTTTCCAAATGTGTCCAGGTTAGAATGGAACCTTGAGGAATATTAAGGTACCAATTGTATGCCATGTCCCCTAAGGAGTAAGGGAACAACCTGGAGACTACGTCGTGGTGAGCTATCCGAGCCCTGGTACAAGCATCCTTGAAAGCTTGTATGTGCTCTTCAGCACTCCTTGACTCGCCATGAATATACTTAGGGCAAAAATTTTTAGGGTTCTTGGGCATATCGTGAAAACCTCCAGGGATAGTCCCCAATGGAGAGGGATTATTTTGAAAGAATGCCATTGGTAGTGGTGGCGGTGGGTGAGCCAACTGTTGTATGGGTTGAACTAGCTGTGATGACAATTGAGATGGATGTGGTGATGGATTAATAGGTATCCACTAGGGTATTGGTGAAAAGCTTGGTGGAGTGAGCGGCGTTGATAAGGGTGGTATGATGGTGGCCCCAGTTTTGTGAACCTTGTGTCTTGTTGGGGTCTTGAGTTCTATCAACAGTGATGGATTTTAAGCTGATCGAAGAACTTTGTGGGGCTTCTCTGATGAGAAAGACCAAGCTTTATCCATTTTTCCCTTCTAGGTTTCCCTCCTTCTAGCGCCAGTTTCTGTTGACGGTGCTTTTGGCATAGCAATATGCAAACAGAATATTGCTACTCTATTTCTCCTGAAAGAGAAAGATGATCACATGGATATCTTAGCTCCCAAGGTCTATGTAGTTGGTTCTCAAGTGTGCTAATGTTGCTCAATCGGTCAATGTAATAGTAATGTTCAAGGGGCCTGCTGGTGTTGGGCTTCTGGATCGTTCTAAGATCAAGCATGAAATAAAACCTAATTTAACTAGGGTTTTTAAAGAAATAACAAAAGATAGATCAGAGCTTTGGGGCAAAGAAGAATGACACTTCATCCAAATTAACCAGACTTATTACCCTTCAAGGATTCCCTAAACATAAAACTGCAGAACAAAATAAACTTGTGATTGACACACAGTCTCATTCATTCACAGTGCTGATTTCAAATGACAAATTTTAAGTTACCATTTAAACAAAACATACAATAAGACTTCAATCCTTGAAAGATTCTCAAATCAAATGATTAACTTAAAACAAATATCATTGAGGAACACAATATGAAGTAGATTAAACTCTGATTGCTTCTACTGTTAGTGAAACAGATAAGCAATATTTACAAGGCTGGCACAATAACCAGTGTACAAAGAATCTATGAATCCAGATTGTTTCCAACTACACTAAGAGAACTTGGAAAATACATTACAGCCAATACTGAACTTTACTTCTAGACCAAAAGACAAAAGAAGTTCTCATTACTAAGAATCAAGATGCAGCTCTATCTCCTATTGTTAACTGACTAACTCTTAGATTTTCTTCTGACTATCTATTCTAACACTGTATCTTCTATTTTCTCCCCTAGTTCTCTCTACCTCTATCTGTCTCTAAAAAGTTCTAACCTTTACAAAGAGGCCAGAATGGAATATATAATGTACCCAAAAGAAAAAATGTTGTCCACTGTTTTAGGTTTTTACAAAATATCTGCTTCAGGAGAGCCGGCTCTCAGATCTTTTTGAGGAGGGTCAAAGCTGCATTCAATGTGAAGCCCTGCTGTCCATGCTGATGAAGGATTTCTATCCTTAGGAGAAGCCTTTTTAGATCTTTTTGGAAGCTGCAACATTAACTCTTCTGTCTTCGTGTCCACCTTCGAACTATGTTGGAGTTGCCTTGAATGCTCAGAATATCTCCATCAATACTGATCTACCTCCTTGCTAGTAGTCACTACAGCTGTCCCTATGAGTCACAGTTTCTTCTTCCTTTCAGCTTCCTTTTTGTTCTGGACTTCTCTGTATGTTGACCGTCCTCTGGAAGCACCATCGGGCCTCCTTGCAGATCTGAACACCGTCGCCCGAGCCGATCCATCGTCATTTGTTCTCAGAAGGAATCCATCTTGCTTGCATTCTGTTAGTCTTTTCCACAGGGGCGGTCAATCGGTCAATGGCCCCTCTTAGCGCCTTTTGATTGGATGATCATACGCCATGCCAGATTCCTGAGCAGTCAAGAGTGATCCCCACTGAATTGCATGTCGGTGAGACACTAATCGTGTCTCCCCGATGTGATTATATCGCTTCTAGCAACAATCCACGTAGCATAAGACAGTCAGCGAGACCTTTTGGTGAGCCGCAGAAGTCATACCGAGCTCACAAAGACCATCGACATGACAATCGCTAGTCGGTAATATATCATAGTGAGGCCAGACCTTTTACCCCAAGCTCATCCTGTATCGGTAAGACCCCCTTATTGTCGACTAGAGGCTACGACGAGTTATCCTTGGTTATACTGATGCCTCCTTCACTAGGAAATCCATCGTTGGCAGCAAGACTTTCAGCGAACTCCTTTTCATTCTCGCCGATCCCACTTTCTTTCGTCTGGGCTCAAGCTCTTTTCCCTTCGGCGTGACTTCCTTCTTCGCCAAGATCTTATGGCAAAGGCCTGATCCTTTTCCGAGCTCCATTTCATTTCGGTGGGGCCGCCTTTCTATTGGTAGGGGACCACATGGTCAGGGAGACCTCCCGCCGAGAGTTAACCTTTCCCGACGAGCTCCCCTTTATAGCCTTCTCCTGTCGCTGAGACATCACCGGGTCTGCAAGACTTCTTAGCGAGCTCAAATTGCTACGCTGATGCCGCTTACTCTTCCGTGGGCTCCTTCATGTCAGCAAGACTTCTTTATTTCGCCCAGACCTCACACTAAGGTCCTCTCTTTCACTGAGTTGTTCACTGGTTGGCAAGACACCCCGAGGTCGGAGAGACATCATAGCGACCCCTTTTATTTTCTCCTCGAGCCCATTCTATTTTTCCGAACTCTGTTGCCGCTGAGACTTCTTTTGTGGTCATACCGATAGACCCCCCCTTTGTGCCTTGTCGGCGTGACCAAATGTATTCGCCGAGACCTCCCTCCGAAGGAAAGTCTTTCGCCGAAGGGCACACCTTTTATCGGCAGTCGGTGAGACTTTAGACACTCGGGGAGACCCTCCACCGAAGACATAACTCTTGCCGAAGTATTACCCTGGTCCTTGCTAATTGGTGAGACTTCGTGAAGTCGCAGAGACTTCACCCCGTAGTCAAAATCTCCCGCTGATATGAATTCTCTCTACCGCTGGTCAGTGAGACATAAGGATCTCGCTGAGACCCTTCGCCGAAGGAAAAATCCTATGCCGATGGGAAGCTCCTAGTCGTTGGAACTCAGATTGATGTCTTGTCGATAGTTCTCTGCATGTGAATTTCGCTCGCTGTGACATCTCTGGGGTCTTGCTGAATTTTTCCTTAACTGATTTTTAGGACCAACTGGATTGAGGCATGCCTTCCAACTAAGCTCCCCTAGCAAACATCATCATGTGTAGGATTTAATCCTGCAAAAGAAAGGTCTACATTAGTCCTCATAAGCAAATAAGACATTATAATAAATCCACCATTGCTTATAATTATTTTACTGAATTCCTAGGAAGAAGAAAACCAACTTAGGTAGAGACAGAACCAAGATTAAATCAGATAGATCAAAAGTCAAAATTAGGAGGAAAACAAAAGAATTTCAAAGAGGAAAGCAAGTAACCAAAAGCAAAAAGAAACCAGAAAGAGAAAGGGGGACCCATTTTGTTCCAGAATAAAATGGGGTGGTTATGCAAGGCATAACAGGACCATGCACAATCCACTAATTATCCCAAAACAAGATCCTCCTACGATTCCTGAACACCCACCGCAGACCAGTAGCAACAATGGGACGAGCTTTCAGCATGAAATTCCAAATGGCCGACCCCTGAGGAGGGACAAAAGTCTCCCTCAACAAATCTCTAAACTTATCCACCCCCCTCAAATATTTCAAATAAAAAATAGCAATCCATTCCTTACCATTCTGAAGCAAATTCCACAGTTGTTTCGCAATAAGGGAAGAATTAAAGTCTTTCAGCTTATGTAGGCCTAAACCACCTTGAATTTTTGACTTGCAAACCTCATCCCAAGACAACAAATGTAACCTTTTCTTCTCCTCCACACCAAACCACAAAAACCTTTTTTGGATACTCTCAATCTTCTCCCAAAACATTCGAGGGATTTGAAACAAGCTTAAAGCATAAACCGAAATATTGTACAAAGTCGACTTAATTAACTGAATTTTACCTGCTTGGCTTAAAAGGGCACCCTTCGATCCAACCAATTTTGAGTTATACTTATCAATAATGCCATTCCAAAAGGATTCTGGAACCCCATTAGAACAAAAAGGAAGCACTAAATAAGTAGAAGGAAGATCCCCAATGCCACATTCCAAAATACTAGCAATCCTCAACTGACGATGTTCTGGACTATTAAGAAAGAAGACAGTGCTTTTAGGTAAACTCATCTTTTAACCAAAAGCTGCCTCATACTGTTTAAGAATAAGACAGATAGATTTAGCTGCAACAACCGATGCCTCAACAAGAATCATAGTATCATCAATAAATTGTTGATGCGGAGAATAAAGTTGATGCGAAGAAGGATAAAGGCCTTTGAAGGCTCCATTAGAAACCGCCAGAAGAAAATAATTTCCCAAAGACTCCACCATAATGATAAAAAAAGGGGAAATAGGATCCCCTTGTTGCAACCCATGATAACTTCTAAAGAAGGCAGAAGGCAACCCATTCACCAGCACCGAAAAGGACAATGAAGAGATTAATTGACCAACCAGTTGCAGTACCCGATCCAAGAAGCTAAACACCTTCAGGATGTTGCAAAGAAACTGCCAGTTCACCTAATCATAGGCTTTCACCAAATCCAGCTTCAAAATAAGCCCAGGCTTCTTATTAACCTTAAGAGAGTGAATATTCTCGTGCACCATGAGCACCGAATCTAAAATCTGCTTGCCCAGAACAAAACCATTTTGTTGAGGAGAAATAATCCTAGGAAGGACCCTTTGCATCGTAGAGGCTAGAACTTTAGAAAAAATATTATAAATAGAGTTACAAAGACTAATGGGCCTAAAATCACAAAAATGCGTTGCCCCGAGCTTTTTAGGGATAAGCACAATAAATGTCAAATTTAATTCCTTAAGAAGTTGCCTACTACCAAAAAAATATTTAGTAGCATTGATAACATCCTTAGCAATAATATCCCAATAAGACTAGAAGAATAACAATGGAAATCCATCTAGCCTAGGAGATTTGTTTCCTTCAAAAGAGAACACAACCCTTTTAATTTCCTCATTAGAAGGAATACTAGACAAGCCCCTATTCTCCTCCTCCGTCACCAAATTAGGGATAACATTAAGAAAGCCCTACTGACAAATAGAATCAAGAGGGTGATCCTTCGAGAGCATCTCCTCAAAGAATGACCAGGCAACAAATCTAATATCATCATTCTCTTCAAGAGAGTTATTACCTACAACAATTTTAGAAATCCTATTAGAGGATCTATGCTTCAAAGTTGTAGGATGGAATAAACAAGTATTTTTATCCCCACTCCAAAGCCAAATTACTTGACCTCTGCTTCTAGAACTCCTC
This sequence comes from Sequoia sempervirens, assembly GCA_007258455.2. Classification (NCBI taxonomy): domain Eukaryota; kingdom Viridiplantae; phylum Streptophyta; class Pinopsida; order Cupressales; family Cupressaceae; genus Sequoia; species Sequoia sempervirens. The sequence continues at coordinate 3,959,586 of VDFB02179234.1, forward strand.
CTCAGCCACAATGTTGTGCAAGTTGGCTAAAAGGAAACCTTCCTCCTGAAGAAGCGAGAAGCCACAAATCATTCCCACTGACCTGCATTCTTTGTTGCAAGGTGTCTAGTTTAGCCTTAAGCTTCGATTTCTCCTTAAAGATGTTCCCAAAAGAGGATTTATTCCATTGGATCAAGTTTTGCTTAACAAAAGCAAGCTTCTTAGCAACTTTATACATAGCAGAGCCATCAACATTAATGTTCCACCAATCAACAATTCTGAAACGTAACTCTAGGTGGCTAGTTCACATTTTTTCAAATTTGAACGGGAAATACTTTTTACGACCCAAAAGCTCAACATTGAAAGATATAGGGAAGTGATCCGATTTGAGTCTAGTAAGGGCCAAGAGGGAGCATGAAAAAGATTGCAACTAATAAGGAGAAATCAAGGCCCAATCTAGCTTAACCTGAATAAGAGCATCCCCCACACACCTATTGGACCAGGTATAGGATGCACCACACAAATCCAAATCCAACATGCATTATCATTGATGAAATTCATGAGATCAAAGCGGCTATCTTCCGCAACCTAAGAGCCTCCAAACTTATCAACATCATTAAGCGGGGTATTGAAGTCCCCCATAACCAACCAATTGTGAAAAATAATTGGGATTTAAAAGTCTACAAACTCCCCCCAAAACACTTCCGAGCACATTTTGAATTAGGAGCATAGATGTTAGAAATCACCCAGGAGAACTTACCTCTGGGGCAAGAAAAATAAGTAGCGACATGGTTATTGTAAGTGTGGAATAAGTAATGAGTAAAATAACAAACAAGACTTTTTAATAAGACATTATATCAAGAGAATCAACAATAATGAATCTAATTAACACATGAAAACTTTTGAAAGCATCATATTGCTCTCTATCTCCAAAGATTTATTAAGTCACAAGGATTTTAGATTTTGTAAGCATTATGATTGTTAAAATTCCAATCTGGAGAATGAGATGCTGCTAAATGCAATAATCTAATCCTATATGATGATGTCTAAATTATATGATGAAACTATTGTAAATCTAAACTGACATGAAACTTGATAAAAAAAGCTATAGTGAACTATGATGCAGCCATGATATTGATTCTAAAATGCTATGATTGCTATTGTTGAATGATAATCCTATTGCTAAGATGCTAGATTGCTCAATTGGTGTTTCTACAAAGTAAGTTTGCACAAAGTTGGGATCCATTTCTTGTAGAAAAAGGTTTATTTATAGATTCATGACATTACATTTGTGAAGGGGCAACACAAAAAAGTTCTGGATTTGATCTGGAGGATTGAATGGTAAAGGATGAAGAAGCCTGAGATGATTATGGAGATTGTTCCTCCCCACAAAAACATTCAGCCAGATGATAGGAAGAATCAATGGAGAAAGATGAAGAGGACTGCCTGCAAATTTGTCTCCAATTTTCCCATGAAGGTTGAGATGAATTAAATTAGACATTTCATATCTAATTTGGTAGGTGAAATATGATTAGATGTAGAAATATGTGCATAAATTTGAATATTTGGATTTGTTTCAAATTTAGGAAGAAATATCAATTATTAAAATAAACAAATGTTTTTGATATTGTTTATTTAATAAAAGAGAGATTGATAATTAAATAAAATCTATTGAAGTTTTGATTATTTAATTAAGAGAATAATTACAAGAATATGAATAGAATAGAATAATTAAAGAAGTGAACTATATAAATAAATAATTCTATTTATTCAATAGTAGAGGAATTAAAGGTTAATTAATCAAATAAATTGTATTTAATTAATTAGATTATCTAGACCATTTTTAGGTGTATACAATTATCAAAAGCAAACAAAGCAGATCTTGAAACCAGCTTAGGATTCCAAAATGTTGCCACCCCACCAGAGGCTCCATCAGAGTCAAATGCCTGAAAGCCACAATCCTTGAAAAATCTATTCTTGATTTTTTCAACCTTCTCAATCCCCATCTTAGTCTCCTGAATCAAAATTATATCAGGACAGTGATCTCTCACAAGATTTGCAAGAAGATCCTGTTTGTGAGGATTATTCATTCCTCGAATGTTATAGGAAAGGATCTTCATAGAAGGTTCTATGAGGGGCCCTTAAGGCCCATCTCAAGCAGAGTAGTTTGTGACCCATCAACAATATCAAGCTTGCTCTCTTTCTCCCATATTTTCTGTAAAGGTCTTCCTCTACCTTTGGGCTCCGAACCACAATCCAACTTCAACTGGTTCCTTGTAGTTATTCCAATCAAAGGAGGAGTAGTTTTCTTCCTATTCCAATATTTTGAAGCAAAGGGAATAGGATCCCGATACTCTCCCCTAGAGAATCATTACAAACTTTGATAGAAGTAGTGAGCACTAAACCTTTCTCTGAAACAACAGGCTCCACCACTAAATCCCCAAAGGACATTACCTCTGGGACCACAACTGGTCCTCCACAAGAGAATCAGGCACAATAGCATCCTCCTTGGGCACCTCCAAAAAAGCATCTAAAACCATCTTCAGAGGGATCACCTTCTCAGGTTCAACAACCAAAAGAGCCAGAGACTTGTCACATGCCTCCTCCACCAAACCCAAAGAAAACTCTTCAAGCAACCTCCTCAGAAATAACATCCACAACAAGGCTGATCAAAACAAACTCCAAGGAATAACCAAGATCACTCTTAACAAGAGCCTCACATTTGACACTAGAATCCACTCTAGCATCCAAAACAAAAACACCTAAAGGATGACCTTCAATCAAAGAATCCACCAGAGGCTCAGTTGAACTCAACACCTCTCTAGAATCATGGCGCCTCCCAACCTCCTTCCACACTTTGGTAGGAAAAGTCATCGACCTAGGGGCTGAGACCTTTTGGGAGGGCACCTTAGGCTTCAGAGGACACTTCTTCACCCAGTGACCCACCTTCTTGCAATGAAAACAGGAAAAAGGGATAGATTCAAATTCAATCATTTGCACTCAGACTCCCAACTTAGAATTAATCTTGATATAGGTCGGAAGATCTGTAGCCTGATCCAAAATCACACACAACCGAGCATAGACCAATCGAAACCTAGAAGAAGTAAAATGATCAATACATAACAAGTGCTCAAAGGTAGACGCAATACCTTTGAAAAATTGCTCATCCCAAAATTCAAGAGGGGGCCCTAGCAGGAAGATCCACATAGGGGCTAAATCAAATGAGCATGAACTTGGAGAGAAGCTTGCCTCCCATTTCTTCAGCACCAGAGTAGATTTTCCAATAAGCCAAGGTCCCCCCACCAAGACCTTCAATAGATCTTCCTCACAAGAGAATGAAAAAGAGAAGAATCCCTTAGCAAGAGCCGCCACTTCAACCTATCCTTTTAGATGACACCGATTCTTGGACAGGTTTCATACCAAGTCTATATTTGGATGAGGCCCCAAAAAATTTCCCACTAACGATTGCTCCATTGAAAAAATGCCCTTATCAATAATAAAATTTGGCACATAAACAAAATACTCACCAGAGGAAGGGTTAGCAAAGAATTCCACTGGAGGTGAGGAAATCTTCTCCTTAAGCTTCGAACCAAACAACTTTGACCAAGTCTTTTCCTCCAATGAAGCATCAACAAAATTTTGCATAGTTTGAAAAACAACAGAGGCCTCGAGAGCCATAGAAAGAGACCCCACCAAGCCTAGAGAAGTACCATTAGGGCCCATATTGCTAGAGATAGGGAGACCTTTTGAGTTATCCAACAGAAAGGACCCACAAGTAGTCCCATCTGTTTGACAACCGTGCGACACCCCCCTAATGTTAGCCTGACCTCCACCATTAATGCCAACCACGAGAATAGGGCTTCTTCCTTCAAAAAATTTGAAAAAACCTTACCTACAACACCACCCACAACATCAGCTCCACCCGACGACAACTCCATTCCCTTGATGAGAATTTTATTATGTTGGATTATATTAAATATTGTCCACCATAATAGGAGCAAGAGTCTCCTTAAGCTCTTTGGTTTTGAGCATATTAATTTTTTTGAGCCTCTATCTCTTTGTTATAATCCTAGCTTCTTGAGCTTTTTCTTTTAATTTTGCAAACATTTCAGATTGTGTTTCATTTTCTCCATTTCTTCAATTAAATGCACATTGTTGGATTAAGCCGAAGCTTATATTTAGCAGTAAACATTTATCTTGAAGCTTTTTTTGAAAACTCTTTTATCTCTAGTACACTTTTTCCCAATGGTTTAGAAACAACTTTACAACCTTTCACCAAGTTATTCTTGTAGCTAATACTAGATTTGACATGAAAACATTCTTTCCTAATATTTCTTAATATTCCTTACATTTTTAGTATGAAGAAATTATCTTTTCTAATCTCATCAACATTCCTTGTACCTTTAATCAAGATATTAGCCTCAATTATATGATGGTTAGATATGGTACATGAGATGACTTGAATGCTATTATTATTACCGTCATTTTCACAACAAAAATAGTTTTTATGTGAATATCATATATTCAACCTAGACTAGATTCTCTTTCCATCTTTTTGACTATTGCACTATGTGAACCAAATTCCTTTGCTATTCTTATTATTTTCCATTGGATTAGAAAGTTTCAACATATTACCCTAAGCTAAAAGTATTATTCATTACCCTTCCAAATCAGAGCAAACCCCAACCCCCCTAACTTTATTTTCATTATGTTCAATCATATTGAAGTCTCCACCAACAATCCATGGAACTTTTGGTAGAGATGAGGTAATCCAATTCCATAGTTCTATTCTTTCCCTAGAATTATTTTTTGTATATATAGAGCAAATACAAAATTTAGAGTCATTCATTTCAATTACAACCCAAATTGTTCTATTGCATAGGGAATAGTCAAAATCAACAACAAACTTGGACTATTTCCTTTTGATCAAAATGGTAGTACCACTTTTACCTTTGGCATGCTTATACATATAGAAAATTGAAATAGCTCCAAACAAATTTCAAAACATTATTTAATTGAAACCCAACTGCTTTAGTGTCTTGTAGAAGCAAAAAGTCTAGACCTTTCTTATTATTGTAGAGGCTCCTCACAATGTATTTTCTGTCCAGGGACTCAAGTCCCTTGACATTCCAACTAATTCATTTAATCAACATAGATAGAGAGAGGGTTGGGGGATCTCTAGTTTTGATATATCCTATCAAAGAATTCTGGGATCCTCTCCTCCTTTCCTTTCTTCCCTAGCTTTTGAGAGTTATCTTCTTACTTTTTTTATTCCTTTTTTTTCTATTCTCCTTGTTACTCTCCAAGATAGTAACATGTTGTTCCAAAGAGTCCATTTGAAATAGAGGATTTAAATAATCCTTATTATTACTTTTCACTTCTTGTTCATTTCCATTATTATTGCTTGTTCCTTCCAAACCCTCAAACTCTAATGAACGAATAACATTAGGGATATTCTGGGCTTTATAAGTTTGAGCAATTTTATTTGCAATAATTTTTTCTTTTAGTTTATTAAGAACTAATTCCTAGGCATTTTTCTTTTTGGGAAGGTTTTACTCTTTATTGAGCCCAAGTTCACCAACTTTATTGCCAACAAGAAAGGTTATTAATGTTCAACCTTCATTAGTATGTTCAATAGGAGATATCTTTTCTATATTATCCATTTTGATATCTTCGCTATTAATAATAATGGAGTCTCCCTCTTGTATTTTTTGAATATCTTCATTGCTCAAATCATTTTTCTTTTTTTATCACTAACTTTTTTGAAAGCAAGAGTGTTATTCTTAGCTAAGTTATCTATTATAGGGTATATTTTATTTTGATTCCCATCTTTATTACATAAGAAATAAGCATTTAAACCCCACAAACATTCAATTTCATACTTAAAGATCTTGTTCTCCAACTAAAATTCTATAGCTTTAGTGATTTGAGATCCGTTATTTAAAGATAAGGATTTTGGTGTTCATATGAGGCAAGTTAGCCCTTGTTTCCTCAACTTGCAATACTTTCCCAATATGATAAAGAAATTGAGGAAAAAATTCCACAATTATGGTGGAATACTTCTCATATCCACCTATTTGGGGATAGAACAAGCAATAATCTCATCATTAGAGGCCTCTGGAGACCAATATATCGCTTTAAAAATTGACTCTCCTACATTCTAGTATTCTTTATCCAATACCCTCTTTTATATATTACGATTTTTGAACAAAATAATAAGTAAACCCTTTTTAATCATTCTACAAAATGATATATAAATTCCTAATTTCTTCTTCCACACATTAAGTAACCATTCATCAAAACCAAGAATGTTGTCATTATCCTCACAAGTTAGGAATATGACAAGATTTTTTAATCTACTCTTATTTTCTAACAACATTCAACATTTCTTGGTTTGGACAAACTCAAAGGGTTGTGGGAAAAGGGGGCCCTTACTGTTTTATTGTGCTTCAAGGAATTCTTCCTCATCACACTATTTTCCATCTCCACAATCCTCTCCATTGTTTTTCCATTTCTTACCTCAAACCTTGTAGCATCTGTGGGGCCTCTACGTCATCAACATTTATATATCAACAAATTTTTGTAGTTATCTAAACATTGTCTTCCTCTTTCTCAGTAAAATACTATGTATCAACTTCCATTAATGCACACACTTAAACCATACACCGACCTCTTATAGGACTATAATTAAATCCAAAGGGTATGTTGTCAGATCGTTAGGAGATACAAGGTATAAGATAGTCAATATAGCCCACTAAACACTCACCCACCAATTTAAAATGACATAAAATAATAATAATAAAAAATCATATAAATGTCTAGTGAAAAGAATTCAAAATCAATGCAAAATCCTAGTCTACCCTATGAGAACACAAATTAACAATTGAATTAACGAAGATTTAGGATGAACAAGACCAAGATCAACAAAGAGCACTAATAAGAGTTGGTTCAAGTGAAAAGAACAACTCATTGCTTGATAATAGAGGGTTAGTCTTCCTCATCAACCTCATCTCTCCTCTCTCTAATCATTCATTGTCAATTTAGTCTCCAAAATTACATCTTAATAATATAATATGTTTAATACCATTGTAATGCTTAAAATAGAGACAACTTCAATTTGTCCCAAAATTTGATAAAGAATTAGCATATGATTTTACTCATTAGATTAACATTATTTTCCTTAGAAGTGTAGTGATGGAGATGTTTGATGAGCACACGATTATACTAAGGGGGGGGTCAAATCTATATAATACAATATTTTCAATTAAAAACTTAATCAACCACAATAATAACAACCATGCAAGGTTGAACAATTATGCAACATAAGAGGAACACACAAGTTATGTGGAAGCCCTTATGAGAGAAAACCACAACAAAATATTGCTTTTATATAAATCTCTTTTACAATCTTTGTAGGCACCAACCTACAGGAGATACCTATTAGGTCTCAAAAATGCTAGTTGGAAAACCTCAAGAGGTTGCTAGGCTCTTGGTATGTTTTAGGCTAACGAACAAGGCCAAATGGTGTATTTGAACCTTCTTCTCTTCAGGCTCTTCTAGACCTAGGTGGGTGTACCTATGCAAATGAAGCTGACTTAAACTATGTGTTTCCTACTTGAACAATCTATCCATAATGGAAATTAGGAGTGGAGAGATGCAAGTGTAATTTGGTATAAATTGTATAAGCAATATCAAGGTGAAGTTCATTAACATGTTCAGTTAATAGATGTAAGGTTTTGAAAATAGATTTGATAAATTTAGGTGATGAGATGGGTAAGACAAGTGCCTTGTTGGGTAAATGGAGTCAAATGAAGATCTAGGATGAATGACTTGTATAGGTTGAAACTCAAACTATTTGGCACACTTATGCTGGTTTATATCTTGTATAAACGTAGGAAAGTGATTGAAAAACTCTATTTTTTGATCAAACTGATACAACCAGGCTACCTATGACTTATTAAAAGGATTTTAATCCTTCCTTGAAGGAACCAATTGAATAAATCACATATGAACAAAAGATGATACCAAATTGGAAACAAAATGGCAATCCTAATTATATGGATCTTCTTACTAATCTAGATGCTACTTCTAAGTTACTGTGATTAATTAAAAGGATTTAATTCATGAGGAGAAACCAATTAACTTAACCACACATGAACAAAAAATGTGTTTGATGAATTTGGATACTAGCTTGGATATACAACTTCAAATAACTAAGAAGTAATACAGTGGAGACAACAAAATAAATATTTAAAAAAACAAACAATTGACACCAATATGAAGCCACAAAATCAAAGCTCTTTCATTGATTTCCTCAAAATTATGCTTACAACATAGTCTTTTGAAATGTAAACATTATGGAACTTTTCTGCTATCTATCTATTATCCCTATTCGCTCCTACTCCTATCTTCCTTTTTTTTTTCTTTGGTCTTGGTATCTCTTATATATATGAGAGGCAACAAGCTTCAGACCAAAAGGCACATCCTTTGATAACAAAACATGATTTTAAAACTAAGCATAATTAAGAAATTAACACAACTGTAGATGTGTGCGCCAATCCATTAATCTTTGAGTAAAAGCTCGTGATCACCTAAGACCTGTTCAAAGCTTTTACTATATAATAGGGTCCACATCATCACTACTGATCAATTCTGATTGTTGCTTAGTTGTGCCTGGAATGTCCATTGCTTGATTGATAAACAGATTGAATGCTAAGAGGTGATGAATGTATTCTTGCTTTGCATGAGTCTCTGTACTAGATATTACTTCTTTCATATATCATACTCCATGTACATGAATTTCTCAAATTTTTTATGAGTATTTTGTAGGACCATATCCTTATCATTGATTTCTTGCAATGCAGTTGTTAGAAACTCTATAAATTCTACTTTCCAATCATCCCTTTCTCTAAGATTCCCTGTATCATCATGGAGTGGAGGAATCATATTAAAGCAACCAAGATCCTCCTTGAGTCTACAATGATATTGGTTGTGAGACTCCACCAAGTTGTTATATCTTTTTTGCAATCAAACATTCTCCTCTATTGCTAATTGTATCTGCTTGAACACACTCCAATAATCACCATCTTGCTTCATCATCTTATTGAACCTTTCCTTGATGATTTCAGACACAATAATGTACTTAATGACTTTAATTTCCTTTTCTAGTGCTTTGCACTTTTCTTGGGCTTTCAAATGGGAATTTTTTCAATAATATACAACAACTAATGCATCTAATACTCTCTTTTCCTTTTCGAGCCATGGGGAGTACAATTCTGAAGGATAAGAGGAATATGGCTTCTTCTTTTGATGTGATAGCTCCTTTTTCAATTTGTCATTTTCTTTAACCAAATTTTCAATTTGTGCTCTAGTGAATTTTTCCACATTGACATTCAGTTCTGTAGTTTCCAAGGGATTAGTGTCCCCAACTCTTTGGACCAAAAGATGTCCAAATACATGATTCAGATTATCAATTACTGTTGGCCTCTTTTCATGAAGGTATAGTGACCAAATAAGCAAGGTAGCCTCATCTGGATTATACCCAGACCTTGAATACATCTTGTCACTAGCCTCCTTTGTTAGGTTCATTGTTTTATCCCCTCTTTTTCTGAAACTATCGAACACAATTGCAGAGCAAATGTCCCATCCTGGTAAAAGTAATACCTCAGCCTCTTGAAGCAATTCTCTACCTCTCTCGGGGGTGATAGATTGCATCTCCTTGTAAATTTCCCTTTTCAATTCTTCTAAAGCAACAACCTCCTTTTCAAGAGTAATGTCTTTCTCCTTTTGTCTTATTTTCCTTCCCTTATATTCATAGACGAATGATTTGAATTTAGAAGTTTTAACAAAGTCACCATCAAAAATGAATTCCTAGCTAGCCTTGACCCTAATGTCATCAAATAATTCATCTGATGCTTCAAATCTTATAACATTCTGTTCTTGAGGGGGCTCATATTGTGCAATCACAAAGGCTTTTATTTGTTCTACTTTTTTCTCCTCATCACTACTTGCCTTATCACTTTCTTCGTTACTTTCCTCTTCATCACTCTTGTTGGTGGAAAAGAATACATTAAGAGTAGGTTGAGAGGGTATGTGATCTAGAGGCTCCACATGTTTAGCCTATATTCCTGTATAATTTGCATGAGATGTATCATAAACATATGAAGGCATATCTTTTACTATTTCATTTATATGAGCAATAAGTTGCTCAATCCTAACCAAGGGATCCTGTATATCACCAAATGCTTTTGAATATGATGGGACATTCTTTCTCTTCCACTCCTCCATGAGCATAACTTTATTATATGAGGCCATTCTATCACTGGTCGAGGCTTCATCTTGGTTCCTGATCACATCATCAACTGTAAAACAATGCTCATACCCTGTCAGTCCTTGTGTTATCCTTTCTTGATGAATAAACCCATCTGCATCAAATTTCTCTCTTTCGTACCCAAGAGGAAGGTTGTAATGTGCTATTTTAGCATCGATTTCCTCATATCCTTCATTTGCAACCACTGTAAAATCTCCAAAATAAAGAGTGTTGGGCATGAGTGATTACTTATTGTGACTCTTGAGGAATTTAGCATCATATTTTGCTAGTTTCCGTACAATCCTAGATAAGCAACTCTATTTGGAACTACACGGGGTAGCAAGTGTGGAATCCCTTCAAACACATAGACTCTTATTATTGTGCAGTTGGAGAAAGCATAGTAGTCTCCCCAATTATGGTTTACTTTTCCTTTTGGGTCATTCTCCTTTGGTCTCAAAAATATTTGCACCTTAGGGGATAAGTTGTGATCATATGAATATCCCAGTAGCTTCATTAGCGGTTTAACAAAAAAATATTCAAAATATAAATAGTGAGACCTTTCACATTGACTATCCCATAGTGAAGTCCACATTTGTACAGGTTTGAAGTTTCCATTTTCATTTGTATCTTTGATCCTCAGTTCTTTACTCCACACATTTTTGGCATGTCCCTCATACAAAATTAAATGCATTAGTAAGGAATAGTGTTTGAAATCTATGTAGTCATTATTATTTTTGATCCTTTCAAGCCCTTGGTTTAGGGCATTAGCCAAGTAGCTTGCATAGTTGAATGACCTAACATCCTTGCTTTGTATATTTGTAGCTATAACCATCGGTGCAATAGACATAAGGGGTGGGACCTCTATTCCCAAGACTTGACCAACTGAGTAATAGGTATACTGAAAGTATTCTTCAAAGAAATCTAGATGAAAAGGAGGGTTTTCATTGCTTGAAAACCTCCTTAGCTGGCCAGTCTCATTTTTAGGTCTATGCAAAGGAAATTTCCATCTCTTGTAGCTAGTATCCATGCAACGATAATCTGTTAAGAGATCTCTAATTGTGAATGGAAAATTTTGGGGATACTATAATTGAAATACATTAGAGATTAAGTCTTGGGAGATAACAAGCATATCGGCTCCACTCGTTGATTGGATAGTTCTCTTCTTGGTGTTATACTGACTGGCGAGAGCTTTCATTAATTCTACATTGATGAATACGTTTGGCACCACAAGTCTTCCTAAGTTCAACCTCCATTGGTTACAGATTGGTTGAAATCTGTGTTGCTTTCTGTAGTGATACATGAAAAAATCATATCGTCAATGTGGCATCCAAACATCCCCTAGACCCTTATGTTTGTCTAACAATTTACTTGTTTGAACACTTCTCCTGGGTCTTGGCCCCGACCCCAGACACTGGTCTATGAAATCTTGGTTTAAATTCCTCTTTTCATTTTTTTGTTTCTTTTCCTTAGGTTTTTCCATATTTTCTTCTATCGAAATCTCTAAAAATACAATTTTCTAGCTAAGAGTGATGTACTTGAATTTCTGCCTCCCCTTGTTTTGCTGCGAAAGAGCTCCGAGTTCCGTATTTTCTGCTTCTTCCCTTAGCGTAGCCCTCCTAGTTTCTGCAATTGTATTATTTACTTGTGGTGCAACTTACTTATGCTTTGGCTCATTAATATACCACTTGTTTCAGTCATGTCATCAGGGGGAGCATTTATGTTAAATATCCCGACGATGCTCTTGGATGCCACATTAAATAGTATTAATTGTTCATCATTGTATGATTGGGGCCTTGGTTCATTATCCACCGATGGCCATCATCTCCACCGATGAATGTCTTTCCTTCAGTCTATCGATGAGATACCAAACAATGTTACTCCAATGCAACCAACTTCAGCGTTGAGTGTTATACTTTTGATAATCCATGATTGTATCGGGCCATCGGGGGACCACAATTATTGGTTCCACCGATGTATTATGTAGCTCCCCTCCATTTTTGATTTTTATCGAACAGTGTTCTTTTTTGTTATGCTTTGTTTCTGTTAATACTTTGACTATGGTACTTGGTTACTATTTGATCGCAATCTGTAAAACGATGTGAATGTTATATTTTGATGTGATGGTATTTTATTTTGATGTTATCATTATGGCATGCTTTGGATTAGCTTAGCAGATATTTTAATTAATGATGCTTTATGCTTTTGATTATATTGTTGATGTTAGATTCGTCAGTTAGTAATACTGTATTGGTGAAGGGGACGAGATTGCACCACTCGCTTGCGAGGGCCTTGCGATTATGAGGTTTCCTCTTCACGGTGTGTTTTATTATGTTTATATATGCATGTTCGATATACTCTTTGTTCGCAGGTTGACAAGTACAGGACATTGACTCCACCTGGTTTCACAGGTTTGAGCGAGTCCATTGGCCAATGGTATTCAATTGGGAGATAGTAGCTAGGTTTTCCGTGTCAAGTCATCACCTTGGTCATAGTGTGTCGTCAAGTTTTAGTCGGGTTAAGTTGCTTCTATGTTGTTCATCTCTCCTTGATTTTATTTAATTGCAAGTTGGATAAGGTAAATAAATGACTTTATGTATTTAAGTTGCTTATTAAATTTATCTGGTTATAATGTTAGATATGTTATTTAATTTATTAATTAATTTAATTTAATTAATAAAATAATCTAATCTGGGATTAGATTTATTTTATTGATTAATCAAATTAATTGTGTTGAATTGAATTAAGTTATTCATTTTGGAATTAATAGATATTTTGTTCGAATTTGAAAAAAATGAAAAAATGTTTTAATTTTCTTTTTAAAAAAAAAATTAGAATGTTGAAGAAATTAAGATATTTCTTATTATGTTTTTGAAAATTGATGAGGGTGGTTGGATAGATATTTCATTTTTTTTCTATTATTGGGATTTCGATGGAGTTTTTAAGAAGGGAATGAAAAAATTGAAAAAGAAGGGAGGAAAGGGATTTTTGGTTTGTTTTTGGATTTGGAGAAGCAAGTTGGATTTCTTGGAGGAGCTGGAATCAGAAGAAGAATTCAAAGCACCATTAACAACCTTTCAAGCTTTTGGAAAACCAGCTTTTCTTTCGATTAATTTAGTTTTCATTTTGAAAGGTTTCACAATTTTTATTATGCTATTGAAAATATTTAAACTCTGTTTGATTTGCAAGAAAACCCATGTTCAAATCTTGTTTCAAAACTTTGAAACCTCGGTTTAGAAATGAATTTCTTCAAAAAATTGCATTATGGCTATAAATAACTCTTTTTTAGAAATTATTTGCTCAACTCAATAGTTATTTTGTTAAATTTGAAAATAAAATAAAATATGTATATATATATATATATCTATTTGAGAAATTCATATATATATATATATACATACATATATATATATTTATATGTAATATGTATTGTGATTTTTTTTAGGGGAAATAAAACCCTGTTTTGAAATGGAAAAAAATCAGATTTAAAAAAAAATCCGCAGGGTTTTTTTTGTGTTCTGGAAAATTTTTATAAGAAAAAATTTAAACCCAATTTTTTGGGGGTTGTTGGGGGCTCACCCCACCGCGCCCCCCATGGGAGGCATTGTGGAGGGAGCCGCGCCCAACACCCCACACAACCACCCACAGTGGAGGGAACGACTATGTTAAACACAACCGCCACCATAGTGGTGGGTTCGGCTGTGGTTAACACATCCGCGCCCACTACTATGGGTTCGGCTATGGTTAACATAGTCAACTCCCCAGGCTCGTCGTGCCCCCAACAAACCCATGCTTTTATTTCGTGCTTTGACTTTTTTTCAAAAAATAAATAAATATATTTTAATATTTAATATTATATATATAATATTAAAATATTAATATATATATATATATGTCATTAAAATATATATATTTAATATTTTATATTATATGTGTATAATATTAATATATATATATTAATATTATATGTATATATACATGTATATACATATAATATATACATATAATATATACATATATAATATAATATTATATGTATATACATATAATATTATATTATATGTATATATTATATGTATATATATATATATATTTATATTATATGTATATACATATATATATTTATATTATATGTATATACATATATATAATATAAATATATATGTATATACATATAATATAAATATATATAATATATACATATAATATAAATATATATATATATACATATAATATATATATATATATATATATATATATATATATATATATATATATATATATATATATATATATATATATAATATATATATGAGGTATATGTATATATATATACATATAATATGAGGTTATATTATATGTATATATATGTATATACATATAATATGAGGTTATATTATATGTATATATATATATATATATAGTTGTGATATATTAAAATATTGATTAAAATGGTAGAATGATTTAAATATAATTGTGAAATTTTAAATTAATGTATAATAGTCAAATTAATGGATTGATTTTTAAAATGATATATATTGATGGAACAACTATTTATTTTAAAACGGTATACTTTGGGTCATAGAAGTAAATGTTGATTAGTATTTAAGAGCAATTAGGGAATTACATATCTGGTTAAATTTTATCCTTTGCTTGAAAGAGACATAATTTAATTTAGTTTTATTGCAGAAATAAACTATTGAATTTTATTAAAGAAAGTGGATTTAGGGAATCCAAAGTAGATTTAGTTCCTATTAAATTGCTCTTTTAAATGTGTTTTCTTCTGTTATCACTTTGGGGGAAATTGATTAGAAGGGTTGTTAAGTCTTCCATGTGGGGTTTTCATTTAATTGTGTGGGTTGTCATAATATGTTAGTCAACCTTTGGATTGCCTTGGGTAGTGCGTCTAAATGTATCCAATTAGATACCTGGTTACCACAAAAGGGATTTGTTGACTTTATGTCGTGGAAAGGGATTTAATATCCTTAAGTTGCACTTGTGTACCCTTGGGTTGTGGAGTTATTCCACATGTTTTCTTAGAGGAGTGGCTTGCAATGAGGGCCGACACATAAAGAGTTGTCAGGGTAACTCATTGTAAGTTAGTTAATCCAGTGATAACCTAAATAAACTGATTAGAGGAATAGGTAGTATCAAACACTTAATAAGATTAATTTTTCCTCGCTCATGGACGCAAGGGTTTGTATAGACTTGGGATGGGATGAGAAGGCTTGGAATGGCAAGATCGTTATCTTGTCTTTACGAGAGATAATTGATTCTGCATTGGTTTGCACGAGGGGCCGAGAGTCGTTAGAGGTTTCTAGGATATCCCGAGAAGGGGGCTGGGACCTAGGAAGACTTACCAGGATATCCCATGTAACATTGTGATGACACTTCTCCTAAGTCAGTAGTATGTTTGTATCAGTAATGCAATTGATTATTTAACTCTGGAAGCATTGTAATTATTGTGTTAAGTGATGTATTTTTATTTGATTCAGTTCAGTTATGTATTAGCCTGTGTCTAGAGGTAGATGGTCTTGTCTAGGAATCCTTGTTGCTATCTCCTAGCATGGGGGGTGAGCCTTCGGGTATCATATGGTTGGGTGGAACGTGCACCTTACTCCGTTGGGTTTTCTTCTTGTTCATGTGGATGATATTTCTAGTTGAAGAGCTCGTGGGAACTAGTTTCATTTCATGCTTTATTCATTTTAGTTGAATCTTGTAATTTATTACCCCTCATTTGTTATTGAGGTGGAAGACGAATTATGTAACCATGCTTATTGGATTTACCTCATTCGGGGAATGAGAGTTGTAATCTTATTGTTCAATTATCTTATTTGAAATCATGAGGTAGCAATTATTCTTTGATGTAATTTATCATGTATGAAATGTATTTGTTCTTAATTCTTTAAGTAATTCAATGTTATGATTTCAATTCATGTTTTATTGTTTGGGTTTTAAAGTAATCTCAGTCTCGTAACCTTAGAGGTTGTTGGCAATGGGTAGTGAACTTGCATGCTAATTGTACTTAATTTTTTTTTTTAATGCGTTTGAGTAGTTGTTTGCAACTTTCTCTAGGGTTGCATGGCGGGGCATTACATATTAGAGCTATGGCGATGTAATCATATTTATTGCCTCTATTGGTCTGTGGGGGAAACTACCTTGGAAGTTAGTTCGATGGAATGAGGTTACACCAATGTAAAGTTATGAACTATCCTTATCGGGCTATCAGTGGGGTGATGATGGGAGTGAAGAGCACAAAGATATACTGAGAGGGGGGGGTGAATCAGTATATCAACAAACTTTTACCCTCTTACTTATTTATCAATTTCAAACTTAAACACAAATCAACTATTTGATATGAATCAATTTACACAAGTTGACACAACTTTTATTGAAATGATTTTTACAAAGTAGGCACCAACCTACAGATTTACAATAAGATGATTTAGTAGGACACAACCTACAAGGAACATCCAAACCTTTACAACTTTAGTAGGCACCTACCTACAAGGAGCACCAGCCCCTAATGCAAGGCACCAACCTTGACTTGATGTTTGCAAGATGATGCCTTCAATCTAACCTGCACTATCCCAATCCTCCAATCTGCCTTTGGTGATGAATGATCTCACACTTAGCCCACACAAGGAGATGGGACTTCAGATTTAGAATGCTCTCTTACACCACAACCACACTACTCAAAAAGATTTGATGTCACATATATAAGTTACTCAAGGGTTGCAAACACTTAATGAATGATCATGCTGCTTGTTTACATAACTTTCTCAGAAAGAGATATCTCTTCTTAAACCACAAATTTAGAGTTTGATTTATTAAATATGTTCATACTAAACAAATCACACCTTCTTGGAGTGGTTGATTTCTTCAAGGAAACAACACAACCTTTCATCTACAAACCCGTCTTTTCATAAAGCATACTTCTTGAATGTGTTTAGAAAACTAAGATGCGTTCCTTCATTATTTTAGTCAATACAGATCAATATACTTCCTTTTAAGATTCACACCTCTCTAAATTGAGAGCCACATCTTTCCAATAGAAACCGTGTTATATTTAACTTGTGAGAGCCACGTCTTTCCAAATGAAGTTGTGTTTCATTTAATCCTTTTATTTATTCGCACATGTTCAAAGACAAACATCTTTTCATAAAGCATGATTTTTATTAAAGACTCCATACGCATCCCTCTTTGAAAGACACCTTTGATATAATCGCACCCTTTGATCAAGAGATAAGTCAAGTTGATTTATTCATATCTTTACCTTGACAACCGCACTTTTATCTTAATCATTCTTTTTATCTTAATATTATACTCATTTTTTCTTTAACAAAAATACGTTATCTTAACACCCGCATTTGTATTATAATTATTCTTTTTCTTAATACGTTGGACATTCTTGGAGTGATTTCCACGCGGAATTGACATGATGTTCTTTAGTTAAGGTGACTCCAACAGCGAAGCATAATATGTATATGCCAGAAAGAACCGTATGAGATATAGATACGTCCATTGCAATTCATCACAATTACGAAGTCTAAAAAGTCTTCAATCTGAATAACAAGATCTTCATATCTGAGCATATATCTGAGTTCCTCAAATATGATTTATAAGTCTGAATGATGAAAGTTAATATGATCATCTACATATCATACCATGTTCTTCATTTGATATCAATGACAATTTCTTCAACACTATCTTCAGTTGGTTTATCTTAAACATTTATGCTTTGTTATCTTCAGTCATACTTATCTTAACATCAATGACTCTTTCCACTTGACATCAATGACAACATTTCCAATAGGGAGTTCCACCGATGAGGTATTGTTAGGCCGATTATGTCAATGGGACTTCAAATTCTTTTATGAATGTGATTGTTTGGGTATGCTAGCTACAAAATTGATCTTGTCACACAAATCTCAGTGATTTGTCTAAATCATAAAGTTAAGTGTGGTGAATTTTTTTAAGGACTGGGAGGTAAGTGGATAGAGGCTGATGAAAATATGTGGGGTTTTTTAGTCCTAACAGTGGCTTCGTCTAGGGATGAATGATAGTGAGATCATTACAAGAATCTAGAAAATCTTTGGGGAGCAGACCATGGATGGAGATGTAATATCAGGAGAACCTAAAACTACTATGCATGGAAATTTGCCTCAGGAATTGTCCATGCACTAGCAGTTCCTGACCTTCACGTAGACTACTATGCATGGAAAGAATTATTTTGAGAGGCATGCCAAGAATTTTCCATGCACTGGAAATCCTTGATCCTCTTTATGTTCTTCATGAGAAGAAATGTTTTAGGAACTGTCCATGAACTGGCAGTTCTTGTTCCTCTCCTGACATGTTCTAGAGAAAGTATGAATCCTTATCCCCATTCTGAACAATGACAAACGATCCTAACCATAGGCCTCAAATTTCCATGCTTTCCTTTGTCTTGGATCCTAGCATTCCACATGAGGACTATGTCATCTACTTCAAACTTCCTATTTTTAGCCATCTTATCATGCAAGTACTTCATTTATAATTGTTTCTTCTTATTGTGCTGCTGGTCTTGGTTCCTGATTTCATCAAGTTCCATTAATTCTTCCATCCTTTCCTCCATAGGTTTAGGAACATTTAAATCTTCTTGCAAGATGAATTTGTAGACTAGTATTAAATTATGCAGAGGAAGCTTGGCTTGAGTTCCATATACAAGCTCAAAAGGTGATTTACCAGTGGCCTTTTTCACAGTGATTCTGTTAGCCCATAAGGCCAGCATCAATTTAGAATCCCAAGCTCTTTTGTTGTTATCCAACATTCTTCTTATGATCTTTAGGATGTTCTTATTGTTGGATTCAGCCTGCCCATTTTCCTGTGGATGGAATGGTGAAGAATACGAGATCACTATACTGTATGATTGGAAAAATCCTTTGAATTCATCCGATCTGAAGCATATTTAATTATCAGTTACAATCTTCACCGGGACCCCGAACTTGGTGATGATGTTCCCTAATAAGAAATTTGTCACAACTTTATTGGTTTCCTGCTTGGTGGGTATGGATTCTACCCATTTTGTGAAGTAATCAATGGTTACTAATATCCATTTGTGTCCTCCACTAGACTTTTCTATAATTTCCCCTATGAAATCAATTCCCCATTGGTGAAATGGAGCTTCAACCTAAATAGGTCTTAGAGGCAATGACCCTTGATACTTCAATTTTTTGAATTTTTTTTGACATGCCTTACATTTTCTAGTATAATCATGTGCATCATTGAAAACCTTAGGCCAATAGTACCCTACCCTTAATATCTTATGAGAAGTGGTTTTTGTTGAGAAATTCCCCCCACATACCCCTTCATGCATCTCCTTCAAGACATGCCTCGCTTGATGTTCATCTAAGCACAACAATAGAACACCATCCCTATTCTTCCAGTAGAGGCCCCCCTTCATGAATACATATTTTGAGGCCTGCAACTTGAGTGTCCTTTTTCTGTTGTCATCGAACCCTTATGGACTTTTCAAATGTTTAAGATAGTACACAATATTAGTATACCATGATGTGTGTTCAATACTAGTGACCATATTTTCTTCATCATCCACATTGCATACTTGGGCAACTTCCAAATTTGTTTCAGCCATCAATTTGGCCAATCCTTGTCCTCTTACAAGGTTAGTAATCTGAAACTCAATATCAAACTCTTGGATTCTGTTTATCCATCAACACCTATGCCCTATTGTTTCACTTTGTATGAATACATCCTTCACTGCAGCATTAGGCACATAAGCTATCACTTTTTCTCCCACTAGATATGGTCTAAATTCCTTGACAACTCTCACCAATGCATAGGCTTGTTTCTCCACAATATCATATTTCAATTCTGCATTTTGGAGGAATTTTCTAGAAAAGGAGACTGGCTGCTCATACCCTTCATCATTATTTTGGAGCATCACTGCAACAACTGTGTGATAAGATGCAAATGAAAAAATCTAGAAAGGTTTGCTGAAATCTGGAGATTTCGATACTGGAGCTTCTTTGATTGCTCTTTTTATGGATATGAATGCATCTATAGCTTCAGTTTTCCAATCAATATTTGCACCTTTCTTTAGCATCTTTGATATTGGCTTTACTATCTCAACAAAGTTCTATATGAATATTCTTACAAAATTGATTTTTCCAAAGAAGGATTGAATAGTCTTAACTATCTTGGGGATAGGTATCTTATCAATGGCCTCCACTCTTTCAGGATCAATCCTTAATCCATCCTTAGAGACTATATGTCCAAGTATCTTTCCTTCTGTTACTGCAAAATGTCACTTTTTAGGATTGAGGGAGATATCGTATTCCAATGCTTTCAAAAAGATTTTTTTAAGGTGAGCCACATGATCCTCTGCCTTCTTGGAATATGCAGTTAAATCATCTTGGTAGACTACCATTATCACATTATTAAGGTCAACAAAAGAAACATCCATGTCCCTTTGGAATGTTGCACCAACATTTGTGAGTTTGAATGGCATCCTAACATAAACATATGTTCCCCATGGTGTAGTGAAGGTTGTCTTGTATTGTTATGATTATTTAACTTTTACTTGGTTATAGCCTAAAAATCTGTCCATCATGGACAATAACTCACAGCCTGTGACCCTTTGTAGCATAGTCTCCATGTTTGGAAGCGGGTAATTGTCCTTGAGAGAAGATACATTCAAGTTTCAGAAGTCTACACAAAGCCTTATATCTCCATTTTTCTTTCTGATTGGTACTAGATTGGAGACCCAAGATGAATGTCTAATTGGCTTGATAATACCTCCTTCCCTAAGCTTCATAAGCTCTTCATGCATTTTGCATTCCAAAGTAGGGTTTATGGGTCTTTGTTTCTGCCTAAATGGTTTTTCATCTAGTTTCAATGGGATCCCATGTTGGAACAAATCTTCTCTATATGCCTTAAGATCCTCATAAGACCATGCAAAAACGTGCTTGTATTTTCTTAACAGTGCAATCAACATTTTTCTGATTGTTGCACTTATCTTTTTTCCAATGTATCAAAGAAGTAGATGGCAAATAGACTATGTTTGGAAAAGAAGTTGTGCAACTCAAAACCAACAAACTTCCTAAAGGACTTGTGGCACTAGAAAGGGTGTTTGATGGAAATGATCGTGCTCTCATGAAACACACACCAGTAAAGAGGGAAGATGTTGAAGAGATCAACCTGGGGACTTAATTGGCACCAAAAAGGGCACAAATGCATTAAACTCAATCTCCTGGGCTTCATACTGATCAATGCAATGTACAAACTTGATGAGATTAGTGTCATCATTGAAAACTTTCCAACTATAGATGCTATCAGGGATGGCAGGTCTTGTTTTTAATTCAAATTGAGACACTCCGGCCAGGGTGATATCATCTCTTTTCAGAGCTACATTGGCTAGGAAATTTGCCATTAAGTTCTTGGACCTATCTATCCATTCAATAGAAAAGGCATCGAATAGTTCAACTGTGTCCCACACAACATTTCTATACTATTTTAACCTTTTTGTTTTTTGCAACATATTGTGATCCGATCTGTGAAATGATCAACTTAGAGCCTCCAAGAACAGTTAGTAGTTTGATTATGTGTTTGACAACCATATTCAAACCAATTAGTAGGGCTTCATACTCTACTATGTTATTTGTGCATTCAAATGTCAGCAAGAATGAATACTTGAATGTAGCACCCTCAGATGAGATAAAAACTACTCTTGCTCCATTTCCTTCCTGACTACATGCTCCATCAAAATACATCTTCCATACACCATGCTGACTCTTGGAAACATGTTTATCAATTGGATCAATATTCACTAGTTTAGGCTAGGAAGGCTCTATTTTGAAACTTCCTAAATCCACATCACAAAAGCAGTTCAATTGATTTTGAGCAACATAGTCCATAATCTGATTCACCCTTGGCTCTCTGTATAGCTTAACCTCTTCACCATTTACTGGTATTGTGGCATAGGACAAGTTAAATTGTACATTTCCTCCAACTGTTGGAGTCCATTGTTTTGACAAGAGCATCCAAAAATGAGGAGGTGTATAGATTACAATTATGTCAATATTATAGGCTGCTTGTGGATAAGCAACAAACTTCACTTCTGCACCCTTCATAATTCCTACCACTGGGATAGGCCTACTATCCATAACGTAGCATTTACCACCAGTAGTGTCTACCCACATGCCAAGCTGCTTCATGACCCCTACTGGCATGATGTTGATATCAACACCTGAATCTAACATACAATTTCTTACCAACTTGTTATTTATGAGTAGTGTAGTAAGGTATGGATCAATTTGTGGAGGATTCATTAATGCATCACCAAGACAAACCTCATGAACCTTTACTTCTCCCTACTTGTTATTGATCTTAGTGGTCTCCTTATTCTCAGAGTTTGTATTTCTATTAGTTCCATTAGATATTGTCTGAATAACACTGTCCCTGTATTCTTTTATCTTCACCATTTCTAATAATGGAACAAACATCTTTACCTGAGACAAGTCCTGTGTGAAGTCGAAAGAGTTATTTTCTATTTTGGTTATCTTCTTTTGAGTACATTTTTGTTCATTTCAATCTAGTTCCTTACTTTCCATTCTTTTTGGTTTTTCTTGTGTTGCTTCTTTTTCTTTCACAAATACCCCTCTTGGAGCACCTCCATCTGCATTTATTGTTTTGTTTTTGAGCCTATATTTACTTTTCGCTTTCTCTACTGCAACAATGGTTAATTCTTTTATCTCTTCTTCAGTAGGCCTCCTTATTCTATATTTATTTGATTGAGATGGTGCACAAGTAGGATATGGTTTGTCATTGCTTTCATCATAATCAGAAAAGACTTGTTCCGCCATATGAATATTGTACCTTTGGTTATCAACATCATACTCGTAGCCTTCTTCTCTTGAAGATGAATATCCCCGCTCAATCGGATGGAGGGTGTGAGAGGTTAAATATATTGTATGATCCTCTTCTTAATTGTCCACTGGTATTTCTTCTTCTTGTATTGATTGAGCTACAACACAATGATTAGGGGAATGTGACAGCTTGCAAACTTGACACCAAGGATTATTGTTAACCATGTATGCTCCCTTCTTCTTTAAGGGATCGAGAGTCTCCTTATTCTTAGGCCCATCAATTATGGGCTTTCTATCCTTCCAATTTGTGTTGTATGGCATATCATGCAACCTTGGTCTTTCATTTATGTATGTATTCTCTTGCCTGTTCTGAGGATTGTTAAAATTTTGCGGAACCCTAAGATTATCTCTCTTACCAATCATCCCAACAACCTTTCTATTGTTCTCAATGGTCAATGTCATTTTTTGTGCTTCAATTAAAATTCTAGGGAACCTATTTCGAAGTTCATATCTTGTCTTCGGATCAAAGGATTTTAGGTAAATGCTTAAGGTTGCAGGGTCAGTCAGTTTGGACCTAGGTGGTATCTTATTGTGCAATTTGGAGAACCTCTGGTTGAAGTCATAAAATGACTCATTCTGATGTTTTTGGATACTTATCAATTCATGCAAGGAAAACTCAGGGGCACACTGATTCCCATATTGCTCCAAAAACTAATTTTGGAAGTCTATATAGAATTAATTGAACCATCAGGTAGGCCATTGAACCAATCCCTCGCCTCTTCTATTAGAGACATCATGTGAACAATCTCATATTCACATCTTCATACTCCATACCAATATCTTGAACAAAGGCATTAAAATTTATGATATGCTCTTCAGTTGATATCACATTATTTACGGTGAACTTGGGAACCATATTTCTCCAATTATTATCCATCGGGTATGGGTACAATTGATACCCTGTTAGATCAAATTGTCTACATGGGTTTGTAGGATTTTGTGGAGGCAAGTTCAAGGGTGGAGGATTAGGGGAGTATCGGTACCCATATTGAGGCTGATGAGCATTTTGTTGGATGTGTTGTTGGGGGTACATATTTTTATGGGGCACATCTTGCTGATATTGTGGGGGGTATTGCTGACTTAGAGGTGGATTGTGTTGGGGAGCATTGGTAGCATTTGGATGTTGGGATCTCTGAGATGGCATATTATGCTGAGAATGTTATCTTTGGTTTAAGTTTTGTGGTACTCTTGGAGCACCTGTGTTCTGAGATGTCCCTTGTGAATTGATATTACCACCCTATTTATGTGGAGGGACATACTTTGGTGGTTTTGATGTATTAACACTCAATTGAGACAATTGTTGTCTCAACTCTATATTTCTTTTTATCATCCACTGTCTTCTTTCAAGCTCCTATTCCTGCCACTACATTTGTATTTCTAATTATTGATTAGTCATGTGCTCAAAATATTCAATAGGAGTTGATTTATCTATGAACCCACATTGGTTTCCTTCTTATTGTCTATGGGCCATTTCACGGTCATACTCCTACCTTTGTCTCTGTTCTCCATCTCTCTGGGCATGGAACTCCTGCATCTTTTCTTGGTCTATTTCAAAATGATAAATGGGACGATCATTATTTTCTTGTTCAAATGGAGTGTGGGGATCTACACATGGATCATTGTTGTGACCTTCCGACCCATGCAATGGGTCGAAGCTATTGTGTACATTGAAGGCTTGTTCTAATGAGTTTCCTTCATTTATGACATCTGCTTGGCTAGATGTCACCTTAGAATTGTTCTTGTTTGTGTTTTTTTTTGTGGGAGGAGATCCATGTTTGTCAATCAATCTCTTATTATTTTTCTTGGGACTATCCTGGTATAAGGATCTTCTTCTGTTCATATTAGACAATATAATGTATCTCTGATGTCTGTCGTCTATCCTTTCTGATCTAATGATTACTTTATTTGACATAAAATTTATCTAGAGTTGCCACCTAATTTCTAAAAGTAGGAAAATGATTGAGTTCATTCACAGTAGAGTCTTTTAATTCTGGAGTGACTCTATGATGGTGGTCTTGGGTTCAAAATTGGCTCCCCAATAGAGTCGCCAATCTATTAGGTCTCAAAAATACTGGTTGGAAAACCTCAAGAGGTTTCCAGGATCTTGGTATGTTTTAGGCTAATGAACAAGACCAAATGATATATTCGAACCTTCTTCTCTTCAGGCTCTGCTAGACCTAGGTGGGTGTACCTATGCAAATGAAGTTGACTTAAACTATGTGTTTCCTACTTGAGCAATCTATATTCCACAATGGCAATTAGGAGTGGAGAGATGCAAGCCTAATTTGGTATAAATTGTATAAGCAATATCAAGGTGAAGTTCGTTAATATGTTCAGTTCATAGATGTAAGGTTTTAAAAAAAAAATTGATAAAATTTGGTGATGAGATGGGTAAGACCAGTGCCTTGTTGGGTAAATGGAGTCAAATGAAGATCTAGGATGAATGAATTGTATAGGTTCCAAATCAAACTATTTAACACACTTATGTTGGTTTATATCTTGTATAAACATGCAAGAAAGTGATTGACAAACTCTATTTTTTGATCCAAATGATACAACTAGGATACCTATGACATATTAAAAGGATTTTAATTCTTCCTTGAAGGAACCAATTGAATAAATCACACAGGAACAACATATGATACCAAATTGGAGACATAATGGTAATCCTGACTATATGGCTCTTCTTACTGATCCAGATGCTACTTCTAAGTTATTGTGATTAATTAAAAGGATTTAATTCATGAGGAGAAACAAATTCACTTAACCAAACATTAACAAAAAGTGTGTTTGATGAATTTGGATACCAGCTTGGATATACAACTTCAAATAACTAACAAATAATATAGTGGAGAAATTGAAATAATTATTTAAAACAACAAACAATTGACACCAATATGAAGCCACAAAATCAAAGCTCTTTCATTGATTTCCTCAAAATTATGCTTACAACATAGTCTTTTGAAATGTAAACATTATGGAACTTTTTTGCTATCTATCTATTATCCCTATTCGCTCCTACTCCTATCTTCCTTTTTTTTCTTTGGTCTTGGTCTCTCTTATATATACGAGAGGCAACAAGATTTAGACCAAAAGACACGTCTTTTGATAACAAAACATGATTTTAAAACTAAGCATAATTAAGAAATTAACACAATTGTAGATGTGTGCACTGATCCGTTAATCTTTGAGTAAAAGCCCGTGATCACCTAGACCTGTTCAAAGCTTTTACTGTATAATAGGGTCCACATCATCACTACCGATCGATTCTGATTGTTGCTTAGTTGTGCCTAGAATGTCCACTGCTTGATTGATAAACAAATTGAATGCCAAGAGGTGATGAATGTATTCTTGCTTTGCATGAGTGTCTACACTGGATATTACTTCTTTCATATATCAAACTCCATGTACATAAATTTCTCTATTTGTTTATGAGTATTTTGTAGGACCATATCCTCATCATTGATTTCTTGCAATGTAGTTGTTAGAAACTCTGTAAATTCTTCTTTCCAATCATCCCTTTCTCGAAGATTCCCTGTATCATCATGGAGTGCAGGAATCAAATTAAAGAAACCAAGATCCTCCTTGAGTCTATGATAATATTGGTTGTGATACTCCACCAAGTTGTTATATCTCTGCAGTGTTTGCTCTTTCAGAGTCTATTTATCCAGAAGTTCCCTCTTTTTATCAATCATTCTTCTTTGCAATTGGACATTCTCCTCTATTGTTGATTGTATTTGCTTGAACACACTCCAATAATCATCATATTGCTTCATCATCTTATTAAACCTTTCCTTGATTATTTGGGACACAATATTGTACTTAATGACTTTCATTTCCTTTTCTAGTGCTTTACACTTTTCCTGGGATTTCAAATGGGAATTTTCCCAATAAGATACATTAGCTAATGCATCTAATACTCTCTTGTCCTTTTTGAGTCATGGGGAGTACAATTCTGAAGCATAAGAGGAAGACGAATTCTCCTTTTGATGTGATAGCTCCTTTTTCAATTTGTCATTTTCTTTAACCAACTTTTCAATTTGTGCTCTAGTGAATTTTTCCACATTGACATTCAGTTCTGTAGTTTCCAAGGGATTAGTGTCCCCAACTCTTTGGACCAAAAGATGTCCAAATACTTGATTCAGATTATCAATTACTTTTGGCCTCTTTTCATGGGGGTATAGTGACCAAATAAGCAAGGTAGCCTCATTTGGATTATACCCAGACCCTGAATACATCTTGCCACTAGCCTCCTCTGTTAGGCTCATTTTTTTATCCCCTCTTTTTCTGAAACTATCGAACACAATTGTAGAGAAAATGTCCCATCTTGGTAGAAGTAATACCCCAACCTTTTGAAGTGATTCTCTACCTCTCTCAGGGGTGATAGATTGCATCTCCTTGTCAATTTCCCTTTTCAATTCTTCTAAAGCAACAACCTCCTTTTTAGGAGTAATGTCTTGCACCTTTTGTCTTATTTTCCTTCCCTTATATTTATAGACGAATGATTTGAATTCATTAATTTTAACAAAGTCACCATCGGAAATGAATTCCTAGCTAGCCTTGACCCTAATGTAAGCAAATAATTCATCTGATGCTTCAAATCTTACAACATTCTGTTCTTGAGGGGGCTCATATTGTGCAATCACATGGGCCTTTATTTGTTCTACTTCTTGCTCCTCTTCACTACTTTCCTTATCACTTTCCTCTTCATCACTCTTGTTGGTGGAAAAACATACATCGGGAGTAGGCTGAGAGGGTATGTGATCTAGAGGCTTCACATCTTCAACCTGTACTCCTGTATAATTTGCATGAGATGTATCAAAAACATATGAAGGCACATCTTTTACTATTTCATTTATATGAGCAATAAGTTGCTCAATCCTAACCAAGGGATCCTGTATATCACCAAATGATTTTGAATATGATGGGACATTCTTTCTCTTCCACTTCTTCGCGAGCATAACTTTATTATATGAGGCCATTCTATCACTGGTGGAGGCTTCATCTCGGTTCCTAATCACATCATCAACTGTATACCAATGCTCATACCTCAATAGTCCTTGTGTTAACCTTGTTTAATGAATAAACCCCTCTGCATCAAATTTCTCTCTTTTGTATCCAAGAGGAAGGTTGTAATGTGCTATTTTAGCATCAATTTCCTCATATCCTTCATTTGCAACCACTGTAAAATATCCAAAACAAAGAGTGTTGGGCATGAGTGATTGCTTGTTATGCTTCTTGAGGAATTTAGCATTAGATTTTGCTAGTTGCTGTACAATCTCTAGATAAGCAACTCTATTTGGAACTACACAGGGTAGCAAGTGTGGGATCCGTTCAAACCCATAGAATCTTATTATTGTGCAGTCGGAGAAAGCATAGCAGTCTCCCCAATTATGGTTTACTTTTCCTTTTGGGTCATTCTCCTTTGGTCTCAGAAATCTTTGCACCTCAGGGGATAAGTTGTGATCATATGTATATCCCAGTATCTTCATTAGTGGTTTAACAAAAAATTCTTCAAAATATAAATAATGAGACCTTTCACATCGACTATCCCATAGTGAATTCCACATCTATACAGGTCTGAAGTTTCCATTTTCATTTGTATCTCTGATCCTCATTTCTTTACTCCACACATTTTTGGTATGTCCCTCATACAAAAGTAAATGCATTAGCAAGGAATAGTGTTTGAAATCTATGCAATCATTTTTATTTTTGATCCTTTCAAGCCCTTGGTTTAGGGCATTAGCCAAGTAGCTTGCATTGTCGAATGACCTAGCATCCTTGCTCAGTATATCCGCAACTATAACCATCGGTGCAATAGACATGAGGGGTGGGACCTCTATTCCCAAGGCTTAACCAGTTGAGTAATAGGTATACTGAAAGTATTCTTCAAACAAATCTACATGAAAAGGAGGGTTTTCATTGCTCAAAAACCTCCTCAGCTAGCCATTCTCATTTTTAGGTCTATGCAAAGGAAATTTCCATCTCTTATACCTAGTATCCATGCAACAATATTCTGTTAAGAGATCTCTAATTGTGAATGAATTTTTTTGGGGATACTCTAACTGAAATAAATTAGAGGTCAAGTCTTGGGAGATAACAAGCATATCGGCTTCACTCGTTGACTGGATAGTTCTCTTCTTGGTGCTATACCAACTTGCAAGCAATTTCATTAATTCTTTATTGATGAATACATTTGGCACCACAAGTCTTCCTACGTTCAACCTCCACGGGTTACAGACTGGTTGAATTCTATATTTCTTTTTGTAGTCATACATGAAAAGCTCATATCCTTGATGTGGTGTCCAAACATCCCCCAAACCCTTATGTTTGTCTAACAATTTACTTGTTTGAACACTTCTCTTGGGTCTTGGTCCCGACCCTAGACACTGGTCTATGAAATCTTGGTTTGAATTCCTCTTTTCGGTTTTTTGTTTCTTTGCCTTATGCTTTTCCATATTTTCTTCCATCGAAATCTCTAAAAGTACAATTTTCTAGCTAAGAGTGATTTACTTGCTTTATTTTCTGCCTCCCCTAGTTTTTCTACGTAAGAGCTCTAAGTTCCGTCTTATTTGCTTCTGCCCTTAGCATAGCCCTCTTGGTTTCTGCAATTGTATGATTTACTTGTGTTGCAACTTACTTTTGCTCCGGCTCATTAATATACCTCTTGTTTCAGTCTTGTCATTGGGGGGAGCATTTATGTTAAATATCCCAACAATGTTGTTGGACGTCACATTAACTAGTAGTAATTATTCATTGTTGTATCATTGGGGCCTTGGTTCATTTTCCACTGATGGCCATCTTCTCCACCAATGAATGTCTTTCGTCTGGTCCATTGGTGAGACACCAAACAATGTTACTTCGATGCACCTAGCTTCATCTTCGAGTGTTATACTTTTGATAATCCATGATTGTATTGGGCTATCGGGGAACTGCAACTATTCATTCCACTGATGTATTAGAGCTATGGTGATGTAATCATCTTTATTGCCTCTATCAGTCTATCGGGGAAACTACCTTGGAAGTTAACTCTATGGAATGAGGTTACACTGATGTAAAGTTATGAACTTTCCTTATCGGGCTATCAGTGGGGTGGCGATGAGAGTTCCATTGATGAGGTATTGTTAGGTCAATGATGTCAATGGGACTTCAAATTCTTTTATGAATGTGATTGTTTGGGTATGCTAGCTAAAAAATGGATCTTATCACACAAATCTCAGTGATTTGTCTAAATCATAAAGTTAAGTGTGGTGAATTTTTGTAAGGACTGGGAGGTACGTGATAGAGGCTGATGAAAATATGTGGGATTTTTCAGTCCTAACAATACCAATCCCTCAAATTCAATTTGTGAGCACCAACCCACTAGAGACACCAATCCCCACTTGTAGAATTTTTAGGCACCAACCTCTCCAATATGAGGCACCAACCTCTCCAATATGAGGCACCAACCTCTTCAATATAAGTCACCAACCTCTTCAATAAAATCTTGTCTTCTTAAGAATAAATATTCTTTATAAATAGCATTTAATGGTCTTATTTTATATTTTCCTCCTCAATTATATCTGCATATACATCTCTTTTACATCTATATATATTCTTCTTATAATTATGCCATAAACTCTTCTTACAAATCTGCCTTCAACCTTTCTTTAATGATTTCCCTTTTATCTTCTCATTTGCTAATCTACAAGTGTTATTATGATATAATATCTTATTCCTCACACGCCTTCCTCTTATTTATCTTCACATTTCACACTTCTCACTTCTAATTGCAATTATCTTTTATATCCTGTATCATCATGAGACACAACCCTTCACCGTACCCTTGTGACTCTTGGTTAAAACTAATTTTTATTTAATTAATTAATTTGAACTTTATCTTTACATCCACTTCTCTTTTCTAATCTCCTTATTTAATCTTCTCACATCTCACACTACTCACATTCACCACACATTTCTCACTTTCTTTTTATATCTTCACACCTCTATGAAGAGATACATCCTTTCATAATGACCCTTCAAATAGTCACAACTCCTCTTTAATAACAATTACTGCCTTTTCACACATCCCTAATAATATATATTTTTATCCTCCACACACTTCTCTCTTGACTAATAAATCTTCCTTTCTATTCTACACACATCTCTCTCTTACTTTACATACACTCTTTATCTCTTTACATTTCAATGAAGAGTTGCATCTCTTTGAAAAGAGATAACTCTTTAAAAGGATGTCTTTTTGTTAAGACTAATTGTTTCCTTTGAACACTTTTTATTTCTTCTTTTTATTTCTCCTTAATGGCCGCCTTTAAATGATCTATTATTTACTTCCTTCAAATCTACTTGTGCTTGTATAATGTATCTTATTTTTCTCCACACTTCTTTTGACAAATTCTTTCTCTTTTTATATCTTCTTGCCTCTATAAAGGGAGACATCTCGTAACAAAGAGACACAGACTTTATTAAGCATTTAAAACCTTTGAAAATGAATCACACCTCTTCACTAAATGATGTATTCTTAATGAGTGTGCTCCACATCACTTCCAAGATATTTTCTATTAGGCTCTTTTGATCTTTTACCTTTGACATCATTGACAATAGTCTTGTTCATTCACTTTGAAATTAATGACAATAGTCTAAAAATATCTCATACTCCTTTAACATCAGTGAGAATCAATTCCAACAATGTTGGGTCTCAAAATCGTTGCTCACACTTCTAGAGGGATCAGTCCACTTGAAGGCCAGGGATATGCCATTCTTGAAGGTGGTAATATTGACTCATCAATGGAAAGTGAGTGATGGTAGACATTGTTGAGAGTGGATAAACTCCCTTTCACTTTGGGCTCAAATTAACCTAGGAGAGTGTTCCTAGAGGTAACCTTGAACAATGTTTTTGTTACAATCTAAGATATACTTTGACAAATAGATTGAAATAGTACCCAAATGCAAGTTTTGATCCCAAATTTTGTCACCAAACCAAAACTACCCACAATTATGACCTTTAGTAAGCTAATATATGCATTAAGAACACGACTCTCCCAAGATAATTACTTTCAAAGTTTATTTCAGATATTCCCTACATATAACAATGAATCATGCAATGCATGAAAACCTAATTTCTACTCCTAAAATTTTGGTTAAATATTTGTTTATTTTGAGTATATGGACCTAGTCAATATTTTCAAGTTTGGTTCCTTATTAGAAACCACAAGAAAGAAATAAAAATAGAGGAGTGATATCTATTAATCAAATCCACTTAATAATCATTCTACAAATTTACAAACATTCATATGTAACAACAAAGAGACCTTTACAAATAAAATTTGTAGTGAATTAAAGTGTTGTGGCACTTATCAAATTCATGCTACAATCACATTAACAAATATGGTGAGATAGAAATTCAAACAAGGAGGAGCTTATCACACCCCATTGTTCAAAATATTCAAAAATGCTTGCAACTAGTTAAATAGACACTTGATTACAAAATATTTTCTTTAATCAACTACCTATTTGCAAATTTTGGAATAGACTACTTGTATGGTGAAAAAACTAGTAGATTTGGAAGCTTTGACCAGTCTATGCATTTCGGCTAAGTGAAAATGGGAATGACCAAACCATTTGATGTTGAATGAACTTGTATTTATGTGTCTCATGCAAGTCATAGCTTAGGAATAGTACTAGAAACCCTAATACATTCATGATGAATGAAAAAGGGCATCCACATTAGCATTAAACTTGAAAATCCTTTGATTGGTACTTTGCAGAGGATGCCCATACCTATTAGGCATTGCTTTCTCTTGAATCACACTTGAAATCATAGCCAAACATGCTTGGGTGTACTCAAGAAATATGGAGAAATATTCTTCTATGAAGTGCAAACATTCTCAACATTAATGACACCATTAGGTTTTGGTATGTAGGCCAAGAAAGAGCTCACAAAATCCATTGGATTAGTGGCTTGGGGATGAAATGAAGACAATCACGGTTTGAAACCCTAACCACCACATTAATGGTTTATGAGACACCTTCTTTTTTCCATCATTGGAAGTTCATGTGAATCCAAACTTTAAGATGAATAATTCTTTTTGGGTGGGAAAACAAAATTGGGTAGTGGCACGATATTATCAGGTCATTAATGGTGATTTAGGTCATGTAGGGATGTAGGTGGTAGTGAACAATGTAAAATGTGGTAGTTTCATGGTTTCAAGGATTGGGGTTCATGGATACCTCATAATGCATTTTGTAGTGTCGGGGAATTATGGATTGGGGATACCAAGAAAAATATACTTGGGCAAAGGGATGACCACAATTGTGACTTTGAAAAGTAACTTAGTGTAGGAATCAAGAAGTTAGGGTGTGAAGGGAGAGCATGCAAGTAAGGAAATGTATAAAACTCCAACGAAGGCAAGGTAAAAGAGTGGGGGTTGGAGGAAATGGATACTGAGAAGTTTGACTATGAAACTATGATAAAAACAATCCTTAGACATTTGGACAACTAATCTCCCACACTTAGAATATTTGGGATTTTTGTAACTTGAAACATGTAATAGGCACATGAGGGATAATAATGAACAATGATTTGGTAAACCTTGAGCAAGGGGAGCCAACAACCAACAAGAGATGTCTCAAATTGGTTATTAGTATTTGGTAAATAGGGCTATACTCAAGATAAATTTGGCATTATAGGTTTGAGTCCCAATATGATAAAAATATCATCAATATCAACTAGTTGTCAAATGCAATAATGATAAACTGCATTATACTTGGTGTAAGCATGATAAATGAGTTGTAAATACTAATGTAGTCATGACTAGGGATCCCAATGAAAGAATTCCTTATATCATGCAACCCTTAGAATTAACACAATGTTCATAGAAGCACTTACTAAATTAATAAATATTAGATGGGGATAATATATAAATGACATGGAATATTATTCATTATCTAGTCTTCAAATGAGAGATTACAAAGATCCCATATCTAGGATAGCAACCAAAAACAAGTGACAACCATCACTTTCTTTCTCAACATTGGCTATACATATTCTTCCCTAGGGTTGCGAACCTCTTCCAATCTCTTAGGCCTTGCTATATCACAATGAATTTTATTTATATATATAGAGGCACAATGAATTGTTATATAGTTTCAATGGTTCGTCTCTCTTTCATTATAGAATTGAGTCAACATGTGTTTCTTTAGCTTATCATTCATAAATGCATGTATGGAAAAGATCACACAAAATGATGCTACTAGCCAACTCACAAGTTGTCCCATTGCATAAAGTTGGACAATTTTTTTGCCTATGCACATGACTTTTGTCTGTGGATGATTGCCATTCAACCTAGTTCTACCTAATTATATGTAAATTCCAACCTCCATGCAAGATCTATATTTTGCAAAATAATTTATTGATACTATTACACTATTATGCACACACATAGTTTGCATAAGCCACTTATTCACTTAGTCTATTTGTGGTTGATAAGGATTTTGCTCGTATGCTCAAATTATCTTACATAAAACACCTTAGATAAGTGAAATGAATAATGAGCTCTCACTCATTTGCATTATGTTTGGTTGGCTATATATTATCATTCTTAGCAACTTAATATGTGATCAACCATATCACACCTTCAATTCCATGATCCTTATATTTGAATAGATATTCCTTACACCTATGCATATTCTTGGTTTTGGTATTCATCACCCACTTAATCTCCCCTCCACTTTCTTAGGAAATTCTTGTCTCCAATCCACCATCTCCAAAATTTATGTTGTCACTTTCTTCAATAGGTTGTCCCTCAATGTAAGGGCACAATCTATGATATTGAAGATAAGTGATAATATATCAATTCCATTTGGGAGCTCTATCTTGTATTCATTTTGTGCAATTTTTCTCAATAATTTGCATGGTTTGATTTCCTTCCACCTCATTTTATTGTATGTTATTTTTGGGAACCTTTCCTTATGTAGGTACACCAAGACCATGTAACCAGCTTGAAATTCCACCTTTCTTATTTTCATATCTACCTATTGCTTATATTGTGCATTACTCTTCTCTAATTGTATGTGTACTTGCTTATGCACATTTCATGTAATCCATAAAATATTTAGCTTATGTTCTTTTTCCTTTCACTTCTTGTATATTGCACAATTCAACAACACCACTTGGACTTTGCCTATTAATAATACAAAATGGAGTTCTTCTAGTGTTCCTATTTATCGAGTTATTATAAGTGAATTCCACTTGCACCAAGACTAAGTCTTATAGTTTAGGCTTCCTTCCCGCTAAACATTAAAATATCATTCGAAGACCATGTTAACTATCTCCCTTTGACAATATATCAAGGGATGATACATCAAGATAAACTAAATTTGAGTGTTTCTTTTCTTTCACTATGTCATCCATAAGTGCTCAAAAACCCTTATACGATATAATACTAATTAATAAACCACACAACTTTACTATTTCCTTAAAAATTAAATTTTCCACTTAGAAGTGTCATTAATTTGTTTACAAGGCACACAATTATCTATTTTGGAAAACCTATCTACAATAAAAAAAATAGAGTCATGGCCCTTATGCATTCTAGTCAATCCAAAAATAAAGTCCATTCTCAAATGCTCCCATGGTTGCTTAGGTACTAGTGAAGGTTGATATAAATATTTGTTCTAACTTTTTCCTTTCGCCAATTGTTATATCCTACACTAATTACATATTTTTGCATGTTTTTAGGCATATGTGGCCAAAAATATCCTTCACTTAGTAGTGCCATATTTTCTTAATATTGAAATGACCAACCAAGCTGCCACTATGCGTCTCCTTGATTAAGTTCTCACACATTGATCCTTTGGGTATACATAATTGCACTCCTTTGAATAGAAGTATTTGTTAGAATAAATAATTGTACCAAAGTGTTTTTTTTTTGTGTGCATAGGTTCTATGCATGCCTTCAAAATTTTTAAATGTTCATCCTCCATGCACAACTCCATGGAATCAAAACTTGGCATGATCTCCACACATGTCTCATTTAACAAGACACATCGTTTGTTGACATCAACAACTCAATTATATTTTCCACTACCATGACTTGGGAAAAATGAGAAATTCTATAATAATTCTACTATTTCTATTTATGAATTGTAATGTACAGGTCTATATACAATATAAACTCTTTTGGTAATATATAGTGCCTCCACTTATTCAATGCTTACACAATAGCATATAACTATTGATTTTAAATTGAATGGTTTCTTCATGCATCTTTTAGCTTCTCACTAAAGTATGTGATAGGTTTTCCTTCCTATCTTGACATGACTTTAATGGAAACACCACTCATGCCAAAATATACATGGAATAATTTTTTTAAATCAGTGTCAATATCAATTGCTTTATCACCTTTTTGAATTGTTAGAACACAAAATTAGCTTCCATAGTTCAAGAAAACTACTTCATGTTACTTGTCATCTTTGTGATAGGTTAGCAAACTCTCCAAAATTTTATTACGAAATTAAACTAGAATCTTGTCAATCCATGAAAATTTGTTCTTTATAGTTTCTTTAGTGATGATCATTCAAGGATAAATCTCACCTTATCAAGATTCATCTTCAATTTTTTTTTGAGATATCACAAATCCCAAGTACACCAACTTTCATGAAGTTGTATTTCTTCAAATTTACAATTAACTTCTCACACACATGCTAAAACTCCTATCTCAAGTGGTTCTTCCCTTGTCCTAGTAAAAATTAAAATTTAATCTAAATACACACTCACATACTTACAAATAAAAGATGTAAAGTTGTAAACACTTCATTCATCAATTATTAAAAGGTTCTTGGTGTTTTTGTTTGATCAAAGGAATCACCAAACACTTGTACAAGACATCCTTCCTTTTGAAATAAATTTTCCATTTGTCACCTTCTTTGATCCTGTAATGTCCCCTTCTAAGTGACGGTCCAAATAAATTATTAGCTTATTTAATTCCCATAAGCTAATAAACAAAGCTAGGGAATTATTTATCAATTAATTATTATAAATTCTTAATTGGGACTTTAATACTATTTCCCTCCTAAAGTTCAAATGTTCAAATATTCAAACGATTATTCAGAGGAGGCTACAAATTGGTGTTTCGGAAAGGCATAATTCATCATTGGAGTTTATTCATTTGTTTATTATGTGAGCTTAAGAGCTTGACATTTTAAGATTTTGATGGTGAAATGATTCCACCCTAACTTGGGGAATTTTGGGAAATTTACTAAGTCCCTTTTGGAAACGAAATTACAGGAGATTGTTTACCCAAATTAATCGATAATATTAAATATTATTTGTTTGGTTGAATTATTGAGGATTTCCATTTTGAAGATCTTCATACAGTTTGATCAACTATTGTCATTCTTCTTGACTGGATGATTTAGATTGGTCTCCAATGCGCATATTTTCACTACTGGTCGTGGCTTGAATTAGGTCATGCATTTTATGTTGGTTATCGATTTATCTATTGCTGGTGTGACCACCATTATAATCATCATGACTTACAATAAGTTATTGAGAAGACTATTATTGGGCTAATTGCTTTGAATACTACCACCATATTATTTCTATGTAATTGCAAACCATGGGTATCATGATTATTTGAGGGAGCCGACTTCTAATTGGTGATTATGTGGATTGTCAAAAGCCAAGCAGAAAAGGCTGACCATAAATGTTTCAATCATTACTTGATCGAATATCCTATTGGTGTTGTCAACCTATGCAAATCCTAGAATAACCAAGGAAAACTGTGGCTAAATACTCAGTGTATCACTTAAAGGATCGACTATATTATTATAACACCTCTCTATTCCAGATGCAGTGACTGACCATTATGTGGCGACTGCTATTTATGTATGCTTGTCGTGTCACACATATGGAGGTGCGATTACTATAGAGGTCAACATTAAATATTCTTGTTATTCTTGTGTAATTTTGAGAATTGGCAAAACATAAGAATATATCTATTGTATTTGCAAATAATAGTAATATGTTCTAAATTGAAAGTTTTGAATATAAATGTTCGTCTGGAGTGATTGCAATTTCTTGGAATTTGTATATCAGTTACACATGATTGTTAGCAAATTGTATCCTTGAGTTTGATAATGAACCTATGTAAATACTGCATCATGTGATGAATTTGCACACCTGAAAATAACTCAGAATAACAAACTGTTTGACAAAAGCTTGCTTTGTCAAACTATAATAATCGTGAAAATCAAATCAATCTGAGTAAGGGTCATTACAGTGGTATCAGATCTGGTATTTCTATCAACCTATAGGGTTCATGAGTGACAAAGAGAGAAGATAATACAATAGGGAGATTAAGAAATTGTGGCAACAAACACAAGTTCTTGAAGGGGAAATCACCTCTCGTATCTTGGGAACACACTAGAGATCTCCTTCTGGAAATGGAACTGAATCCTCTATAGGAGGTGGTGTGCATATAGAGACAGATATGGGTGATAGGGGAGAAGATCAAAGAGGGTAAAACCTCCTCAATGCACTATTGGCAGAACTAAGGGCAACAAATTAGAGAATGACTCAGTTGATGGAATTAATGACCCAAACTATGCTCAACAACAATAATAACCATAATGACCATAATAGATGCAAAAATGGTCAAGGAGATAATTCGATTAATAATTGGACTCCTAACCGATGTATTGCTCCTGCAAGCTCAAGGCCTTTGATGCCTATTTTCCCACCCAGAGTTGAGCCTTAGGAGGGTAGTAGACCTATATTGATTGAATTCCAAGAACAACTTAGATAGGACTAGGTTGATGTAGGACCTAGTTTTCAACATGACACCTCCCTCCGTGATTATATAGATTTGAAAATGAGACATATGCCCAACAGGGGTAACTGAAAGCATCACAATGAACTCAAGCAGAAGGTTGGTAAATTGAGTTAAACCTTATTTTGATGGAGAGGGGAAGACTCAACACGTGCTTGGGTTTAAAAAGTTGATACCTATTCCCAATTAAATGCCTGAAGATGAAGCCATCAAATACACTACCATACATCTTGATGAAATTGCTCACGAATGGTGGCATCACAGAATGGTCATAATGGGCCATGATCAAATCACCTCTTTTGTTGAGTTTACTGAAATATTAATTGAGAGGTTTGATGTTAAAGACCTTGAACTCCATTTCAAGGAGTTAGCCCAATTGAAGCAGTAGGGATCAGTGGACAACTACATTAATAATTTCCAAAGACTTGTTATTCTCGTCACTGATATTTCAGAAAGAAGATTGCCGGTTTTATTCATGGATGGTTTGACGGATCCCTTAAGAGGTTGGGTCAAAGCTCTTAATCCTAGCTCATTACAAGAGGTGATCAAGAAAGCTAGGGACATGGATTCTGCCAATTGATCTGAAGAACAAATTTAAATATAAGGGCTCTACCTCTTAGAAGGAAAAGGGAAAGAAACCTTTTGAGAGATTGGCCAAAGAAGAACATAATGGATGATGAGACTAGCTAGGAACTGAGGAGAAAGAAACTATGTTTCAGTTGTAAAGAGCCTTGGGAACTAGGACACAAATGTCTCGGTAAGGGAAAAGTACACTACATAGAGATTGCTTTAGACAGTGAAGAGGAGGAGAAATATGAGCATTAGGGCAACAAGCACAATGAATTAGATGGCAATCAATTGGATGCTAATGAGACACCACCTAAGGGGGTGAAGGGTGGTACACTTGCTACTATATTGGGTACTCCTAGATTCAACTCTTTCAGAGTTCAAGGAGTGTTACAGGGATAAAGGATTACAATTGATTGACAGTGGGGCTACTCAAAATTTTATAAATTCTACTATGGTCACCAAGAAGGGTTTGCAGACTGTGGAGCATGAGGGATTCAATGCCATGGTTGTGGATGGGTATCATATTTCTTGTATACAAAAGGTTCCCTAGTTGAGTATCATGATTGGTAACTATACAATGATCAATGATTTCTATATGGTTGACCTTGGTGGCACCAACACCATACTAGTTATTCAGTGGTTACACTTTCTTGGGAAGTATTCCCAAAACTTCCAAACCATGGAATACAAATTCAAGGTAGATGGCAAGAAAGTGGTATTTAGAGGCATGTTTAACGAGTCTCCCAAAGTGGTTTCAGCCAAACATATGGAGAGCATTTTTTGACATGGTGTTGTTGCTTGGGTAGCACAGTGTCCAATCTCTTCTAAGTCTATGGACAATAGAGGTTTTGAATAACTATAGTGTGGTTTTCAGTGACATTCCTCCAGGGAGGCCACCAAATAGTGGTTTTGAGCATACAATTGAGCTAGAGGAAGGGGACAAGCCTATTATTACTACTCCCTATTGGCATCCTTATCGACATCCCAAGAAATTTAGGGATGAGATTGAGAAAGCTATCAAGGATCTTGTAGATATGGGTCATATTAGGCCAAGTTCAAGACCTTTTGCATCTTTTGTAGTGTTGGTTAAAAAGGACGGGGCTCTCAAAATGTGTATTGATTACCACACATTGAATAAAAAGACAATCAAGAATAGCTATCTAATTCCCAAGATTGATGAATTGTTAGATGAGTTGCATGGGGTTGTCTACTTCTCCAAGATATATCTCAGATTGGGTTGATACCATCATATTAGAGTGCGAGATCAAAACATACATAAGATATATTTTAGGTTTCATTATGGGCATTATGAGTTTTTTGTCATGCCATTCAGTTTGACCAATGCCCTCACGAGATTTAAGTCCTACATGAATTATATTTTTAATAAGCAGTTATGGAAGTTCCTTGTATTCTTCGATGATATATTGATCTATAGTTGTGATGTCACTTTTCTCCCAAAGATATTATAGTAATAGTAGTGGATTTAATATAATAAATATTAAATTTAATATTATATAAAATATGTAATTTTATAAAAAAAAAAAATGTAAATAATCAATGATGGAGTTTGCTAAGGATTCCTTGCAATCCAAAAGAGTGGTACAACCACTCAAAACGATTTGTGAATCTATATTCACAAAAAAATTCTTACCTTGGGTGTCTGATGTAGGAGCATCCACGGTCATCGACAATCTTGCATCAACAAAAAAAATCATTTTGATATGGTTTGGTTTGAATAATTTTTGGTGGATAATTTGAAGATATTAGGCCACAAATCAGATTTTTAAATATAATTAGACTAATGTTGCAAATGATGTAGTGAGAGATAGTGCTAGAATGCAAATTTTAATGTTTAAAATGGAAAAGGAAAATTAGGCGTGGATTTTCTTGGGGAGTTAAATATTGTTGTAGGTAATTTAAACCTCCTCCATAGTTGTAGGAAAAGTTGGGCACCCATATTGTGCTTGTAGTTCATTTTCAAAAATCAGATTTAATTTATGAGTGGGGAATCCAAGTTGCACCTGATTTTTGCAATTTCTTGGAAGTGTTTTTAATTTAATTTTTTGGAGCATTTAATGTTTTATTTCATGCATTTCAAAGAATTTCTGTAGGTTGGGTGTGGGAGAAGGGAGTGCCAGGAAATGGAGATTCATTATGGAAGGTGTTATGCCAATTTGGGAGTGAGGATTCTTTTCCAGATTTTTTGAGAGAAGACTCTAGGCATAGATTTTGGGATCGGGAGCCCAAGCTCCATGATTTTTCAGGTTTGAGGATGTTTGTGTAGTAGCAAATAGTTCAGTGAATCCATGGGTTATTGCAGCGGTGGTTTCTAGTTGAAGGTTGCAGGTGATAGGAGCTAGAAGGATTGAGAAAGAAGCTAGAATGAGGGAGTACATTTATATTTTGATTGTTGTTGTTATATTTTAGTCTAATATAAGATTTTTAATGATTTACATCATCCCATATATGGCTGCACACAACTTAATTCCATATTTGTTTTGTAATCCATGAATTTTTTAGGAGATTTGAATGAACAAAGAAAGAACACTTGTAGAATTTTTTGTTGTTGTTGAAAATCATTTTTGAATACATCTTGTGTTTTTGGAAGTTTTTGTTTGAGGGTTGATTCTACTTCCATCATTGGTATTAGAGAGGGATTTTTTGAGTGTGCAAGTAGAAGGGCTGATGTGAGGCAATTTGCACTAGGACCTATAGGTGTAGAATGAAGTTAAGGATTAGAGTGTGTAGACATATCATCGAATGTGAGGTAGTCTATACTTGAGAGGATGGGATTGGTCATGAGGAGGCCCATGAGAATTCTGTTTTGGGAATAATATTGGGAAGAAGTGGAAAATGGGAAGCACTGTGAAGAGTTTGAAAAGCTCCAAGATGAAGTAAATATATTAGAAAATAATATTGAAGAGGAAGTGAAAGTGGGGGATGAGAGATATGGGAAGAAGAACATTCTCATGAAAGAGGATAGTGAAAAGAAGATTAGAAAGAAAAATTATTGCAGCCCTTTGGCAAGGGTTGAATGGAAGGAAGAATATGTGGGGGAAGCCCACACAAATGGAGAAGATAGTGAGGAACAAGTTACAACGATAACATGTGAATGGAATGAGTTACAATGAAGCGGATGAAGACATATTGCAATTTGAAATTGTGAACATGAATGGCCCCAAATTTGATGAAGATATTGAAGAGGATATAAGGATGAAACCTAATGGAAATATTGTCATTGATGTCAAATTAAGAAGGTAGAAGGATCATATTCTCATTGATTTCAAAATAGAATGAGGACATAAGCATGACTAAAGATAACATATTTGAAATAGATAAGGTAGAATGAGGACATAAGCCGTCACACAGGAATACCTGAGCAATTTATTATAAGTGCACCTATAGGGCACTGGGCATATGTCATATTATATCATTGGCTTATGTTATGATTT
This sequence comes from Sequoia sempervirens, assembly GCA_007258455.2. Taxonomy (NCBI): domain Eukaryota; kingdom Viridiplantae; phylum Streptophyta; class Pinopsida; order Cupressales; family Cupressaceae; genus Sequoia; species Sequoia sempervirens. Next base: position 4,002,643 of record VDFB02179234.1, read on the forward strand.
GATAATTAGAGAAACATCAGTGTTGTTTAAAGTAACAAATCATATTGAGAGGAGCCTTAATTCAATACATCACCGGCATGGTCATCAGGTCTGACAAATAAAGTATTGCTATTCTAAAGTATCGCTATAAGTTTATTGTTGAGACTATGTTGAAGTTAGACTATTTAAAGTGACGTTGGTATCACATATTCTGGTTATCGTGTCAAATAGAATCTAGAGAGCTATTCGACAATCAAAGACTTCATAAGACATAATCTTGGCCACTAATCGAGTATGAGGGATTATGGAATATGAGACTCATGGGCCTCTATGGAAGATGATATCATTGTAAAAAATAAATGATACAATGGTATTTATTCCCAGGCTTATAGAATGTAGCAATTAACGTATGATAGCAATGAATCCCACATTGAGCATTAAGGATTCTAAGATATTATTATCGGGCCCTATGTTGAAGATGATCCTCACCCTAGAATATATATAAACAAGAAAGAAAAAATAGTGTCTGATCAAGAAGTCTAATACAATGATCAATATAATTAAAAGATGACAACAAGAGATTTGAAATACAATAATTAAAGGTTGTTAATGAGCATCAATTAAATTGAAAAATGAGGTGGTGATTTACAAAGACGAATGGAGCAATTAAGATAAATGGACGGGCCATCATATTATCAACAATCACACAAAATGAAGTGCCTTACATATAAGACAAAAAGTCTTATTTAAAATAAAAATTATGAAGTGATATGTATATACGAAGAAATGCGATGAAGAGAAATGTGGAGCAATTAGTATTTGAAATAATGCAGGGAATCTTATTAAAGAGGCAATGATTAATATTTATTAGTAAAATGCAGTAATTTGTTTATGAGGAGGTGCAAGTTAATTAAAGGTTGTCTCCTCTACAAAAAGACAACCATTCGTTGAAAACATCTTCCTTGTGATGTATAAAGGATGACAGAATATTAGATTTGAAAATTATGGATTTTATTGAACATTATTTGTGAAAGAGAGAGGAAGTTACAATCAGAATCTGAGTTGCATGAAAATGTATATCATCTAATGTATGGGTTAAGAAGGGTGTGGTATGTGAGTGTGGAAATAAGAGTTATGGATTTCATTGAACATTATATTTGATGGAGAAAGAAAGTAAAATCAGAGTTGGAGAGAGAAAACTGTAGAAAAATATATATGAATAAATGCAATACAATATCATTTGAATATATATATAGCAGATTGATAGAGATAAGAATAAAAGAATATATAATTCAAATTCAAGCAGTTCTATGTGAAGAAATGAATATCAAGAAGGAAAATTATTGTAAAGGAGAATGTATGTGTGTGGAGATTTATGCAAAAGAGATACATATTTGCATATGTAATTGAGGAAGATAATAAAAAGGAGATCATCAAAGGAAGATTTGAAAGAGGTATATGCAGACCTAAAAAGGATTGGATCAAGTTTGTGGGAGAAATATTTGTGAAGAGAAATGCATAGAGATTTGAAAGGGAAAATATATGCAAATATAAAAAGGGAGTAAATAAATCAAGGAGATCATAATATCCATCATCCGTTGAAGAAGCAACATTAAAGGTGGAGTATTCTTCTTGATATTATTATCTTTTCTAAGTTGGTGCTTGGAAAGTGGGGGTAGGAGCCTCCAGTACATTGGTGCCTACGAAAATTAGGGGTTGGAGCTCCTTGTAGGTTGGTGCCTACTAAAATCCGTTTAAGGGGTTGGTGCTCCTTGTAGGTTGGTACCTACTAAACTACAAAATTGGCGATTCAAGTAGGTTGGTACCTACGTTCATTGTAAAGCTTATATAATTCATAAAGTACATTATTTGTACTGTGGTTTTATCCCGTAAGGGTTTCCATGTAAAATATTGGTGTCAGCTTGTTCATATTGTGATATTCTTGCATAGTTGATTTTGTGTTAGAGTTTGAAGTTGAAAAAAGTTGAGAGGGTAAAATTTTGTTGATATGCTAATTCACCCTCCCCCTTTCAGTATATCTTTGTGCTCTTCATAACCTTGTTGAGAGAAGAAATGAGGAGAATCCAAAATTTGTTGGATGTTGAAGTTGAAAAGTTGATGGTGAAGAAGCGGTTCGTTGCACAAAGAGAAGATGATTTTTATAACCCCTTTTGTAATATTTTATTTGCAGGTAAAAGAGAAGTTACAATTGTGGAAGAAGCAAGAAGTGCAAAAATAAATTTTCCTTTGGAGGAAATGGATATATGGAAGAAATCAGAACTTGACCTTGTGAAAATGCATAAATGGAGGGTTTTGAGAATAAGAAGATAAATGTTGTAGTGAGGGACAAAGAAGATGATGTTGGAGTAGCAAAGAAGGATAAGGTAGATTCTTATTTTGAGTTTAAAAATGTTGATTATTTACCTTCTGTAGAAGACATTGTAGTAGTAGAAGATAAAGTTGCAGTTATAGATTGGTATGCGAATTGTGCATGTTTGTGCATAGAGGTTGTAGATGATGGTGCAGGAGAAACTTGGTGGAGGTGGTTGGTTTGTGGTGGGTTAGATCCCATGAAGAAGGAAAGGAGGATGGCCTATGGTGGATGTGAGTTGATGAGAAGAAGGATGAATAAAGTGCACACTTGGTGGAGGAGGACAACAAGTTTCCTGGCTAAGTGGTGGAAGAGGTAGAGGAAGAAATTATTCTATCTAATTTTTAGTGATGGAATTTGCTGAGGATTCCTTGCAATTCGAAAGGGTGATACTACCACTCAACTCCATTTTGTTAATCCATATTCAAAAAAAAATTCCCACCTTGGGTGTTCGATGTAGGAGCATCTATGGTCATCGACAATCTTGCATCAACTAAAAAATAAATAATATTGATATGGTTTGGTTTGAATAATTTTTTGATGGATAATTTGAAGATTTTAGGCCAAAAATCATATTTTTAAATTATTGTACTAATTTATGTTGCAAATGATGTAGTGAGAGATAGTGTTGGAATGCAAATTTTAATGTTTAAAATGACAGAAGGCAAATTAGGTGCGGCTTTTCTTGGGGAGTTACAATTGTAGGAAAAGTTGGGCACCCATATTGTGCTGGTAGTTCATTTTCAAAAATCAGATTTAATTTATGAGGACCGGGGAATCCAAGTTACACTCAATTTTTTCAATTTCTTGGAAGTGGTTTTAATTTAATTTTTTTGGAGCATTTAATGTTTTATTTCATGTATTTCAAAGCATTTTCTATAGGTTGGGCATGGGAGAAGGGAGTTCCAGGAAATGGAGATAGTGGGAGCATTATGGAAGGTGTTATGACAATTTGGGAGTGAGGATTCATTTTTTAGATTTTTGGAGAGAAGACTCTAGGCATGGATTTTGGGAGAGGGAGTCTAAACTCTATGATTTTTTAGGTTTGAGGATGTTTGTACAACATAAAACAGTTTGATGAATCCATGGGTTATTGCAACAATGGTTTCCAGCTGAAGGTTGCAGGTGATAGGAGATAGCATCTTGGGAAAGAAGCTAGATTGAAGGAGTCCACTTGTATTTTGATTGTTGTTGTTATATTTCAGTATAATATCGTATTTTTAATTATTTACACTAGCCCATATGGTTGCACACAACTTAATTCCAGATTTTTTTGTAATCCATGAATTTCTGGGAGATTTGAATGAACAAAGAAAGAACACTTGTTCGAGATTTTTCGTTGTTGTTGAAAATAATTTTTGAATGCATCTTGTGTTTTTGGGAGTTTTTGTTTGAGGTTTGGTTTTACTTCCATCAGATACCCATGTGCAATAAGTTCCCCTTATAAGAAGATAATGAAGAACCCCCAAAGAGAGAATGAAGAGAGAGATTAGGTATCCCTCAAATGTGATGACTCTTGACCAAAGATGGAAGGATGATACAATAAACTAAAGAAGATGCATGCACACTAGACCACATTCCTTCATTTAGAAGGAGAAAAATTAATGACACATATCAAATCTCTTCCCAATTTATAGAAAATAGAGAAGAAAATGGAAGATGAAAGGATTTGGTAACAATTTTATACTCTCCAATTTAATGATGAGAGGTTCCAATGTTATATTAGGTGTCCTCAGAACAACTAAAGATGGTGGCAGGTCAAAGAATGGTGTAAACTAAAGTAACATGCAAGATAAATAATATGTGACAAAAAATGCAATGGATTTTTTGAGGAGAAAACTCAAGTCTTCAAAGGTGCCCTCAAGATCCAAAAGATAAGACCCCATAAATATATGTGAAATATTTGGTATATATCCATGCCAATAAGTTGGATTAGGAAGACTAATATGAACTTATTCAGGAGAGGCACTAGTAGAAATTGTAGAAAAAGTAGTAAATTATGAAGGAAATCAAATTGATTCCTCTAAAACCTTAATCAATGAAAAGACTTGAAGTTTAAGATGACCATATCACACATCTTAAAATTCTTCCATTTTGGTGTGAATGAGGTATATTACCTAGTTGCTTTTGCTGTTATGTCCTATTCACACTAGTTTACTTAAATTTACTTAAGGAATTCTTAGGGAAATTTTATTTTATGTCTGAAGTAATAAGATTAAGACATGTTATAATCCTATGTTATCTTATGTCTCACTTTAGTTGATATAATCAAGGGATTCTCATTGTAATCTCATATATTATATTCATATTGTGCATTTTCATCCTTTGGTAGAACATAATTATTCTCTCATTTTAAGTTTCTCTTGTGCTTTAATTTAAGCTCCTACATCTTGGGTGGCTATATCATAACCAAATATTATATAGTATTGAGAATTCTATATTGAATCTTACATGATATTATATTTTATAGGATTGCTTCTTGTTAGTATTTTTGATTGATCTAGGTTTCATATATTTTATTTTATTGAAAATTTGAGTATGATTTTCTATTACATTGAATGCTGATATGAAGAATTAGAAAAAAATAATAGTAATACCAGATTTGGGAGGTTTCATCTCTAACTTAATATTGTAAGTGCATTTTGGATCTTGATGGAGAAAATTTGAGCACACCATTGAGTATAAAGCATTCAAAAAATTTAGTTTATTTTATCTTTTATTTTGTCCAAATTGGATATTGGAGGCTAGATCTACAAGGGTTTAAATTTGTGAGGTGTATATCACATTTGGTGGGTACCTAATATATTGGAGCATTTTGGTTCAATTTGTTTGTGCCATTGTGTTTAGGAATCCTACAAATCTAAAGATTAATTGTCAAATCATTAAAATTGAAGCAAGTTTCTTATGGTTATCATAAGCTTTTTTCCTACTTAGTTGTTAATATTACAAATAATATTATTTGTACACTTGGCATATTCTTGGAACATAAACTATGTAGTGTTAGCATCATATTTTGTAGGTCATACAATTGAAAATTCAATTTTATTTCTTAAAGTTATATTTTTTATAATTTAAAAAATAAAATTAGAGAGTACATGATACCCTATTTGAAAGGCACTTGTAAAATGGTCATGGGGTGGCATGTGGTGTAGATATCATCACTTAAGCCATACTTTGGTGTTTATATATGTTCTAAAAATTATAAATTCTCATAGGTGTTGTTGAGTAGTTGTTATTTTGGGAACTTTTGGGGCTTTATTTGGGTTCATACAATAATATATTTTGGTGTTATTTTTTGAAAATTCATATTTTTTGTGTACTTCAAAGTGGTGTAATTAGATTGATCTTATTCTATCAAAAATTTACTTTCAATTCTATGGATAAATTTGACACTTGAAATGTACTAAGATCAAGACCACTTCGCTAATTTGATAAGTGGTAGCTATAACCACACTATTTTTAAAGTGTTAAGATCATATATAGTTGGGGGATCATTGATTGAGTGAATTGGGGGTGGGGGGGGGTGGTAATATTGTGATTATGCTTGCTTTCAATTATTTGGGTTGCATTATGTTCTTCAAATTTTGCCACAATGAATCCTAGCTAAAACCCCTCACCTAACCCCTTAAGACTATTCATCATGGAAAATGAGAATGTGGAATCAATTAAGGAGTGAAGTTTATATTAGATATATATAGTGGGAATTAAATTAGAACCAATATATAGTAAATAAAACATGATATATCTAAATGGATGTGATAGAGCTCCTAGCTATATATCTACATTTGTATCACTTGATCTCAAATTTCATTTGCAAGAGTGTAATACACCTAAGAAGGCTTGGGAAAAACCTATTGATTTGTATGGTTAAAGTGATGAGATTAAGGGTCATCAAGTTGATAAAAATGAATTGATGAACTTTGATTTGAATAATTTTTTAAATATCTAAGATTATGTTGTAAAGGTCAATGATATAATAATACAACTGAAAGAATGTGGTATTGATAAAAAGGGCACATAATTGGTTCTTAATGTTCTATCCGAACTTGGTAAAGAATATACTATTTAAAAAAAAAAAATTATATGGGAAAGACATATAAGCTTCATTCATTTTATTAATTTTCTAAAATTATTATTCAAGAATAAGGTAAGATAATTTAGGAAAGGACTTTTTAAGTATTCTAAGTCACAAGAATTAATTGCTAGTGAGCTAAGGGATAAAAATAATAAGAGAATATTAAAAATAAAAAAAAGAATAAAAATAAAAAGCCACACAAAGATACATGACAATTAGATTTTGAAAATACCTCATAAGGAGAATAATCTAAGAAGGAGAAGTCCAAGTGTGCATATTGTAATAAACTAGGGCATGATGAACATATATGTTACTCAAAATAAATTTATGAGCTGAATAATCTTATGATCATGGATAATGGAATCAAGTTTCCTTCAATTATGTCAAAGGGGTTCATCGTCACCTTTCATTCAAATTAAAAGAGACAAAAGAGGAAAGCACTTGTTGTAGTTACAAAATTTGAGTTAGAGAGATAAATCCTTGATTCTAGATCTTCACATCACATGGATTCATTACAAGGCATGTTCTCTTCATTTGAAACTTGTTCATCACCACATATTTTGATGGATAATTTCATTTATTAATGACGTCCTTTGTGTGATTTCATTGTCAACCAATATTATTTCTATATATCATATCACACATGGTGCGGCAAGGAAGAGTGTCAAGTTCACGCCAAATTTTATGAATATTTAGAATTTTGCATAATAAAGATATTGTTGGTGGGGAGGTATATCATCAATCTTGAGTGTGCACCTTCTCACAATTTTCTCTTATTGTTCCTTTGGTTGATGTACACACTTAGGCATCTAATGTGAACACTTTTGAGGAGATACAATATGGTTATTTAAATCTTGGTGTTCTTTCACCCACTAAGGTTCTAAAGACATGCAATAATATTCCATATCCTTCATCTCTCATTGCTTCTAATGAGACTAGTATTGATATATCCATGAATTTTAGTGAAACTATATAGTAGAAAATTCATCATCTTCTAGACATAACTACTTGGGATGAGAACTTGATAGAAATTGTAGATTTCATTTGGTGAGTTCTATCTTGTAGAATTACAGGACACAATTTAGGATATCCATATTCTCTTTGATGTTAGCTCCCATGGAATTGCATCATCTTCTTTGGATGTCATGAGGTCACCTTCAAGCCCTCTTGTTCTTACTACACATGATATTTTTCCATAGTTTGGCATTGAATCAAAATCTTGGGAAACATTTGGAGGATCCATCTTTGTCTTTGGATCCTTTTAACATCCATTTTCACGAGGTCCTAGATTGTCACCTTCACCATTTAGGCTTGGTGACTATTGATTTTATTGTGGCACTTTTCAACACCAACATCGTGATATTTGAGAAAAGTTCAAAGATATCATATATCTCTTATGTTTTCTTTCTTCATATTCCTTTCAACAATGGGAATATATCTTGTCTACATCCTTGGTTTTGTTTCTTCCTAAGAGGAGGAATGTTGTTTGATGGTTTTGGACCATCTTCAACATTTATTGTTAGGCATCTATCATAAGTGCAAGATATTATCCATTGAGGGGGGTTGAATGATCTCTCTTATTCTATCTTATGTGGGGGAATTTTTCCTCACATGGAGTTTTCTCCTTCTCATAATATGAGGGTATATTTTATTTTTGTCTCTTTTGGAGAGGGGTTTCTCCTATGGTTTTTCTCATTTTTTTCTATTTGCATGAGATATTTATTTGTACATGGGTACTTGACATGTCCTTGTATCTAGGACCCATCATTGGGTATTTATATATTTTCCATTATCCATAAGTTACACTTAAGGGGGTTGTTGTTGTGAATGGGGCACATTACTTAATTGGTTCTCCCATTAGGTTATATTCACACTAGTTTACCTAAGTTTACCTAGAGAATCCTTAGGATATATTTACTTAATGCCTCGAGTCATAATATTAAAAAACACATGTCATAGTATTATGTTTTCCTAAATCTCACCTTGGCCTATATAACCAACGGTTTCTCAATGTAATATCATACAATGTAATCATATTGTGCACTTGCATATTTTGATATAAAATAATTATTTTATAATTTTGGTCTCTCTTGTGCTTTTGTTTAATCTCCTAGATCTTGGGTGGCTATCTCCATAGACAAATTTTCCCAGTATTAGATAATTCTATACTAAATCTTATAATCCACATTAGATGCTTGAATATGAACATTTATCAAAAAAGTATCAAGAGAAAAATATGAAAAGAATACATTCTAGATTGATCATTTGCCTCTTTTACTATAAGAATATCACTAATCTACAAATTTGGAGTAACTAAAAAAGTAGGTGTAAACTCAAAAATTTTACTTGTTCCACTATGTGTAATTTGATTGATGGACATGATATTAGTTGACAAGAAAGATGCATAAAGGGCATAATTGAGTGATTATTCACCCATATCACCAGAGGCTTAGCACAAACACTCATAGAAGTATTGCTACCCATTAGAATATGAGGCATAGAACAAGTCTTAAATGAAGAAAATATATCCTATGGCATAACCATGTGATATGAATCATTAGAGTCAAGGATCTATTTCCTTTAACTAGAATATATAACAAGTGCCTTACCCATACAATCCTCTGACTTAGAAGATGATGAATCTTGTGACAAACTTGAAAGAAATTTGACATAATTCAACTTAAGAATATTATTCAACTTTACAATATATTTTGAATAATATTGATGTTCATCATGCCTTGTTATTTTGTAATATGCACATGAGGGTTTATTTTCTTAGATAAATCCACTTTTGAGGGAAAATATTCATAATATAATTTTGATTAATATTGTTTGTTATCTTTTTCTAGAATTTTTTTCAGGTTAATGCTTTTGAATGAAGCTATGAACTAGCGAGGCCATAGATGAGGGACCTCATCCACAACATGAAAAATAAATAATAACACCCTAATAGGGGTTTGAACCTTGGTTGAAAGAAACATATTTTAACCATCACACTATGGCATTATTGACTTTTCTTTTTCTTTTATTTTTATTTAGGAACCTATATTTATTTTTTTCCCTTAGGTTGACTAGCCATTAATGCATGTGGCTTAGATGACTTCATTATTCCCATTTTAATCAAATTTTCTTGTTCTTGAATTATATGATAAGAAAATATATCAAAAGTAGGAGCAACATATGAGGCTTAGAATGCCCCATACCTACTTAGGTGTTGGGCATTTTTATAATGAAATCAAAGATCAAAATACACTAATGATCATATAGAACCAAGAGCTCTCTTATAGTCCTTTTTTCATCCCTTTTTGTTACCATTAAGTATGAAATTGATTTATTTATGTATTCAATGCAACCTTTTCCTCTTAGATAATTCCATATTGATATTTCCCATATGTAATTTTATGGAGTTAGGAGATCAATACCAATTTTATCCATGTTAAAAAAGCATAAATAAAAGAACTATATTGAAGAGGAAGCAAGAATAAAACCCCCAACATACTCAATTAGGAAATTCCAACACAAAATCAAGTAGCACTTTTATCATAGTGCAATTGCAAGATATAAAAAAGAGAGTTGAAGTGCATATTACAATAGCAAACTAGCTCAATTAACACTTTGTAATTAGTATGATTACAAGTGCTACTTGTCAAATTAGCAAAGTGGTATTGATCTTAGTGTATTACAAATTCTAAATTAAACCACAAGGATCAAAGTATAAATTTTGATATAGAATGGGATGTATCAAACTACACTAAAAAATACACAATATAGTATGCACTTTAATAAAAATCACACAAAAAATGTTACCATATGAGCTAGAATGAAGCCCCAAAATTTCCCAAAATAAGAACTACTTAGCAAAACCTATGAGAATAAAAAATTTCAAGAAAATATAAATACAAAATAAAAATCCATCTACATTACTATAAAGGTCTAAAAAAATTAGCCCATATAAAAAAAATCTGGAAAAAGAGGAGTCAATTTGATGTGCAAATTGTAATAACACCCCTAAAATATCATAATCAAAGATTTATAATGTATACAATTACATGTGCACTTGCAAAATTGTTGAAGTTTCCTTGATCTCAATATATGACAATTTAGGCCAAACAATTCAAATTATAATCTTGATACAAAGTGGGATAGATCAATCTACACCAATTAGAAGTTGAAATGTCGTAAATAGGGATCCACCTTTTGGGAGATGGAACTAGGGTTTAGAACTTAGACCTATTTTACTCTATTTCATTCAAGGAAACCTTAGAGATCTCAATCTAAGAGTGGAATGAGGGAAAGAGATCTACAATAAGGTGTCCTAGGGTGCGATTAAAGACTAAAGGGGGGTTCACCACCAAGCTAGGGCTTGGAAAGACTAGTAACATGCAAAACATAATGATGTACAAGACTTAAGTAAATGACCAAGAAATGAATGCACATCAAAATAGTAAATTGGAAAAGTATAGAGGTGCACCTAGGAAGCTAAATGTGCTCAGAATGAAGTTTGAAATCTTGAAAATGCTAACTTTAGGGCTCAATGGGGCTCATACACCAGGTTGAGCATATTAGTCCCAAACTAGGGTTTCTAGGCAGAAACATGAATCAGACAGTGACAAGTCTGAATCCTCTGAAACCTGGGAAAAGTGGTATACTAGGACTCATATGCCATAAGTGGTGTATAATCAGTCTCGTTTTGCTTTTTTGGAAAGTCAAAGTCTAAATTTTCTCTTCTATCTCTGCTCTTCCTTCTCAACCTAATTTTTGGATTTGAAATGTTGAATTCTACTCTGTAATTGTCTTTTAGTGATCTAGTAAACAAGGTAACAACTTTGACAACTTTGCAACCTTGACAAATTTTCTCCAATCTTACTCTTTAATGTGTCTTCAACCTAGATTTGCAAATCAAACACTAAAGAGAGGGAAAATTATTGATTTTTAGTAGAAAGGTGTTTTCCTTGGTCAAACCCAATTTTGGTAATCAAACCTTGAAATGAAATGAAATAGAATGAAGGAATGATGAATGAACAAATATTCTATGTTGTAACTCACCAAACCCTAGAATAAGATGCTATGAACATGTATGAAATGGCTAGTATAAATGTAGATCTTGAATCTTGCTTGAATGATATAGATCTTGACTTGAATGTTTGCATGAATCATGAAACCCTACATCACAAATGTTAGCTCAAAAACAAACATGATGCATGAAGACTTTGACATGATGCTTGAATTTTGAATAATGCTACAAAATGCTTGATAATCAGCTCTTGAAGGATCTTGAATGCTCTAGTAAACTCTTGTTATCACCAATTTTCTATAATGCTTGATCTCAAAAAGTGCTAGGTTGATATCATGAATTATGCTTAGGTGAAAATGAGTGAAATAACCTTGTAATTATACTTGTTTATGCCACATTTCCTGAAATTACAACCCTACAAGTTGACATTAGATCTAGGAGAATAAATTCCTGCCAATAATTTGAATTTAAATTAGGTCTAAGCTAAGCAGGACTCATATGCTAGTTGGGGCATACGAGTTCCATTAGGCTAAGCTTGGGACACACTTTTCAAGAAAGACAAATTAATGTGAAATTCAGATCGGGGCCCCGAAACTTAGGTGGGAACCATATGCCCAAGGTGGCTTATGAGTCCCAGATCACTAAGTCTGGGCCATACAAACTAAAAAAATTAATTTTTGATTGTTCATTAGATATGTGTTAGGATTATCCTTAGAAAGATGTGTTAATTAAGACTTGTGGATGCAAATAAGGCCAAATAAGGCATAAAGAAGCCCAATTAATTAATAAAACCCTAGATTAGTGTGAAAGTGTAAAGGCATAGTTTACAACACCCTAAATAAGGCACAATTAAGTTCATTTAGTTTACAAGGGCCCTAGACTTAATGTGAATGTGTAAAACACATTACAACACCAAATCAAGGCAACATTAGGCTCAGTCCAACATTAATTATTCCCAAATTTAGTGTGAAAAAGGGATACTTTTTCCTACACTACAAAAGTACATGAAAAATTATGCACTTTAAAATAAATTCAACCCAAAGATGTTATTGTACGAGCACGAATAGAGTCTTGGAAGTTCCCAAATAAGAACTACTCAACATAATGAGAATATATATTTTTTGAAAAATTTAGACACCAAAATAAAAAACTATTTACACCACTATAAAGGTCTCAAAAATATATCACAAATCAAAAAATTTCTCTAAAAATGGAACTGATTTGACCAAGAATGAGGCCACTAAAGTCTAAGTGAAAAAAAAAATTGCATTGAAGAGGGGGAAAATTTGGGAGTAAGGAACTTGCTAAGACTAACATGAGATCATTTGATGCCAAACTAATAAAATATTCCAAATTGATAGAATAATCTCTATGAACACAAAGTTGTTGGTTGATTGTCATAAAACTATAATTTTTTATCACAAAAAACTACCTGAGGGCTATGGAGGTGGTTTTTGGGCCATGGTTCTTGTAGAGGAGCTTGTACCATGTGGTAGTTAAAGAGTAGGGTGAGTTTGGGTGTAAGGAACCTATTGACACCAACATGACATCATTTGATGCCAAATTGGTAGAATAGTCCAAATTGATAGAATATTCTCTGCAACCACAAAATTGTTAGTTGATTGTCATAAAACCATTGTCTTATTGCAAAAAACCACTTAAGGGCTATGGAGGTGGTTTTTGGGCCATCGAGTGTATAGAGGAGGTCGTGCCATGTGGTAGCTTCAAAGGTAATTGTATGGTAGTTCCTACTTGAGTTACATGTGTTGTACTTTGTTGTGCAAGGTATGATAGAACCTTGCATCAATAGGGTATGCAATGCTTCACAACACTTTATACATTCTTTTTCAAATTTTGAAAAATTACAAATAAAAATATTTTTGTTGTACCTGCATTAGGCCTTTTCAAGATGCCATATGGCTAAAAAAATTCTTTTTCTAAAAACAACATTCAATTTGACCAATTTTATGTCAATTTGTAGGTTCTTGGCCCTTTAGGACATGATGGTGTAACCCATTTTGAGCTAAGATGCACTAAAAATGATCTCTCTACTAAAGATTCAATTTGAAAATATAATTCCTTAGAGGATATGAACCAATTGTGAACACCAACCATGCTCTAATACCATGTAGGATTCAATGACAATCAAGGCACAAGTCTAGATCTAAGTGAATGAAGAAAGTTACAAGAAGCTAGATGCAATTTTTTTATGTAGAATGAAATATCAATCGTAATTCCATATGGAGGATGAAAAGTTTAATTAATTACAAATTATTGCATACAAACATATAGGCCTCTAGGATGCATGGATCAAGGGGATCATGACTAGAAGTCATGCATTTAACTCTAAATCACTCCCAATTAGGAGATAAGTTATTTCAATCTAAATATCAATCTAAGTAAGACAAAGGTGGCCTTGAATGAACATAGGTGACACCTAACTACCATAAATCAAGGATTGATGAGGCAATTGTAGGTGTACCTCAAGTGAAGGTGAACATATATTATTAACTACTTAGATGAAAAAAAATTATTATTTCTTTAATATCATAAGTAAACTTATTAAATATGAATAGAGACATATCCAAGATGAATAAAATATTACATTAATAGGATCCAAATCCTAATTATATACAAAATAAATAGTATGTAATAAAAATTTAGATGTTAAACCTTAATCTAGAAGGAATAAACATTATAGTACTATAACATAGCAGTTCACCAAAAAATATAAAGAAATAAAATAGCTCTTTACATAAATCCTATGACTCACTTTGGCTCGTGCATTTGTATATTATTGGCTAATTATTTTTACTCTTAAAATTGAAAGGAGGTAATGTTATCCTTTTCATTTAGGTGCACCCCTCTTCTCTTACACCCCATTAGGCTTTAAATCTTCTAATGTTCGTAAATGATTCTTTAATTTATGACTAATTATGTTCTTAAAGATTCATATTATAGTTACTCTTGATCTATCATTGATTATGTTTCTAAGGTTTGTTTGTGCCAAGAGCTAGTTGAAAACCTAATTTAACTTTGTGAAGGAGTGCTTGCTTAAACCCTCACATGGCTTCTCATTCTATTGATCAAGAAATCCTCATCATGACTAATCATTATGAGTAAAATAATTGATGAAACAAAACCATATTAGAGATCACACTAACTCATTAATTACAAAAAATATAAGCAAAGAAAATAAACATGTTATAAAATAATGAATCTATAAAATGGCTTAAGACTTTATATGGGCCTTGGTGGAGCTTGGGCCACGTAAACCAAGGCAAAGTAGAGAAAAATCTCCACATGTAGTTAGGGTTGGCTGAGCTTCATTAGTTCATACAAAAATATTGAGCTATATGTTTGAATATATAGGGAAGGTACTTTCTTTATCCTTGATGACTCACCATCTAAAAACGAAAAGAAAAAAAAAAAACAATAGATTTTAAAGAGTTTGTTTGCAATCTAACTCAAAAAGTTTGTTCATTCAACTACATCATTTAATGACACTAAATGTTGATAATGTGAAAAGATAGACCATTGACATTAAAGATCACCCAAACGAAACATCATAATGAAAAACCTATCCATAACATGCATGACAACTTCATCATCCAACTCTTAAAATGTTGATAATGTAAACCCAAGATTATGCAATAATGCTAATGATGTGAAAGGATAGACCAGTAACATTAAAAATGACCCAAACAACATAATAGACAAAACTAAAACAGTGGTGAAACATGCATGACAACTACATTCCCTCCCTTTTGTATATGATCATGAAACTGAAGTTTCCTACCCAATCAAGTGCGTGCTTGTCTGGTTTTAAAACTTGCTTGTCTGGATCAAAAAGATGTTGACTTCCACCTCTCACAAGCATGCTGCCTTCAAGGGACGAAAACATTGACAAAGAAACTCATAAATCATTTGCTGTCTTCTCCCTCATTTCACTAGTAATTTGCCAGCCCAGAATCATATCTTGGAGACACCCCAAAAGTCCTTGGAGGCGTGAGCGGTCCGGCACTTCCTGTCTGGTGTTAGTACTCCCATGGCGCCAACTTCACATATCACAGGCGAGAGAAATGCTGTGGTGGTACTTTTTAACAGAAAAAAAGGTATGCACGTGAGAAGGACAGTCCCATCATGACTTGTAAACATCCACTCTGTCTCATTTGCTTCCCACTCGTCTTACACAGACACACCATGTGCTGCCCTAGCTGTAAGTATTCACAGATTCTCAAAAGTCAGCTGAATGAGATTTCACTTCTCCTTGACCTTTGATAAACTTAAGGGTTGGTGAGGCATGGACTTTCCTCCTAAGCTTTGGCTTCTTCTTTACAACTATCTTTGGAAGGCCAAGATTAAACCCAAGTTGGCTTACTTTGTTGGTGTTTGGGTTATTAAGATCTTTGGATGTTTAGTTATTTTAAAGACAAGTCTTATGATCGGTTCAATAGCTTCAAGCATATTTTCTAGGGTGGTGTTTGGGTTGTCAAGATCTTCTTAAAAGGGAACTTTCACATCACTAATGTTTAGTTATCCCAAGACATGTCCTATGATCGGCTCAATCTATGATCGGCTCAATAGCTTCAAGCATATTTTGTAGGGTTGTTATCAAGATCAAAGTGAAAGGAAGTTGATTCAATCTTTAGTTATCTCAAAGACATGTCCTATGATCTGCTCAATAGCTTCAAGCATATTTTCTAGGGTTCTTCTCAAGATCAAAGTGAAAGGAAGTGGATTCAATCTTTTCTCCCTATCATTACCATCTTCAAACCATCACATGAAGGGTTACTTTCTTTAGTGATTTTTCTTAATAGGCGGAACATATGATTTTATCTACAATTGATTTAAAGTCTATTTTATTTCAACTATAAATAAATAAAAATATCATTTTATAATGAGCTCTTAATATAGGGTTTCTCTTAATGAGCAATGCATGTTCTAACATAATTTTATTTATTGATCTAGGCATAAGAGTCTAGATGGTTATTCTTTAGTTTCAACATCTTCAAGATTTGCTCAACTACTTGGAGAAAAAAATTGTATTGAGTTATATGCCACCTAAGATTCTTCTCGACAACTCTACTAGTGGGCCCTCAATCAAAACAACCACTTTTAAAGTCATTTGTGTTTTACAAGATTTTTTCTCCTTCCCAACAAGGAGTGGACTTTGATGAACACTCACAAGAAAACTTCCTTTTTTGGTCCACCATATTAGCAAGGTCTCTCTTATTCATGAGCTAGTGGGTTTTGGTGATCTTGCTCCTTTGCTTATGTTGGGTTTTTTTGTTTGTGTTGGCTCTTGAGGGCTTCAACTGACATTAAGGATGAGAGGGTCTAGATACTTCTTGTGTAGATCCTTCAATGTGGGATTCTCTTCAATTGAAAGGTAATCCCCCTCCTATTGGTACAGTGGTGTGTGCTTTGAGTTTTTTTTAATTGTCAAATGAGATGGTATTTAAGTTCTTGAACCTATACTATTTTGATGTTGTCATTTGAGTAGTTTGTGAATACTTGACAACCACCTTTTTTATTGTAAACCATTATGAAAATTTATTTTCTAATATTTACTTTTTGATTAACAGTATAGGTGGGTTTTTTAAAGAGTCCAAACCCTTCAAAACAAAAGTAAAAAAAAAAGATGATGAAACCCAATGGAACAATAAAACAATCAGCATAGAACTGGCAACACTAAAGATTATTTTCATCAACAAACAAATAACAAAGACCAAGTGGAAAAACCATCCATATAATAAGTAATCATGATCTAGTTTTCTAATATAAAAAATATTTGTTAAATAGGTGACTTACCCTCTCGATGATACATACATAAACCTTCTCTTAGCATGACATCCTATCTCTTCAATAGATCAAAATGCACCCCTTCTTTCATTGGTGAGTATCTAAAGATAAAAAAAAATTCCACTGGAAAACAAAAGATATATTCCAACACTTTTAAATTTAGCTATTTCAATATAAATTACTATACCATCATAATAATTTTTATTTTATTTTTTACAATAAGAACACATCCACTCACAAGAATATTCTTTATTAAGATGACTATGATATTGTATGCATCTAACTAGTCTAATGTCATCCTTGATTAATATTTCAAATTCTATAACTCTTATATGAGCATGTCTTCAACATTTAAGAGTTAAATTTTAGTTGTTTAAAATGAAAATATTAAGTTAATTTAAATATTATAAGATATATTTATAAATGTTAAATGTTAGATAAATAATTTAAAAGAAAAAAATTGAATTTTAATTATATAGTTAAATTTTAATTTGTTTTTTAATATTTAAATATAAAATTGTTTTATTTTATTAATTAATGTAATTTTAAAAATAGAATTTTATGAATATGTATGAAAGGCATCTATTGTAATTATAATTAATATGAGATATACTTTTCAAAAATAATTTTGATATTTTTTTAATATTTGAATTTTTATATATTAAATTTGTATATGATTTTTAAGAAAAATAATAAAGAGATCTGTAAATTTATAATAATTAAAAAAATGAATAAGAAAAAATACCTTTGTATAACATATAATAGAAATTAATATGAATTAAATAAACTAAAAGAGGGGTAAAAATTTATTCAAACCAAAAAAGAGCAATACAAAGCATGGGCATTACACAACCCTTTCTCCATTGGTCCAACTATTGTGACATATTAGGGCTAATTTACCCCCCACAATATTCCAATCTTGCAAATGATCATAAGCCCATTTAGCCAAACAATCTGCAACCCCATTCCATTCACGCGGAATATGATAGAAAGAAATAAAATCTAAGGAATCACACAGATTAAGAATATGTTTTATAATAACAACCAAATGCCAACTAACATCCTCTAATTGTTGCCTCTTTAGAAAAGTCACTACCACCTAAGAATCAGATTCACAAATAATTCGTCTCCACCTGAGAGCACAACCACGCTCCATAGCACATAAAATGGCAAGAGCCTCCATCACATTGTTAGTATACCAACCATTATAAATAGTAAAGAAAAACTCAATAGTCCCAAAACTAGTCCGCCCAACACCTCCAATACCAACATGGCTTGGATTTCCACAAGAAGAACCATTTGTGTTGATTTTCAACATAGCCTAAGGAGGACACCAATGCCCCTCCCTATTTATCTTTCGAAGGGGATGACGACATCTATTTCTCATGATCTAACCAACACTCTAAGCAGCCCCCCTCTAAAGAGGAAGATTGAGACGAGTACAAAAGGCAACCTCACCTGGATCCACACCCTTAGCCAAGTCACACTTAGCTGTAGTAGTTTCTCCCAAAGAATGAAGAGTCCTCCACCACATATGTTGGACAACCAGCTTCACATCTTAAAAAATCTTGCAATTCCTCTCCAGCCAGATATGCTAGATAATAAAAGTTGGTCCTAGAGCCCAAGTAACTTGAAGAAAAGAGGTCTTAACAGGGGCCTTCCCCACCGAGCAAAGAACTTCGCCACAGAAAAGACATGCCAGCAAGCTTGGTTCCACATAGCCCACTAAAGGTGCCAAAGCCTCCTAGAAAAGGGACATTGAAAGAAGAGATGAGAGACAATCTCTTCACTTTTACAACACAAAACACACATCGAGGGACCCTGGAACCCTCTCTTGCACAAGTTATCCCAAGTAAGACACCGGTTCTGGACCACCAGCTAAGAGATTCTCAGGCAACCTCCAACAAATCCAAACTTATAATATCCCAAAATTCCTGAAAGAATTCAGCAGAAAAAACATCTAATTTAGGGGCTTTACCTTTATTCATCCCAAAAGCAACCTCCTCCAATTTAGGAAAAGTAATTGGGAGGATGAGGAAATCATTCCTCTCCTTGGAGATTAGGGAAGGAATGCAAGAAAGGATCAAATTCTTCTCATCTTCTGGAGGGGGAGAATCCTCAGTAAAAAGAGTAGATAAAACTATCTAGCCTCACAAGATAAATCCTACACATAAGAAATGTGGATCCCATTCGCAGTGACTAGAGAAGAGATACAACTTCTATTGCGGCAAGCCTACACAAAATGATGGAAGAAAACAAAATTCTTGTCCCCTTCCTAAAGCCAATCAATCTAAGCCTTTTGCTTCTAGAAGATCTACTCCCCAAGCTCCCACTCCTCCACTACTCTTGCAGCCTGGGATTCTGCTTGACCCAAAGCATCCGAGAAATTAAAATCTTGAATTTAGGAGTAATCAAATCAAGGCGTGCCTGAGAATTCCTCTTCATAACCTTAAAGTTACCAAAACTCATCCTATTCCATTTTTTCAAGTGAAATTTAACATACTGAAGTTTTTTAACAAAGGTGTACATAGTTGTACCATAAGTAGGGCTATTATCACGCCACCACTAGGCCATAAGATCATGCAAAGAAGGCTCCTGAAGCTACATAAGCTAAAACTTAAAGGGAGGATTCTTGGGAGCTATAAAATAGGTTACTGAAAGTTTAATTGGCCAATGATCATAACCCCTCCAATCAAGAATCTCAGAACCAATAACCAACCTACCTCCCATCCAAAAACAAGAAACAAGAAATCTATCCAACTTTTTAGAGATCACTTCCTCTCCACTTCGTCAGTTATTCCAAGTAAAAACCCCATTAGAAGGCTTAACATCAATTAAAGCTAGCAAATCTACATTCTCCCAAAAAAGATCAGAAGTAGGACCATTTGATGCAACACACCTCTTTTCTCCTCCAAGCTCAACACAATTAAAATCACCAGCTAAAATCCAAGGAAGATATGGAGCACATGATCTAACATACCTTATATGATCCCAAAGTCAGACTTTTCCACGAATATCAATCAGGGCATAAACATTAGTAACCAAAATGGTCTCACTAGTTTCCAAGGAAGAGGCAACCATGGAAATAGTAGAGTTATTGGAAATCCACCAAAGTGGAGCAATCTTTCTTGGATCCCAAAAAAGAGCCAAACCCCTAGAACTCCCCTGAGAACCAATGCACTGACACTAGCCAAAATACCAAATACGAGAAGCACACTGAAGCATGAAACTAATTGAAATTTTAGTCTCCTAAACACAAAAAATGTCTGGAGAATGGGCAATGACTTGATCATGAATAGCCTTTTGATGGGAGGTGTTACTCAACCCCCTTACATTCCATGAGAGAACAATCATGGGGGAGATGGAGAAAAGTGAGCATCAATGGGTTTAATAGACCCAGATTTCACCAACAAATCTCTAGTACGCTTAATCTTCTCAAGATCCTTCTTGCAGCCCCTTTTAGAAGAGTGCTCAGACAAACCCTTTGTAATCGTGCGTTGTTGCACCCCCAAGGCTAGAGAAGACCCTTTGCTCCTACCAAAAACTAACCCCTCCTTTGCCAAATTTTCCAAAACAATATCATCTTCATCCTACATAGGGTCATTCAGAGATACCAATGGATCCTACATACCCTGTGAAACATGAATATCCTGATAGGAACCTTGTCCCTGTCCCACAACACAACCCATACTAGCAACACCAGAAGGCACATCCAACATGATTCCTTCCTCCAAAGTTGAATTGTCCAACACCTCAAACCAATTAAAGTCCTCTTCATTCTTCTTGTCCTTGAATGATCTCTTTAGACCATGACCCTTAGCCCGCGACTTAACTGACACGAGCCATCTTTATCTAATTCACCCTCCATCACAGAAGATTTCCCTTTATCCACCTTAACTACTTTTGGAGCCAAAGACGAAGAGGAGGAATTAGAAGGAGGAGCCTTATTAATCCTAGGATATTGCTTCTAAAGATGTCCATACTCATGACAAATCTGACAATGAAAAGGAAGGGACTCATAATCCAGGTGTTGAATCCAAGACAAAGAACCAAGACAAATTTCCAGAGAATTTGGCAAGGGATTATTCAAATCAACCTTTACAAAAATTTGAGCAAAGGAAATAACCTTTCTTTCAAGGGTTTGTTGAGCAACTGTAGCAGGTTTACCAAGAAGAGCCACAATCTGTTGTAAAATATATTCTCTCCAAAACTCTAGGGGAAGCTGCATTAGTCAGACCCAAACCAGAACCCTCGACGATAGTTCTTCAGCTGTATTAAAACCCATATGCTAGGGTTTTATAAACAACCCAACATGATTATAAAAGTAGGGTCCTCCCTCAAACACCGATTCCTATCAACCATATTGGAAATTTAGCAACCACAAAATAGTTGTTTGCAGCCACCATTAGCTCCATGTCGCCCTCAACCTACTACGTACACCTAATCCAAGCATCCAAATTCGATAGAGGAATATGGATCCCAAGAAATTTGCAGATTAACGCATGTCTACTCCAATAAAAACATCATCTACCACAAATTCTGAAGAAAGAACCAAGACCGGACGATCTCGACTCTTGGGCAAACAACCATTCACTTTCTTTAGTTTATGGCCCTCTCCCACATAAAATGACATAGATTGTTGAGCTTTCAACCTTGATGAAGATCCGTTGTGAAACCCACCACAATCAACCACCACCAAACTGTAAGAGACTTGTTGCCCCGCCATAATCCAAACAAAAGAACCCCCCCTGAAAGTAGAAAGAACCCAACCTCAAACACCAAGCAACACCAAAGAAACAAAATAGAGTAACAAACCCTCCTCCCCTTGCCACCCCCAAGCTGAAACAACCCCCCACAATAAAACCATAAATTAATATGAATTAAGATACTTATTAGCATTTCATTATATTTTTGTGAAAAAATGAAAAATTACTAAGTTAAATTTTTATGTTGATTTCAAAAAACTTATAATTTTTTTTTTTACGATAATCTTTAAAATAAAGAAAAAAACTCACAATTATAACAAATCTAATTTCACAAGAGAAACAATTAATTGAAGTTTATAAATAACAAAAATAAATAACCCACTTCCACTTGTTATCATCAATCATTATAGAACTGAATCTACACAGTCCTCAACAGAATGTAACAATATTTTTTCCAGTATTTTAATAACCAAATTAATTTTATACAATATCAAAAATTTTGAAAGTAAAATTTAAAAGAAAAGTAAAGCAAAAAGGAACCAATTATATTTAGTCTTTTGAAGAGATTATTTAAATGATAAAATCTCTAGTCTAATATTGAAGAATCAAAGTACCGATATTCTGGTACTTCGAATAAATCTAAACTACCATTTAGAAAGATTGCTGAATGGTCTTTTCCTATCATACATTTGGCGCTTCTTAGCTTACACCGTACTTTCAACAACTACTGAGAGAGACGTGCCAAGCTTATTCTGTGATTGCAGTTTTTTTGCTTCCAACTTTTACAATGTCTTACTTTGCTATCTTCTTCTGCTCTACTCCATTCACTGTAAAACTCTATCAAAACTTGGCTGCACACAACATATGAATTTGTTTTCATTAGATCAATATGTAATTTCACAGATTTATTTTCTTATATCAGTGTGTTCAAATTCAAGAAACCTTGACTATAATAATCACATATATCCAATGCAATTTCCACAGCTTCTCTGAATTTGTGCACAAATACAATATTGCAAGATCTGAAAAATGGATGACAATCATATGACTATATAGAAAAACCTACTTGAAAATTCATATCAGATCTGTCTCAGTATAAATGTAGAAAGCACCTAAGAAATCTTAATAGATACGTGAAATCTAGTAATGGAGTACATATATGTGTGATTTTGCATCATTGCGTGACAGACTGCAAGGCTTTCAGAGCCATACTCATCAAGAAAAAAAAATGGTTATGGTCTCTTATTTTGCATGATGTTTGAGCTCATTATACATCCTAAATCAATATTGAGCTTATTAGTTTCTTCTTTCTGATGATGGATCGTTGAATGTGATTCAAGATATCGATAAAAAAATATACAAAATTGATTTGAAAACAATCTTTTAAATGTAATATATATTGGTTGCTGAATTCTTGGGTTTCTTAAGACTGGAGAACCCTTACCTCAATATCCACAAGATATTCCCCAGCATTGACTTCACCTTTCACAAGCCTGCTCTGCCATGACGGACATTGATCCAGTTATAGATAAAAGATGTATTTGTATCAGAGAACATGTATTGAAGATTCTGTATTCATCCTCATCCTCATGAAGACCCTCAAACTTCAGTACTAGAGATTTCAAATGTCAAAAACATTTTAACTTTAATTTCAACTGAATTGCTGCAATCAGTTGTTTTCTTATTTGATATTCCTAGGCTAATATAAATGATAAAGTAAAAAATCTACCTTTGAACTCTGGACAGAAGAGCTTGCAGTGTCTTGAAGAGAAGAACAGGGCTCAGCCTCCTCCCTATATTCAACCCTTCTGAGCTTACATTTTCTAGGATTCCCATCTGTAAACGAACAAGATGAAACATAATCCAAATCCCTTTGTCTACAATGTAAATGACTTATTCTTGTTGCATATGATGCAGAGGTTTGTTGTTCTTGTTCGTGGTCAGGCAAAGGCAGCTGCCGGGGACCAGATGAGGCATCTGAGATCATAGAGGATTCCTCCTCTTTATTTCCTGCATTGCCTGATGCCTTCTTATAACTTGTAGACACACTATCAAAATGGGTGGTACTTCTATGAGTAGATGATTTATCCAAATACCTTGTCCACCCAGACTCAGAAATGTTCTTGCTACTACACATTGTATCTGCAGCTATATTTGTAAAACTAAATATATAGATATAGAAGTAGTTTTGAGCTGGGATGGCAGAGACTCTGTAACACTCATCAACTATTCCTCATACACCTACTATGACTCATTATACTACAAGCAAAGAAATTGTGGTCCATATTTCTAAACCTAAAGCCTAGCACTCCACATGGCAAGGATTGTAACTCAATCCTCTTACACACTTACCATCTGATCAGTCAGCTGTCCTGAAGGATTCTTTTATCCTTAACTTACCATTTAGCCCTAATTTTTATCAGAATTTTAGCTTTGGAACGTACTTTTCCATAATAAATCAAACCCTATTACCATTGTCTAAAACCATCCACCCTGTTCCATTTACTTCTGGTTATTAAAATAGTACACGTACCATTAACTGTGGAAACACACAGTTGTCAAACCCATCTGCTGATTGCTGTCCTTACTATTCCCAGTACTATGGTTTAAAGATGACCTTTAAATTTGGAATCTTTACGGAAATTGACCAACCCCTGAATCATCACTGAGATAAGCTAATCTATTGAAGGGGGAATATATTTATTTAAATTGACAGTGTGTTTTTTCATTACCCTTAGGTGGAACCCAAATGAGCTTTTACAACTGGGTTACCTTTGGAAAGGGTTTACTTTTCGCATTCGGTTGGACAAGGTACAGACACAGTAAAAATAGAAGGTTCTATAAATGTTCCAATAGAATCCTAGCCTTTCTTTGACAATCTGAATTCCCTATAAATTTCTTTACATCTGAAATATAAGCACATTATTTAATGAAAGCGTGAAAACAACGAAGACACACCCTTACCATCAATTTGAAGTCGATATATAAAATCTTCTCAATACAATTTTGAATAATATTGTTTATGGGTTTTCTGTCATTATAAAGATTCAACTATGACACAGTGTGATCTCTATATTTTTTTGATCTATAAGAACAGAATTTTTTTAACCTGGTTTGTATTAGGTGAAGTCACAACGAGGGACATTTCATCCCCAGCAAGGCATTAACGCCAAATCAGCCTTAGCGTTGTGGTTCAAGCTTGTGAGCCCATTGGATCAGCAGAGGCATAGTACCTACGATCATAGTTTGCAGACTCGGCTAGACTCGGCGGACTCGCTGCGGACTTGGGAGTCCATTGGTCAGCCGAGTCAACTCGAGATTTGAGTTTAGGAGAGCCTGTGTTGGGACTCCTGAGTCCGACCTCAGGACTCGGATGAGTTTTGAGGTTGGACTCGAGGGTCCCGAACCAAGACTCTCTTGTGCCGCTGGGAGTGAAAAAACAATAAAAACTCATGTTTGTTTATAAGTTTTTGTTTCATTTTAACACTCAAGGTTGCCAAATACAGGTCTGCAAATTGATTTGGAGTTGATTTAAGTTAGGAGAACAAGCTAAAGAGATCAAAATAGAGCCAGGTAAGTGATCTAACAATTCTTTTTTCTTTTGTTTTCTTGCATTCAAAATAAAAAAATCAAGAAAAATAAGGGGAAATGCTGCCAATTTTTTTTTCTATTTTCCTTAATAGCCTAATTCCTACTATTTCTAGCTTGGTTTTGCATTATTATTATTTTTTTTGCAATTGTTTGAAACTTTGAATCACATTTATTTGCTGATTTTTTAGCAAACCCTAGCTGATTTTTTTTTCCATGTTGAACTTACAACAATGTCGTCTTCAAATCCAAAGGGAATGAGAAAAGACTCTACATGGAAGTATGGAATTCCAGGAAATAAAAAAGGTGAAGTGACATGTAATGAATCCCAGAAATGGATGACAGGAGGAATAAATAGATTAAAATACCACCTTGCTAGAATACTCGGGAAAAATGTGGAGGGATGCAAGAATACTACTCCTGAGATTATTAGAGAGATGAAGGCCCTTGTTGAATATGAGCTAAAAAAAGATGAAAGCCAAAAAACAAAGGATTCCCTAGCATCAGTGATGAGTGGATCTCAATCCCATTCTACACCATCTATGCCCCATGGTGCTGCAAGTCCAAGCTTCCATGCTCCACATTCATCTTTTGGTGAGATTCTTGATGGTTCCTTTTCTACTGCTAGTACTGGCCAGGGTCCTTCATCAGGAACAAATTATTTTATTCCACGTAATGTTCTAGGAGCACAACCTTCACTTGAAGGTACCAGTTGGAATAAGAAAAAACATCATGAAGCTAGGATGGTTGCTGCAAACTTTTAGTACTACAATAATCTACCTTTCAGTGTTGCAAACAACCCATATTGGGAAGGTTTGGTGAACGCCCTTACAGTTGCAAGAAAGGGGTTTAAGACCCCATCATATAGAGATTTGAGTGGGTCATTGCTAGAGGAAGCTGTAAAGAATACACGGCTTGTGGTTGATGAGCAAAAGAAATTTTGGCAAAGAAAAGGTTGCAACATTTTATCTAATGGGTGGATAGATGGATGAAATAGAACTCTCCTTAACTTTTTAGTGGCCTCTAATGGTGGATTGGTGTTCCTAAAATCAATGGATGCCTCCCATGAAGTCAAAAATGCTGATACTTTATGCAATCTATTAGATGGGGTGGTCCAGGAGGTTGGAGTTGATAATGTTGTCCAAATCATCATAGACAACGCAGCTGCATATGTAGTTGCAGGTAGACTACTTATGGAGAGGTATCCCACAATTGCATGGTCTCTGTGTGCTGCACATTGCTTGGACCTGTTGCTAGAGAACATTGGGAAGATTTCATGGGTCAAAAGAGTGGTTGAAGATGCAAAAAGTGTTACAAAATTTATCTACAACCATACTTGGGTGCTTTCTTTGATGAGAAAATTCACAAATATCAAGGACCTTGTGCGACCTGGAGTGACATGATTTGCTAGCCATTTCCTCACATTGCAAAGCATTCTTGCTGTCATTGGTCATCTAAAGCAAATGTTTGTGTCCAATGCTTGGAAGGAGTCCTCATTTTCCAATAGACCTGAAGGGGAGAGGATTGTTGCCATAGTTTTTGATGAGACATTCATAAAAAATGGAGAGGAGTTGATGGGGGTAAGTAGCAATCACACAAAAAAAAATTATACATGATAATCTATTTGCTGTTTTTATTTTTTGAGGGGTTAATTTTATTATAATTTAATATTCGTTTTCATTTTTTTAGGTGATAGAACCTTTGGTGAGGGTTCTTCGTATGGTGGATGGAGATGGCATGCCAATGGGTTTCATCTATGAGGCCATGGATAGGGCCAAAGAGGTCATATCACATTACTATGGCGGCAACAAAAGGAAATATTAAATCATATGGCACATCATTGACCGGAGATGGACACACCAACTCCACCATCTGATTCATGCCTTTTCCTACTTCTTGAATCTGAAGTTCTACTTCTCGGACACATTTAAGGTAGATGAGGAGGTCATGGAAGGTCTTGTCACATGCATTGATAGGATGGTGCCTAATCGTGAGCTAAGAGATAAGGTGCTTGATGAGTTGGAGGTGAGATTTGTTACATCTTATTTATGAATTTGCAATGTTGAGCCTTGACTATCTATGAATTTTCTATATTTGACTTACTTTTTCTTTTATCTATTCAAGGTCTACAAGGGTGCAGAGGGGAGACTCTTTTCCTCCCAACAAGCAATTGAAAGGAGAGGAAAACAACAACCAGGTAAAAAATGAAATTAGAAACTTGATTCTTACATATAGATTTTTTATTTTATTCTTATTTCTTAATATTTATATTTTAAAACATGTTTTTGTAGATCTATGTTGGGAGAACTATGGTGCTAACACACCAAATCTTCAAAAGCTAGCCATATGTGTTTTGTCACAGCCATGCAGTGCTTTTGGGTGTGAACGCAATTGGAGTTTATTTGAAAACATTCACACAAAGAAGAGAAACAGGTTGACTCAGCAACACCTAAATGATTTAGTTTTTGTTCGGTACAACCTTCGCCTTCGAACTAGAAAGGTGGAGGGTGTTTCACACGAGTCCATCAACTTGGATGACATTGATCCATATGGTGAATGGACTATTGATGAACAAAATGATGAGGCTGATGTCTTCCTTACTGATGAGGATCTTGTTGAATTAGAGAGAGCAACAACAAAAGAAGAAGTAGCAAGATTGGATGCCATGGAGGATGACGAAGACACATTTGAATATCATGTTTCCCCTGCTCGATCTCCTAGTCCTCGTTCGGATACTATAGCACGGGCACCTTCTAGTTCTAGGCCTCCAAAATTGAGTACCATTGGGAGGGGAAAGAGGAAGATGTAGATTACATGTGGTTGTTAATGTTTTCATCATTTTGACATGATTATATGTAAACATTTATAAACTTATGATGTTGTTATACATTGAAACTATGAGTATTTGATGACTATGAATGATGAAATTTCAATTATTGAGTGTTTGATGATCATATGACATGTGTAATCTTTGAATTATGAGTGTTTGATAATCAAATTAGGCTCTTATTTTCTCTAAATGCATTAATTTGTTCTTTTTTTTTGTAAAACTATGATTTTTTTTGCCGAGTCTTTTTCCAAGTTCGTGCCGAGTCTCGAGTCCGAGTCATATTTTTGGGCTGCCGAGTCCACGGCGAGTCCGAGTTTGCAAACTATGCCTACAATCACAATGGCTCAGTGGAGGTTTGAACCCTGGTGGTAGCATCAAAACTATCACCACTAACCCAGACACAATGTGATCTATTTTATTTATCGCTTCAAAATTTTAAAAAATGCATCTTTTTATTTCACACATGTTCACATAAATAAATATTAATTTCATTTAATTAGGGGAGAGAATTAAGTAATTGAACATGTTCCAATAGTTGTGATGACATTTGTTGATTAATGCCCATTATTCTTATTAGTATAACACTTGTAGTTGTGACTTTAAATCTCTTAGTGTTGATCATGAGTACTCATAATTGAATGAAATGTATTCCTTAGATCTAAAAAGCAACAAATCATGTAATGTCACATCGGCACATTATTAAAACGTGACATAATGCACAACTACCAGCCTACCTTTGTTTGGGTCCTTTTGAACACCTCAACAAAAAACATACTGATGTGGACCTGAAACCTTAATTATAAGCAGGGGCCTTATCAAGTAAATCACTGTTAAAAAAAAAGAACATGATTTGAAATCGTCATGTATGATTTTGAGAGGTGCAAAATTAAGATGCTCAACTATTGAATCTTTTCCCTAAAACATACTTCCACTAACATTTTATTTTAAGAAATTATATACGGTTAAAATTCTTTCCCACATGCTTCCATTAATTCTATTACTTTTAAATCCTTCTATATTACTAACATTGCTCCATATGAAAATTCTCAACTATCTATCTCTTGGTATATTTATAGTTTTGTGATTCAATATTTTAACCTACATTGGGAGCTTCTTAGAAAATATTGTTAAGTTTCATTGTGAGCCTGCACTATGCAACAAAGCACAATCTAGAGCCATTAACAATAAAATTTATAACATTTTTGCATGTTCACTGTAGCTCTTGCACATGCCACATCAAGGAGCTTACATGTAAACTATAGAAGCCTATGCAAGAAATGACTTGCATGTTAACAAGTCAGAAATTTTCACGTTTCCATCGACGTCAGAGATACATTTGGAAATTGTAGCCTTCACAATGCTCTTAAATGGACAGAATTTGAGGTCATCATACTCACAAATTCCCTTAATGAACTTAAAAATGCCTCTGCCATTTAGATTCTGTGTCTCCTTCCCCCTTGGCCACTGGACAAACTAGTTTACCTTCTGCCATTTGCTTGTTAACAAATTCTACTTTTCCGGATTCTTTAAGTCTGTTATGTAAGAGTAATGAAGGAGGGTTGAGAAAAAGATAACTTAAGGAATGCTTGAAAATAGTTTGTAGGTGGAAAAATGGTTATTGCCAGTTATAGCCCACAAGAGGACAGAGCCCGCTGTAGGGAAGAGCAGTAGAAAATGAGTAACATCTAATCTAAATAATGTACTGTCAACACATAACAACTCATTATGAATGCTATCAAATTAGGGCAATGGGATGGATAATAGAGACCAGCTCGAATAGTGTCCATGGTGTTGAAGATCAATAGTTGACCAACATAATAATGTAAAAAGAATACTTCAAACTTTGTCACTCATGCAATTGGTCAACACAAAAAACATAATAATAAAGTGTATTTAGTAAGGGCTACTAAATGTTAGAAATCCATGGTATATCCCATGCACTCCCTATCAAGGCCATTTCATTTCATCCCATTATGGGCATGCGTTCTACCTATCTAAACTCAAGTGCTTAGGGTTTTTACTATTGTCTTTAACAATAAAATCAAATGTAAAGGTACAAGTTAGATTCCTAAAATCATTTCATTTTGTCTTATTATGAACACTTGCCCTACCCACCTAAGCTTAAGAGCTTAGGGTTTGTACTATTGTCTTTAACAATAAAATCGAAAGTAAAAATACAAGTTGGATTCTTAAAGTAGAAGGCTTAGCCATTTTGTCATTACAAATAGAAAGAAGATATATGAACACACCTACTCATTATCAATATTAAGATTTGAATATATGCCTAAATGGTATAATGGTGAATGTGAAGTGATGGCATGATGGTTTCAATTTCTTCTTTTTCGCAATATGTTCTTGTTTTGTTATTAATTACATGATATATTCTCTATGTTTAAAATGGAGATCATTTGAGTTTACTATTGTTCACACTTGAAACTTGTTCTAATTAAGTCTATATTGCATATATTGTCACAACATCATGATGCCTTTATTTTTATTCTATTGTTAAATAATTAAATATTAAAACCTTTAGTACTTTTGAACTTTTGTAGGTGTTAGAACCTCCAAAATTTGTATAATTTCACCATCCTTACAAACTTTGAATCCAATATGTGAAACTTCAACCATGTAAAAAATCCAAATTCCACAAATAGGCTCACCTTGCAAATCAATTTTTAGGTCTGACTGACACTAAAAGTTCCATATTGATCCAAAAAACATTACTTCTATCCAAGTTACATGCATAAATGTCTGAACCAACTATTGAAACTGCATAAATTCAACCTTAAGAAAAACCTAAAAATAATTCATGTCTTGATCTTTTAGCTCATAGGCTCGCCATCATAAGCATCCCATGTGTTTTCCATAATTAAGCCTAGGTCTTGTCATAAACTTTATCGAAGAGACTATGCAACATCGGTAGGACTTGTCTCAACATCCCTTCGATAATCCAAACAAGACATCATCAAGGACATAATGAAATGTCGGGAGGAAATATTTTGGAGTCCCTTTGATGGGACGATGTGCATTAAAATAATAATATTCACGACCCTGAATTTGATAGTATCAAATGAAAGAAAATATGATAGGCTTGTAGGTATGCCAAAGTGACAATGGAACAATAGAGAGACAATCCTTGAAGTCCCTTCAAAAACCCGACAAATAGAAAAAAAGCATATTGTTAAAGATATTAGGAGAAAAGACATATATCAACGAGAACCAAATATTAGTCCCTTCGATATCCCTAAAGCAAACAAGCATATGGTCGGACTAAGGATTCCATTGAAGGGAAGAATGCATATTGATGGGATAGACACTGGTCCCTTCGATGAAACGATAACATTTATTGCCTCAGATTTGATAATACAAAAGGAAGAAAAGTTCATTAGCCAGAATTGAAATATGATTTAATAAGCTCGTAAATGTATTAAAGCGACAAAAGAATATTGAAGAGAATATTTATAAGGCCAATCTGAGGAAGAGTTTGAGAGGACACTATGATATCAGAGTGAAGTTATTTAAAGTCTCTTTGAAATCCCGAAAGAAAGGAAGATTATACCATTAAGGAAGGTAGAAAGATATATATAAGAATGAAATATTGTCCTTTCAATATAACGAAAGCACTTACTTGCCCATTGACAAGACAACGGTATTTCAAGGAGAAAATTTGGCAGCAATGATAAACATATCAATGAATTATATTCAAAACAATTGATTATACTTTCGATGACATGAAGGTTCCATCAAACGGTATTTATGAACCAGTGCCGAGGGCATTAAAAACCAAATCTTGAAATTATTTGGAAATCATTGAGCATTCAAAGAGAAAACAAAAGGAATGTAGTAGTGGACGACGACAATAGAACCAGTAAAGGCATTGTTGTTCAAGTAAGTACCTAATCTTGAGCTAAAATTCTTAGTATCTAAAACCAGTTAAATTAGCAAGTGCAAAAGTAGGGTTTTCTAAGAAATTCATATTATGGAAAGTACATCTAAAACTCCCAAAGTTAAGAGACAAAAGTTAGAAACTAGACATTCGAATCAGCGTTAGTCGATCAATGTCCTGGCTCTGGAAAAAGGTCCAGATGAAATGCACAATTGAATCCTCAAGTCAAGAAATTAGAAGACAAAAACAAGGAAGTAGGCAACACATGGACCCCCACGAGGGGGTATGATTTGTTCATATACCATTATAAGAAAATGCATAGACACCGACCAGTCTCCAAACCATGGAGACCTAATCTAGGGAGATTGGTAGTACCAAATGTGTTTGTCAATGTCGAACTGATAAAGGAACTTTTCGACAAGTATGATCCTTAAACCCGCATGATTTACTTTGAAGACAAATCTTCCTTTTTCCTAGTTACAAGGTACTATATTTCCATGTTATTTAAATTCAATACCAACACAAACATGAAATTTAGGATTAAAGACCTTCTAGATGAGTACCACAACATGAGTACTAGTTACAAGAGATGGAGGTTGCCACTACATAGACCCCATGATGAAGGAAATCGGCTTAAGGTATTTTTAGTAGAAGAACGCCCTCCATTCTCTGTGAACCTGTTTGAAGAATACTTCTAGTATACATACTACTCTGCTTTTCAAGTACATTTCATAGCCCATGTACTCTAAGCATGCAAAACGAGGAGAATTACATTGGTCCTCATGCCTAGTCCCCCATCCTCAAAAAGTCATCTCGAGCATTAACCTCTATTAGTTCGTCAAAATTCACATTTTAAACCAAGTTGTGAAAATTCAATTTTGGGAGTTAAATTTTTTTTTGCACATGCAAGAGTGCTGATTTTTAGTGCTTTTGCATATTTCATGTAGGAGCACTGTTTTTTAGCGCTTTTGCATATTTCACGCAGGAGCTCTGATTTTTAGTGCTTTTGCATATTTTCAATGTCTTAGTCATTTTCTGGCACATGTAATGTCAGGGTTTTTTAGTGCTTCTGCATATTTTCCAACATGTAAAAGCGTTGAATTTTTTCGCTATTGCATATGTAATGTCGAAGTGCTATTTTTTAGTGCTTCTGCATCTCAAATCTCAAGTGACATGTAGAAGCTCTATTTTTCACCACTTTTACATATGACATGTAAAAGCTCAGTTTTTCAGCGCTCTTACACTCAAGTGTCCTTCCCACATGCAGAAGTACTAATTTTCATCGCTTTTACATATGACATGTAAAAGTATCCTTTATCACCGCCTTTGCATGAAATTACCAAGTCTTGCCCAAGATGTTGAAGCACTATTTTTTATCGCTCTTGCATATTACATGTTGAAGCGTTATTTTTTAGCGCTTTTACACAAAATGTAATTTCCTTCCAAGACATGCGAAAGTGTTTTTTTTAGCGCTTTTACATCAAATATAGAATTTCCAAGTGTAAGGGCACTGATTTTTAGCACCCTTGCACAAATTTCTAAAAAATTTACTAACACCCAGAAACTTCCAAAAATGTGTTCCAAGCTCCGTTTCACCCACTTTGCTCAAATTTTCTCTCTCCATTGATCACATCCACTTGCTAGTTTGTTTGCTTCCACTCAGCTCTTTGCCATCATCGCATTCAAGCTTCCCAAACCTATGAAATTGCCTAGATTTACATCCAATATGTAATGTCTTGAAAATTTGAGTAATTACATCTGAAGTGCAATACCCCATGCTAAAACCTCACTTTTTCCTACCTTTGCATCATAATTTTTAAAGCCTACTCTTGCATACATTTTGATCTCTTGTGCCCAGATTCTAGAGTAGTTTTGATCAAGTTCTTGCTTATCACCAAGCAAGAAGGCTTTGAAGTACAACCAAAAAGTTCTTCCCATATTTCAGTTTTTCAAGGAAGTGTTCATCAATGGTTCAAGAAGAATTTGAAGACAAATCTTTCTTGATAGCTTCAATGAACAAAATGATGGATTTCTAGCATGCTCTAGATCTAATAAGTTTTCCTAAAATACACCCAAAAGCATTCAAATCTCATCGTAGGAGTCAATCTCAAGAAGCCTCGTCATCTCCAAAGTACACTCCAATGCCAGACAATGATGAAGCGCATGCCATCATGAAATTTTCATGAAGAAAGGTGTTGAAGAAGGCTAATTTTTTCCTTAGATTAGATTTCCCAATTTTAGCATTTTGGTGCTTGATGTAGATAGGTTTCAACATTTTACATGTCATTTTGAAAAATGTAATTACATGTAAAACAAATATGTTCTCCTGTACATTTATGGATTTTTTTTTGAATAAGTCAACTAGTTGGTTAGGATTTTCCTAGATTAGCTCTCCTCTCCCATCTATAAATAAGAGATGATTATATTGTATTATGGATCTTTTTATCTTATGCAACAAAGTGCTGCCCAATTGTGAAGCAAATATTGAAACTTTGAGTTCATTTTTGTGAATCTATTTTTGATCAATAAAGAAGTGAAGTTGCACACAAAACTTTGTGTTGGGAACAATTATCTTGTTATTTGATTAAACTAACATTGATTAGTAGTTGAGATTGAAAGAGCTTTTGAGTAAATTAGTGTAGACTTTGAGCTACACCCATTGCTTGAAATTGTGATATTGTTGATACTATTGGTGAATTCTCTATAAGACTTTGAGCTTATATTTATTCATGTTGCTCGTGGGATTAATTGTGAAGTATATAGAAGTCTTTGTGCTTCTTTTACAACACTAGTTACTATCTTGAAGGATTCATTATCGGAAACTACAGAACGACTTTGTGCCTTCGTGATATTTTCTTATCTGTTACTTATCTTTATCATGTTGGTATTCCTAGGCTTTCCTTTGACAAGATAAGAATATTGGAATTACTGCTTAGTTTTAATTTGAAGTTGTATTGCATCTAGAAGTTAAAATTGTGAAACATTGTAAAATATATTCTCTGAAAAAAGAGAGAATCATGAATGTAACACACCCCCATATCATTAGTGTAGTGTACATTATTGTAAATATCTGATTAGTTTTCCTTATTTTCAATAAGCAGTAAGAAGGGTGCCTCCCCTTTCTGAGAGGAGATACTCTATCTCACATAACAGTGGTTGAAATCAAGGTTTTATAATAGGTTAAAAGGGATTACAAAATTGTCACCCAATAATTTTTTTGAGACTCTGTTGGGGAACGAAGCATGTAGTCAAAGCCTCATACTTTTGATTGAAGTGAATAAGCACTCCAATATCTTATTGTGATCTTTTGTATTGTAATTATTAATATCTCTCTTGTTTCAAGTCTACATTTTGGCTGACAGTAGCTATACATGAGGGTTAAGGGCACAAAGAGTGGTGGATCCATTTTTTGAATTATTGCAATGACATAACATCCTTCTTCGCGAGCAAGGTCATCATTACAACAAACTGCAAGTTATCCTCCATGAAGACTAAGATCTCCTCTTTCGAGTGAATCCTCTTTTTTTCATAGAGTTCTAGTTCAAGTACTTGTCATACAAAATATCATGGCTGCACCACCTCCAGGACCTTGGGGTAGTGATTTTGGACCTCTTAGGTTTGTAGATCCTTTACATGAACTTTCTCATGTCTCATGGAACCATATTCCAAAGTTTCAAGGTGATGAAAAGCAACACCCTGATGAGCATATTACCGCCTTTTACATTGTTTGCGGTGTTCTTGGCGTTGAGCATGATGATGTTGTTGTGAGATTGTTCATTGAAAATTTACAAGGAGTAGCTACAAAATGGTTTTATACTCTTCCAGTTGTTGCAGTTACTAGTTGGAATTCTCTTCGTACCAATTTTGAAGAAAGGTTCAAACCTACTGAAAATGCACATGCCTTGTTGGCCCAACTTACAACCATGTGAAAAGAGGCCCATGAACCCATGTGTGAGTTCCTAGCTAAGTTTAACAAGATGGTGAAAAGAATTCCTATGGTGGCAAGACCAACAGATCATAATTTAAAGTGTTTCTTCATCAATACACAACTTCCCAAAGTAAGTTTTCTTTTGCGTAGGGTAGCTCTTGCCAATGTTGAAGAAGCTCAATAGTTAGCTACAAGTCTTGAGGATGATTTGATTCTTGCTAGTGAGATAAGAACAAATAAAAAAAAAAAAAGTGCAAGCATCAAGCTCTTCATCCTCCAATACCAATTCCAATTTTGTTGATCCCATGGTTCAAAGATTGGAAAAAGAAATCTTGGCTTTGAAGAAGCAAGTTGCTAATAATAATTCCTACAAAGATGTTTCAAGAAGGAATTTCCCCAATTATTCTGGAAATAGAAATCAGAATTGTCTTCCTGCACCTCAAGGAAGGCTTGCTTTGGAAGATTCACCTCCCAATAATGCAGTGGGATATTATGAAACTGAACAAGATGAATATGCACAGTTGGATTATCCCACGGAAGAAAATGCTGATCTTTTTCAAGATGAGGAAATGGATCTAGTTGACAACTCCAAAATTGGCTATTTGCAAATGGTAAATGAATTTGATGATGAGGACTTGGTGATGGATACATATGTTGTCTTTACACAGTCACAAAAAAATCAGTTTGATCAAGCTTAAGTTGTTGCTCCACAAGCAAAGGATAAGCCATCAGTTACCATTGCAAAAAGAGGATCTCCTTTGCCTTGGCAACCAAAAGATACAACAAATAAACAAGTAAGTACTCCTCATCCTCCTACTGTAGTTCTTGTTGTTCCAAAAACCAATTCTTAGGTTCCTAAGACCAGTGCTCATTTTGTTAAACCCATCCTAGAAGTTACACCTACTTCCTTGATCAATTCATTTCTAGAATTTGATATCATTGATCATGCAAAGAAAACAAAAATCTAGATGTTTGAAGTTGAATACTTGAAATCTAATCTTGAGCAATTTGGCAGGCTTGTTAAGTTTGTGAAGGATAAAGGAACTAATCCATCTAAAGAAATCCCTTCAAATATTCCTGCTACCCTAAAGCCTAAGCCTCTGCAATGTAACTTAGTCTCAACTCTCTCATTAGTTCCAAAAAAGATTGATCCTTTCTACATATCATTGCTAGTCAATGACATCAAGTTGAGCAATTATGTTATTGACTTTGGTGCATCTGACAACATCATGCCTGCTAAGGTAGCTACTACCTTGGGTCTAAATTTGACAAAAAAATTTGGCCATTGCTTCTCCATGGAGAATAAACTCGTGCCTCTAATCAGGAAAATCAAGGATGCACAGTTTGCATTTGTTGCATTTCCGGAGAAGAAAATCAAGATGAAATTCTTGGTTGTAGATGTTCCAGCATCCTATGGTCTCTTACTTGGACATAATTTCTGCAAGGATATGGGAGAAGAGCTCAAAATGGATATGTCAGAGGCAAGGATACCCATCAAGGGTTTTATGGAGAAGTTGCTTCCAGAAAGGGAGGAAAAGTTTTCTGTAACAAGATTGGATGACCCAAAAGCTAAGATTCTCTTTGATTCTCCTAAGATGAGTTTTTAATTTCTACAAGTTGAGGAAATATCTGAGTTTTTATAAATAGAAAGTCTTCTGCAGAGGGAGAATCTTCTTCGGATAAAGGAGTCACAAATTTTGAAGTTATCAATTTAGTGGATCCAAACAATGTTTGGAATATTGAATTTGGTGACAGTTGTTCGTGCACAAGATTGAAAGCAGGAATTGTTCTCATACCTCCTAAAGGAAATATCCTCCCTTTCTTTTTCAAATTGAAGTTTGATAATGCTAATAACACTGCTAAATATCAAGCATTGTTGTTAGGGATTCAAGTTGTTTGTAAGAAAGGAATTGAAAACTTTCATACCCAAGGTGATGCCAAGTTAATGATTTTCTAGAAGAGATGGTATCAAATAAAAAAATGAAAGGTTGCAAAACTATCACAATCATTTATGGGATCCTGGCATAAGAATTGTATGATGCATCATGGGACAAAAGGAGAAAACCTATCATTGATCCACCAAATTTTTGGTGAAAAAAGTTTCTTTTTCACTTTGAGTCTTTTTGTTTTGTCACCTAACTCTATTCCCAATGGATGGATAAAGGAACTTAGAGTCTAGAGTTCTTCTCCCTTCATTCATTTCAAAGAATGATCGAAGGAAGCTCCCTAGCTTGAGCTAGCTGTTATCCTTCAATTCAGTGCGCTCAACTCATGGGATAACCCCTACG
Source organism: Sequoia sempervirens (assembly GCA_007258455.2). Classification (NCBI taxonomy): domain Eukaryota; kingdom Viridiplantae; phylum Streptophyta; class Pinopsida; order Cupressales; family Cupressaceae; genus Sequoia; species Sequoia sempervirens. The sequence continues at coordinate 4,041,113 of VDFB02179234.1, forward strand.
AAACTTGTTCATTTCGTAGCCCACGTACTCTAAGCATGCAAAATTAGGTGAATTACATTGGTCCTCGTACTTGGTCCCCCATCCTCAAAAAGTCATCTCGAGCATTAACCTCTGTTAGTTCGTCGAAATTTGCATTTTAAACCAAGTTGTGAAAATTCAGTTTTGGGAGTAAGAATTTTTTTTGCACATGCAAGAGCATTGATTTTTAGTGATTTTGCATATTTCATGTAGGAGCACTGTTTTTTAGCACTTTTGCATATTTCATGTAGGAGCTTTGATTTTTAGCACTTTTGCATATTTTCAATTCCTTAGTCATTTTCTGGCACATGTAATGTCGGGGTTTTTTAGTGCTTCTGCATATTTTCCAACATGTAAAAGTGCTGAATTTTTTCGCTCTTGCATATGTAATGTTGGAGCATTGTTTTTTAGCGCTTCTGCATCTCAAATCTTAAGTCACATGTAGAAGCTTTTTTTTTCACCACTTTTACATATGACATGTAAAAGCTCATTTTTTTAGTGCTCTTATACTCATGTGTCCTTCCCACATGCAAAAGAGTTGATTTTCACCGCTTTTACATATGACATTTAAAAGTGCTATTTTTCACCACCTTTGCATGAAATTACCAAGTCTTTCCCAAGATGTCGAAGCAATTTTTTTATCACTCTTGCACATTACATGTTGAGGTGTTGTTTTTTAGTGCTTTTACTCAAAATACAATTTCCTTCCAAAACATGCCAAAGCGCTATTTTTTAGCACTTTTACATCAAATACAAAATTTCCAAGTGTAAGGGTGTTGATTTTTAGCACCCTTGCACAAATTTCTGAAAATTTTACTAACACCCAGAAACTTCCAAAAATGCGTTCCAAGCTCCATTTCGCCCGCTTCACTCAATTTTTCTAGCTCCATTGATCACATCCACTTGCTATTGTTGGGATAAGGTGCCATTAACCTTGTAAATCCCAATATAGTATTTATTCCATTTATTATTTTTAATTTGTAATTACCCATAAGGGATGTATAAGTTTCACCAGCGGTTTGTTATAGAGTTACTTTTACTGCTCAAGGAATCTTGGTAAATAGTAAATGAGGTGAGGTGGAGAATCTAGGTGCCTATCTTAGGGAAATGTATTTTTGGGCTATTATGACGCATGTCATAAGTTTGTAAGAGCATCTATGACAACTTACAACTGTCATAAGGTGTAAGAGATTCTATGACAACATATGACAGCTATTATTGTCTTGTAAGTTCCTATTCTTGGTTCTAGGTGCCTATATTGGGAAGATGCCTATGACAAGTGTAAGGGAATATGTAAGAAGATGATTTTGGTGTATCCCAAGATAGAAATATTGGATTTTTTCCATCTCCCACGAATTCCTTTGGTGGGTACTCATTTTGTATAAATATGAGACTTGAGAGTGAAGTTTGAGAGGGAGAGAGAGATAGTAACAAGAGTAATAGGGTGCTGTAGGATTGAAGACTCAAGAGGAGATTGGAAGTGGATGTATTGTAATCTTGTTTGAAGATAATACAACTTGGGGCCTCTTTTCTTGGTGGAGTTTTTTCCTGCAAGGGTTTCTCCACGTAAACACTGTGTTATGAGTTTATTCTTCTATTCCATTGCTACCTTGTGTTGTGAAATCTTGCATTCTTATGTTGCTGATTTGTGCCTCTTTGTTGCTGCTATCTTATGGTGATGTTGTTGCTGTTATAAGTTCATCTAAGGTGGTTTTATCAAGCATGTTAGAGTCGCTGATTTTAGCATCATAAATAATTTGAATCTCTTCATGGTATTTCAAGGATTAAGAAAAGTTATTTACAGATTTGCATACAATTTTCAGATTTCTATATTGTAGTAGTCAAAACCTTGTATCTCACCAATTGGTATCATATCTTAATGATTTGGTGATTAACAATTGGATTAGAGATTGTTCGTTTATTCCAACAATTGGTATCAGAGCTTGTTCGTTTATTCCAACAGCTATTTTGTTCGCTTCCACTCTGTTCTTCTCCATCATCACATTTAAGCTTCCCAAACCCATGAAATTGCTCAGATTTACATCCAATATGCAGTGTCTTGAAATTTTGAGTAATTACATCTAAAGTGCAATACCCCATGCTAAAGCCTTAGTTTTTCCTACCTTTGCATCAAAATTGTTAAAGCCTACTCTTGCATACATTCTGATCTCTTGTGCCTAGATTCCATAGCAGTTTTGATCAAGTTCTTGCTTATCACCAAGTAAGAAGGCTTTGAAGTACAACCAAAAAGTTCTTCCCATGTTTCAGTTTTTCAAGGAAGTGTTCATCAATGGTTCAAGAAGAATTTGAAGACAAATCTTTCTTGATAGCTTCAACAAACAAAATGATGGATTTCCAGCTTGCTCTAGATTTAATAATTTTTCCTAAAATACATTGGAAAGCATTCAAATCTCATTGGAGGAGTCAATCTCAAGAATCCTCGTCATCTCCAAAGTACACTTAATGCCAGATAGTGATGAAGCACACGTCATCATGAAGTTTTCATGAAGAAAGATGTTGAAGAAGGCTAATTTTTTACTTAGATTAGATTTCCTAGCTTTAGAATTTTCATGCTTTATGTAGATAGGTTTTGACATTTTATATGTCATTTTGAAAAATGTAATTACATGTAAAACAAATATGTTCTCCTACATTTATGGACAACATTTTTGAATAAGTCAACTAGTTGGTTAGGATTTTCCTAGATTATCTCTCCTCTCCCATCTATAAATAAGAGAGGATTCTATTGTATTATGGATCTTTTTATCTTATGCAACGAAGTGTTGCCCAATTGTGAAGTAAATATTGAAAATTTGAGTTCATTTTTGTGAATCTATTTTTTATCAATAAATAAGTGAAGTTGCACACCAAAATTTGTGTTGGGAAAAATTATCTTGTTATTTGATTAAAATGATAGTGATCAGTAGTTGAGATTGAAAGAGCTTTTGAGTAAATTAGTGTAGACTTTGAGCTACACCCATTGCTTGAAATTGTGATATTATTGATACTATTGGTGAATTCTCTATAAGACCTTGAGCTTATATTTATTCATGTTGCTCGTGGGATTAATTGTGAAGTATATCAAAGTTTGTGTGCTTCTTTTACAACACTGGTTACTCTCTTGAAGGATTCATTATTGGAAACTATGGAACAATTTTGTGCCTTCGTGAGATTTTCTTATTTGTTACTTATCTTTATCATGCCAGTATTCCTAGGCTTTGCTTTGACAAGATAGGAATATTGGAATTATTGCTTAGTTTTAATTTGAAGTTCTATTGCATCTAGAAGTTAAAATTGTGAAACATTGTAAAACATATTCTCTGAAAAAAGAGAGAATCATGAATGTGACATACCCCCATATCATTAGTGTAGTTTACATTATTGTAAATATCTGATTAGTTTTCCTTAGTTTCAATAAGCAGTAAGAAGGGCATCTCCCTTTTATGAGAGGAGAGATTTTATCTCACATAACTGTGGTTGAAATTAAGGTTTTGTAATATGTTAAAAGGGATTACAAAACTTTCACCTAACATGCTTGGTTTGGATGCTCCCATACTAATGGCCATAGCTCCTATGGTCTTGGTAGCTAATGTTCAAAACTGGGATGCAAGACCATTAGATTATGCTGAGTATTTAGCTAATGATATCCACAATGCCCTCATTTCTATCAAGAATAAGGATGGAGTTATTCAATTTAGGCATTATTCACTATTTATGTACCTTATCTTGCATGAGGGGAAGAATATGAGAATCTGGAGTGAGCATCTAAGAATAAAGGCCATAGATGATGATGGAAACATCAAACCTATACAGATGTGGATAACAATATGGGAAGTAGATTTGTTAGATCACACTACTTGTATTTTGAAGAATACTTTATAAAACCTTTTTACAAATTTCTTGGTCAACCTTGTAATAGCTTTTCACCATAGATATAGAGATTTCTATGACCAAAAGACAATGATCAAAGAGGAAATTTCAACCATAATTTGGGGGACTGGTATGTATATGATGATTGCACAAAAATTAGGGTATTTGGTTTTGAAGGAGCCCTATTGTTGTTACTGAAAACATGTCCTAACAGGGTAGCATATTTGGAAATTGGACCAGGCAATTAGCCTATTCATATTTCCTGCACCTTAAGAGCTATAACAGGCAATCACTTATGTTGGATACTCTTTGCTTTGGAGAGTTTTCTATTGTTTTTGAGAAAGGGTATGAACTTATTGACTTGAAGCTTGAGCATTACAATTTTCCCAAGGGGAATGAAAGAAAGAAATTTGATCCTGAGAATTTCATAAACGATGTCAAAATAAACCAAAGGTTGAAAGTATATAATCACATACTTCTTGTAGAAGATGATTTAATTAGAAATTTTGATAAGCACCATGTGGTTAGAAGGATAAATTTGTATAATAGAGTCATAGTAGAAGAGGCTTAGAAAATGAATAATATTTCATCATACACAGACACCTTTTCTGAAATTGAGGACCCAACCATTGAAAAGATAGATAAATTGGTCTTACATGAAGCTAAATTGACTAGGGATGTACCGCCCTTCATGTTTAAAGAGAAAAGGAATTAGGATATTATGGGGATATAGGCTAAAATTGAAATCTCGTTGTGTCAATTCTCTCCACAACCTACACCATAGGTTAGCTTTTCTATTGAGACATCTATGGAAAGAGAAGGAGAAAAGGTGGATAATGAGGAGGAATGTTTGTAGGAAATTAAACTTGTTATTGAAGACTATGAGCCCCTACCAAAAAGGAATGTAGTCATAATAGAGTCCTTAGAGAAACTCTCAAATAATGTGAGACATCATGCTACCTAAAGGTTTATTTCCAATGATTCTTTTGTCAAAACCATAGAATTTAAGTCATTTTTTTATGAGTACATAGGTAAATTAATTAGAGAGAAGATCAAGGATATCACTTCTAAAAAGGAAATCAAATCTTTAAAAGAGTTGCAGAACAAGTGGATAAGGAAATGGAAGACATCACCCTGGTGAAAGGAAGGAAATTGCTAGAAAAAGTAGGGGTTATGCTTCTCTTTGGGTGGGATATGAGCTATACTATTGTATTTGATAGCTTCTGAAGAAGTAAAAATAAGACCCTACAACTAAGCACAAAAGGAGTGGATAGAATCTACACTGAGTCGGGGTACAATCCTGATAATGCAACTTTGCTAATTTGGGCCCTATATCCACTAGATAAAAGACCTACAATTATTGATGAGCTTGACAAGGTATTTGGCCATTTTCTTGTGTAAAGGGTTGGGGATAGTGATCCTATTGAAACTGTAGAGTTAAATTTGTTTCTAAGTTCACCAAAGATCGATTGAAAAGTTGTTGAAAGATAACAAAAGGTATATGATTGAAAATGAGAACCTAAGGTAAGAAATAGCCAACTATATGGAAAAATTTCCATCCTCCTCAAATACTTATTCCCCATTGTTTGATAATGATAACCAAGTATTGGAAGCTATGCCTAAAAGTACATATTGGAGGCATAAGGCTGAGAGACTCCAAAATAAATATGATAAATTGGAAGCAGAAATGAGATCCACCAAATTCAACATTATTTCATAATTGATAAAGAAAAGGTTTGAAAAACTACTTGAGAAGGCTAATAGAATATGGACAATTCACACTAGAACGTATGCTACTTTTCAGGATCATAAAATATTACATCTCAAAATGGTGGAGAAAAAGGAAGAATCAACAGCTAAAGGAAATGTTGATGACCAAGTGTTCAGAACCTATGATGAGTTGATTGATATGCATGATAAGTTTTGTATTGTACTGATAGAAGAACTTGGTGATTTCAATCAACCACTGGATATGTCTTTGCCTAATTTCTTTAACAACAAAGGTGATCTAAAGGAATAGAGAATATGGAAAGATGAATTGGCTCAATTGTTACCATTAGCTCTCGACCTAGTGAATGCCAAATAAATGGTGGTAGAGAACACACATTTACAGTTAAAGCATATATCCACCTTAGATTTTGTCATGAATGATATAATCACCAATGCTAACAAACATGACAATGAGAGATATAATGCACACCTTTCCAAGTTGAACCTACTCATTGCATGGAAATGTAAGGACAAAGAGCCTCATTGAAGTCACCTAGCATTGGAGACACTATAATATGGAGAGGACCTTGCTAGATCCAAGAGATCACGGGTACCTTATGAAGATTAACAGATTGTGGTGTATCACAAATGCTTCAGACTTCATTGTTTATTTCCTATCTTTGTTAATTGCATCGTTAATGTTTTAGTAAACAAAAGATAATTGAAGGGACACTTTTTGAGATGTAATGGTCTGAAGCTTGTTGCTTCCTGTATATATAGGGAAACCAAGACCGAATTTGGAGGATCATCATATAGCCATTATAGAATAGAATGCATGAAAAAGACTTCTAATATATTGTAGAATCTTTTGAAGTAATCAATTGAGAAGAGAATTTAACTTGGTGGCCAAAATTATGGTGTTCAATTGTTTGTTGATATTAATTCATAGATGTTATCTTGTTATCTCTAGAGTGGTCTTTCCTTCTTATTCAAATTGAATGTATCAAGCATACGTCTAATTTTTCAAGAAACATTTTCTACCTCTGTGTGATTCATTTTGATTGGTTTCTCTAGAGAGAATTAAAAATCCTTTTGTGTGATTCATTTCAACTAGTTTCTGCAAGAATTAAAATCCTTTTGAATAAGTCATATTAATTGGTTTCCTTCAAGAAAGAATAAAATCCACTCAAATAATCATAGTAACCTGGGGAGATATCACTGGGATTTATAAGAAGAGTCTGGTAACTAATAATCTTGCATGTTTATATAAGGAATAAACATCTAAAAGTGCCCAAAAAATTGAGTTAAGCCAGGAGGATACACATATCATATACATCTTGACTCCATTACCCAATAGAAGGAACTAATCCACCTTAATTATTAAACAATACTTTATAAGACATGATTCATACACTTTGATTTAAAACATTAAGAGTAGGAGTAGTTGTTAGTTTAGTATCTATTTCACATTTACATGCCAGTGGGGAATAGATTGTCAAAGTTAAAGAGTACACAAAATCTCTAAATTCATAATTTGATTTATTGTCAAAGGTACACCTGCCTCTAGGTCTAGCAAAACTTGAAGAGAAGGGAATCCTAACCATACTGATTAGCTCTGTTCATTGGCCAAAACATTGTTAAACCTGACCATAGATCCTGGCATATTCTTAGGGTTTGCAATTTGCAATTTTGGGAATCAATTCACGAGCAACTCTGCTGGGGATAGCCTAGCAAAACGTGGGTCCAAACCACTTCATCATAGAGTCACTAAAGTATTGCATTGTGTAAATTAACCTTCACATAACTAAGTAGGGGATCCTGCTAGGGATGAACCAAGGATAATCTATTTCAAACCTCAAAACTGAAATAATACCAATTTTCTCCCTTTTCAAAAAAGTAGGTGGAGGCTCTACTAAATAATTCTAAAATTATTGTATGAGTGGGAAATTAAAATATATATAAGAGAGGTTGAATCCTAGGTATCAAAGTATCATAGTCTCTCACAAAATGGATGGAAGAAGGTCATTACATCAAAACAACCAATCAAGTAAAGATAAAAGATGGACAGATGGAAAAAAGGATAGTTCAAGATCTCCTCCTATTCAAAGACAAATACTAAAGGGCCCTCTGCAAACACAACTACAAATAAGGAGTAAAAAAAATCAACAAAATGAGAAAAAAATATCATAGAACATCAATTCAGTATATAAAACTCACCTATAGATAAAATACACAATGGGAGAATTTTTTATCAAGAAACCTCAAAGTCAAACTAAGAATTGTATTTTATACAATACTTTCCTTAATTTTGAACCTAACCCTCAAAGGATGAGTGAGTTTGAGGCACAACTTGAACAAGAAAGGAAATGCAATGAAGCACAAATGAATTATGAGGAAAGGATAGCTCAAGAGTATACAAAAAATCCAACTAGTTGCACATCATGAATGGTATGTTTCATAGAAGCCCATGACAGTCCTACCACAATAAAATAATTGACTAATCAAGAATTAAAACATGGTGATAGAAGAGATGGAAGAGAAATTTGAGAGGAAATAACTGTTAAAACGTAAAGAGGAATTGGCTTGAAAGTTGCTCCAAGCCAATGCTCAACCTCCAACCAATGGGTGACAATATGTGCCTCCCCATCACCGGGTGGGATCTCCAAATACAAAGGAATCTTAAATACCACTTCATATAATAGGAGGAAAGATTGGTAGAGCTCAACATACTCACCATCTACAACATAATGCTTCAGCACCACTCACCTCAAACTCAGGAGGGAATACATATTAGTTCCCATTGGCCAGTAAGTGGTGAATAGTCAAAATCAAGGATTCAATCAGTATCAACAACATACTCAAAGAAGTACCGATCCTCCTATAAATCATAACCATGGTATGCAACAAGAAACATACCATCAATAACAAGGTCCCCAATACCAATAGTATTAGCCTCACCAGGGGAAAAGTCCACCTATGAGAGGACCTATCTACATAGATAGATACATGATACTCGACTTTAGTGTTATTCAGGGATACCCGAATGCCATCAACAATGAAATGAGAAATGCAGTTCCAAAATTCTCTAGGAACAATTCTATCTTGGGGGAAAATCATATAAATTAATTTGAGACAGTCATTATTTCTTTTGATATTCAAGAAGAAGATATCTCAATGAAACTATCTATGCAATCATTGATAGAGGATACAAGAGACTGGTATAAAATTTTACCTAATGCTTGTATTAGTTCTTGGTCAAAATTCAAAAGAAAATTTAGGGAGTAGTATGGGGATCATTTAGATCTAAAGTTTTCCTTACATGAACTAATGAATATTCAAAAAAGTTACAATGAAGCAATCAATTGCTTTAACACTAGATTTAATGAGTTATTGAACAAAATTCCACACCATTTGAAACCTACAAACCCCATGTGCTTGGTGTCTTGCTTAAATTCATTTGATCCAAAGATGATTTATGAGTTTAGAATGAGAAATCCTCTTACCCTAGATGAGGCATTTAAAGCTGCTATAAATATAGAAAATAATAGAAGGGATCCAAGGAAGATACACAGAAGAGATGATGTTAGGTTAGTACAAAACACAGGCACCAATCAACATAAGCAACATAATCAATACAAGAATGAAAGACCAAGGTTACATGATATTCCCTATAAGACAAAATAGAAGGATGTAATACCAATCATCGATGATCAAAGGAAAAAAATAGGTAAGGAAACCCCAGATCCATTAAAGAGGCATGGGTCCAATGTGGTGGAAAATACTCCATGGTGTGTGCCCAGTAATTTACCCCATGCTCTTGAATATTGCATAGTTGCACAGTCAGTTCAGGGAGATGAGATGCAATATGAGCAAGAAAAGGTGGATCACATGGTAAATATGATGGAATCTAGACCTTATAAAGTCCAAGAAGAATACTTGTCTTCAGAAGAAGAGGGATTTGAATATGATGTGAACAATTAGAAGTATAATGTTCACATGGGCCAACAAGAAATATTTTCAGATCAAGAAGATGGCAGTGTAGAAGGTTATTAGTTTAGTGCCCCTAGAAAGAAAACAAAACAAACCCTATTAAGGAAACCAATTGAAGAATAGATAAGAGCTCTTACAATGGCTGTTGTGGCAGAGGACAAAAGTAATTATAACCTAAGGAATAGAACAATAAATACATATTAGGGAACACCAAGGGGCTTATTCATAAAAGATCAACAAAAGCATAAGAAAGACACTATAGATAACCAAAAGAGAGGTGAAAAGGAAAGAAATCAGAAAACTATACCAAAGGGAGAAATAAAAATTGATCAGGATAAGATGAGGGACACTTCTAAGTAACAAACTGAGGAGAAAAGCTACACTATAGCAAAAAAGGCAAAACAATTGGTGATTTCCCCCTCATTTGACATAGCACAATCATCATCTCAGATCAAGATGTCAGTACCACTACTAGAAATGATGAGGGTGGATGAATATAGGGATAGTGCCCTCAAACTGATCTCAAATGTTTCCAACAAGCAGCAAAACTAGAACAAAAATAAAGATAAATCAGAAAAAAGTGAAACCAAGGTAAATAATGTTGGACAAGAGATCATAGAGACACTTGAGGTTTATCTTGGTGACACCTTGACAAAGAATCCTTCTCAGGTAGATCCATTATATACTACATTATTGATCAACAATAAAATGGTGAAAATTTGCATGATTGACTCAGGAGCAGCAATAAATATCATGCCTATGGGGATCATGAAAGAATTAGACCTATGGGTGGATACTACATATGGGAAGTGTTATGCAATGGACAATAGATTTGTCCCAGTTTTTGGAGTCATGTGGAATGCAAAATTGAAGTTAGCTACCTATCTTGAAGCCACCTACAAAACTAATATCATTGTAGTAGACACCCCTCCATATTATGGCATGTTATTATCCAGACAGTGGACTATTGCAGTTGGGGAAAATTTCCAATTAGACTTGTCATATGCAATAATACCAGTTAATGGAAAAGAGGTCAAGTTATATAAAGAACCACGATTTGAACAAATAATAGAGAACATTGATCCAAATCAACTGAACTGCTTTTGTGATGTAGATCTTGGAAGCTTCAAAATTGCGCATTCATGACCTAAGTTACAAAACATAGATCCAATTAATAAGGAAGCTCAATTTGATGAACAAGGTGTTTGGAAAATGCATTTCAATGGTGCTTGTGGCAAGGGTGAAAATGGAGTGGGAATAGTGTTTATCTCACCAACTGGCAAAACATTCAAATACGCATTCTTACTAACATTTGAATGCACTAACAACATAGCTGAATATGAGGCATTTTTGTTCAGCCTGATATTGCCACAAGGTATGGAATAAAATTACTAGCAATATATGGAGACTCTGAATTAGTTGTCTCATAGGCCAGAGAAAAGTATTCATCATAAAATAAAAGGCTTTTAAGCAATACAAACATGTTGTTTGGGACACCATAGAACTTTTCGATGCATTCTCAATAGATTGGGTGGAAAGTTCTAAAAATATAACGGTGGTCTTCTTGGAAAATATTGCTCTGAAAAGGGATGATATTACATTGGCACGTATAACTGAGGTAGAATTCAAGACTAAACCCACAATCCCTAATAATATTTATAATTGGAAAGTATTCAATGATGATGAAGACTTAATTAAGTTTCTCCATTGCATAGATCAATATGAATCTCAAGAAATAAATTTTAATGCATTTGTTGAGGAGGTAGATGGTAAAGAAACTATCTTTGGGTAAGAAGTGGTGCAACTTAGAACAAACAAAATACCAAAAGGCCTTGTAGCCTTGGAGAGAGTATTTGATGGACATGACAGATTTAATTTTAAGCCCACACCTATTAAACATGAAGACATTGAAGAAATCAACCTTGGGACTGAGATGAACCCTAAGAAGGTATACATTGGTAAAATATTCAGCCCAAAAATTAGAGAAATGCTTATAACTTTGCTTAGAAAGTATAAGCATGTGTTTGCATGGTCATATGATGACCTAAAATCATACAATGAAGACCTCTTCCAACATGAAATTTCATTGAAACATGATGCCAAACCTTTTAGACAAAAATAAAGGCCCATAAGCCCCACACTAGAACCAAAGATGCAAGAAGAGCTTATGAAGCTTAGAGATGGTGGAATTATCAAACCCATTAGATATTCTTCTTGAGTCTCAAACTTGGTATTGGTAATTAAGAAAAATAGAGACATAAGGTTATATGTGGACTTTAATAGCTTAAATATTTCATCACTCAAAGAAAATTATCCTCTCCCAAACATGGAGGCAATGTTGCAAAGGGTGATAAGTTGTGTTTTCTTTTCTATGGTGGATGGATTTTCTGGTTACAACCAAGTGAAAATAAAAGAATCAAAGCAGTACAAGATTGCCTTCACCACACCCTAGGGTACATATGTCTATGTGAGAATTCCCTTTGGCCTCACAAACACAGGTGCTACATTCCAAAGGGCCATGGATGTAGCTTTTTCCAATTTGATCAATACCATACTAGTGGTTTACCAAGATGACTTGACTGCATATTCAAAAAGGGTAGAAGATCATTGTGAACATTTAGAAAGAATATTTATTAAGGCCCTTGAATATGGTATATCTTTAAACCCAAACAAATGCCATTTTTCTATGACTGAAGAAAAAATATTGGGGCACATAGTCTCAAAAGATGGAGTAGGGATTGATACTGAAAGAGTGGATGTCATTGATAAAATTCCCATCCCAAAAAAAGTGAAGGCTATTCAGTCTTTCTTTGGGAAAATAAATTTTTTTAGGAGATTCATCTCAAACTTTGTTGAAATTGTAAAACCTATCTCAAAGATGTTAAAGAAGGGCTCAAAAGTTGACTGGACAACTATAGCTATTGATGCATTTATATCAATTAAGAGAGCAATGAAAGAATCCCCTGCATTAAAATCTTCTGATTTCAACCAACCATTTCAAATCTTTTATTTTTCATCCTTTCATATAGTTGCAGCTGTAATGTTACAAAAGACTGAGGAAGGATACGAACAACCCATATCAATCTTTCATAAATCACTCCAAGGGGTAGAATTGAAGTATGATATCACTTAAAAACAAGCTTATTCTCTTGTAAAAGTAGTTAAAGCATTCAAACCTTATCTAGTGGGAGCACAAGTAATAGCATATGTGCCAAATGTTGTAGTTAAATATGTGTTTATACAAACTAAGGCCACAGGAAGGAGGTGTAGATGGATAAACTGAATTCAAGAATTCAATATTGATATCAAAATTACAAAATTAGTAAGAAGACAAGGATTAACCAAGTTAATGGTTGAATCCTATTTGGAAGCTACACAAGTTTACAATGTGGGTGAGGAAGATAAAATGGTTTCAAGTATTGAACATAAACCATGGTACACTGATATAGTATACTATCTCAAATATATGAAGTGTCCTAAAAATTTGAGTAACAATTAGAAAAGAACTTTAAAACTCCAAGCATCAAAGTATGTGTTCATAAATGGAGATCTCTATTGGAAGAACAAGGATGGTATCCTTTTTCTATGTTTGGATGAAAACAAGCTAAATACACATTGAAAGAAGTGCATAAAGGAGTATGTGGGGGACATTTCTCAACAAAAACCACTACACACAAAATAATAAGGGCAGGTTATTACTGGTCTAAAATATTTAATGATGCTCATAGATATGTAAGAAAATGTGAAGCATGTCAAAAGTTTTTTGGAAAAATGAATTACCATGGAGCTTTGCCATTAAGACCTATGAAAGTTGAAGCCCCATTCCATTAATGGGGGATTGATTTTATATGGGAAATCACAGATAAATATAGTGGTGGACATAAATGGATCCTGGTGGCCACTGATTATTTTACAAAATGGATAGAAGCAATACCAACAAAACAAGCCACCAATAAAGTTGTGATTAATTTCATACTGGAAAACATCATCATTGTTGGAAACTCAAGGGTAAACAACTGAGGGGGGGTGAATCAATTTTCACCAAATTTCAAACTTATTCAACTTATTTGCCTTATTCTTAGATTAGAACATTAATCATGAAAGCATAAATGAACAACACATCAAAATGACACATAACACCAGATTTTTATGTGGAAACCCTAGTAGGGGAAAAACCATGGTGGAGGTCAGTCCACAAGATTACACCCTGTTAAAAGTATAAGAGAATATAAATGGGGAATGCACATTCATTCATGCACATTGCCTAGAGCTCACTACTCAAATACAAAATAGGCTTACTACCCAAAGGAAGACACACTGTCTTACAAAAGGTTTTGATTAAATCCATCAGACTTTGAATTGAGAAAAGTAGCATCTACTAATGCCTGGTTACAATTTCGGCTAAGCACATGAACACTTCTTAACTCTTCTTTACTCTTCTTCACTCTTCTTCTTTCTTTACTCTTCCTTTGAATGATTTGAACTTTATCCACACACATGACTCTTATACTTAGCACACACACACATACATTCCTTTAAATGATAAAACAATCACTCTTATATATCTGCAACAAGAAATTACATCACTATAAGTTGACTCCAAAGAAATAATAAAATGAATATAAACAGTCGGCCTAAATCAATAAAGATTATTCATACGAATCAACCAAGGTTAGCCATGACATAGTGAATACCAAAAATAACATCCTCAAACATGAACCACTTCAATTAATTACTCCTCGAAGATCCACAACACACTTCAACACCTTGTCGGCCAAGAACATGAAAAACATGAACATGGAAGAGAAAATATCAGATCATGAGCACAATGATCAATGTAGACGTGCAACACAAATAGAGAATGAACTAGAAACATCCAAAAGCATCATGAAACATAAGAGAAGCATCCACAACAATTGAACTTACTGGAATCACATGGTCTTCATTCAGGAACACAAACTGAAGTAACATAAAATCGATTAGAATACAAATCTTCATAACTCGATCAAATCTTCGCGTGGATCTCAGAAACTTGATGTGGATAAACTAGATATACTCAAAAAGAAACATGTTATTCCACAACCTCTGAACAACAACGTACTGATCACACCAACAAAAAGAACTTCACTTCACCACTGACAATATGTAGCACTTCTTATTACAATTTTCTCAATATCCTCGACATATACAACTTCTAATGCAACAATGCTAATAGTGTTGACATCAATGAAAACCACATATCAGAAACACAACACAACATCCAACAATCTCCCCCTTTGGAATTGATGGCAACACATGATGTGAAAAATACCATCAACACAACTACGCTTACTCCCCCTTAGGTTTTGATTCTTCTTTCCTCAACTCTTCTCCCCACAAAGATTTTTCGCATTGCTCTTCTCCCCCTTTGATATCAATGGCAAATATTTCTTCTATACAAGCTCTGAATCACATATATGAGCACCTAAACCTTTGAAAATTTGACTACTCACCCTGAGTAGCAAGCACCACAACATCAATCTGGATCAAAATATGATAATGAAATGCACGAATTGATGCAAATCAATGCATCCTTAGTTCTGATTAGAAGGGGTAATCACCCCTAACTTCCCTTTGAGATAATCAAAAGTATCCTTAGGCAACAACTAGGTAAATATGTTTGTAACTTGCTCCTTAGTAGGCACATACTCCAATCTAACTTCGTTTTCACTTAATTTCTCTCTAAAAAAGTGAAACTTAATAGTTATATGCTTGGTCTTGGAATGCAACACCAGATTCTTAGAAATGCTAATAGCACTTGAGTTATCACAGAATATAACAATAGGCTCATCATACACAACTTTGATATCCTTCAACATCTGTTTCATTCACAATACTTGAGTATAATTATTAGCAGCAACAATGTATTATGCATTTGTAGTAGATAAATAAATAACATTTTGCTTTTTGCTTAACCATGAAATCAACTTCTTTCCCAAGAAAAATGCTCCACCACTAGTAATTTTCCTATCATTCACATCTCCTTCCCAATCAACATCAGTAAAGGCACTCAAAGTAAGATCATCATCTTTAGGATACCATAAACCAAAATCAATTGTTCCCTTCAAGTATTTAAAAATCCTCTTCACAACAGTCACATGAGATTCTTTAGGATCAGCTTGAAATGTAGCAACAATACATACATCATTCATGATATTAGGCCTAGTTTGAGTCAAATAAAGCAATCCACCAATCATTGATCTATATCTAGTCTAATTTTCCTTCAGATAATCATCATCAATTGTCAACTTGCATCCGGTCACCATAGGTGTACCAACTGGCTTTGAATCTTCCATACCAAATTTCTTCAGCAATTCTTCCACATACTTGGACTGAGATATAAAGATCCCTTTATCTAACTGAGTAATTTGCAACCCCAAGAAGAATTTCATCTCTCCAATCATTGACATATCAAACTCATTCTGCATCTCATTAGAAAACTTCATACACAAGCTATCATCTCCTCTAAATATGATATCATCAATAAAAACTTCCACAATCAAATATTTATCATCATTCTTGAAATACAGATTACTATCAACAGTACCTTTGTTAAATCCAAGCTTCACCAAGTACTTATCCAATCTAGCATACCATGCTCTAGGGCTTGTTTGAGTCCATACAATGATTTCTTCAATCGACAAACCATATCTCCCTAATTAGTCAACTGGAATCCATCAGGTTGTTCAACATACACTTCTTCTTCCAATTCGCAATTTAGAAAAGTAGACTTGACATCCATTTGATAAACTTTGTAGTCTTTGTAAGCAACATAAGCAAGAAACAATCTCACAACTTCAATTCTAGCAACATGGGCAAAGGTTTCTTCAAAATCAATACCTTCCATCTGTGAATATCCCTTACATACTAGTCTTGCTTTGTTTCTAACCACTTCACCTTGTTCATTCAGTTTGTTTCTAAAGACCTATTTAGTTCCAATTACATTCTTATCTTTAGGTCTAGGAACAAGAATCCATGTATCATTCTTTTCAATTTGTTGTAGTTCCTCTTTAATTGCTTCAACCCAATGTTCATCTTTGCATGCTTCATTCGCATTGTTAGGCTCAGTCTTTGAAATCAAACAGTATTCTTCTGCAATCTTTCTCCTAGTCTGGACACCTTTGTTCTTATCACAAATAATTTGATCTTCTGAATGATTCAACCTTACATACCTTAGAGTCTTCTTAGAATGTTCTTCAACTTCAGGCTCTTCTGATCTCTCTTTTGTTCTTCTGAAAGTTCCTCCTTCCTCTTGATCTTCTTGATTCGTCAGAATGATTTGAACTTGACTTGAGTTTTGACCTTTGTTTGTACTGTCATTTTGAACATCAAAATCATATCCACAGGTTCTCGATAGTGTACCAAAGTCTTCATCGACCTTAACATTTACACTTTCAACCATTTTCTTCAATCTGTTATTGTAACACCGGTAGGCCTTACTTTTAGTAGCATAACCCAGAAAGATTCCTTCATCACTCCTAGCATCAAAATTTCCTATTTCTTCATCTCCTTTGATATAACACTTGCTTCCAAAGATCTTGAAATATCTAATAGTAGGTTTTTGACCATTCCATAGCTCAAAAGGAGTCTTACCAGTATCACCTTTGATTTGTACCTGGTTAAGTGTGTACACAACAGTACTCATAGCTTCTCTCTAGTAGATATGAGGTACATTTCCTTCCAACATCATGGTTCTAACAACATCTAGAACTGTTCTATTCCTCCTTTCCATAACTCCATTTTGTTGAGGGGTCTTCGGTGCAGATAACTCTCTCTTTATTTCATGCTCTTCACAAAAAGAATTAAACTCACTGGAAGTGAATTCACCATGTCTATCTAATCTCAGACATTTAATCTTCAAACTTGTCTCTGTCTCAACCATAGCCTTAAATATCTTGAACTTTTCTAGAGCTTCATATTTCTCCCTTAAGAAAGTAGCCCACATCATCCTTGAATAGTCATCAATAAGTATCATTAAATACTTGTATCCTTGTAAACTTCTAGTTCTAGCAGGACCACACAAATTAATATGCACAAGATCCAACAATCCATTTGAATTTTTCTATTTACTTTGAAATGAAATTCTTGTGTCCTTTCCTAACTGACATTCTTTGCATATGGCATTAGTAGGTTTCATCAGCTTAGGAAGATCTCTCATAGCCTTAGTGGAACTTATCTTGACAATATTATCAAAGTTAACATGACACATTCTCCTATGCGACAACTATCTTTCATCAATTTGAGCAATCAAACAACTTTTACTAGCAGTACTCAGGTGGAAAATATTACCTTTTGTTTTTGTACCCAATGCAATCACATTTCCAGAATTTCCCAATATTTTGCACTTACCATCCATGAACTAAATATTGTTTCCCTTATCAACCATTTGTTAAACACTTAAAAGATTATGCTTCAAACCTTCAACATACAAGACATCATCAGTATTATGCTTACCATCAATAGAAATGCATCCTGTTCCATGGATCACACCAGCTGTATTATCACCAAATCTCACAACACCACCATCATACTTTTCCAAATTCACAAACTTACTTTTATCTCTTGTCATATGATGAGAACAACCACTGTCAATTACCCATTCATCTTTCTCTTCAACTCGAGCAGCTAGGGCTTTCTCCACATTTGTACAACTAGTAGATTTAGTAGACACATGATTATTTTCCTTGATAGCAATAAACACAAATTCATCTTCACTTGCATTTCCTTTGTCAGATTCATCATCTGTCACACCTTCATCAATAGCATAGTAACACTTCTTTTGGAATCTAGGATTGTTAAATCTTGGCTTGGAAACTCACTCAGGACACCTTGATGCAAAATGACCTATCTTATTACAAGAGAAACATTTAATAGGTAGCTTTCCTTTATACTTACCTTGTCCTTTGGCTTCTCTTTTCACAATCAATGCTTCAAGTTCTTCAAGCTCTCTTTTTCTTCATCGAGTTGTCTCATTTCATCCTCATACTTGAATGTATTTATAGATGAACTTTCACCCAGATCATATCTCTATCTATCTATTCTAGAAGTAGTGGCCTTGAATGCAGATTCAACATTAGGAAGTGCGTCACCAAATTCACTCAACTCAAAAGCAATAGGCTTACCAATCAACATATCTCTGGTAACATTAGTTATAGTCCAAATCTCTTCAATAGCACTAGCCTTGACTTTGTAAGAATTAGGCAAGGATCTAAGCACTTTAGCAACAATTTTTTATTCATCTATCTGTCCACTAGCACATCTGATACTACACACAAGTTCATTCACTCTTTGCATGAAAGTAGTAACATTTTCATCATCACCCATTTTCAACTTTTCATATTTCCCTTTCAGACTTTGTAGCTTAGAAATCTTCACATTAGCATCATCTTCATACAAGGTTTCCAACTTTTTCCAGGTCTCATAAGTAGTCTTCAAATTCATCACATTTGTCATCTCAGTATCAATGAAAGAACTCAACAACACCTCCTTAGCCTTGATATTATACTCAACATCCTTGATCTCAGCAGAAGTAGTAGGACCATTCAATGGAATAACATATAAAAATGCTCCAGTAGGGTTCACCAATGCATCTTAGATGGCACTCCATTTGAGTCTTCCATAAAGAATAATCTGTTCGATCAAATCTAAGACTATACTTCTTATAAGTTGCCATCCCATATCACCTCAAGTCGTTAAACTTCTTCCAAGGAACCACAAAATTTGATACCAATTGTTGGAAACTCAAGGACAGACAACTGAGAGGGGGGGTTAATCAGTTGGATCACCAAATTTCAAACTTATTCAACTTATTTTCCTTATTCTTAGATCAGAACATTAATCATGAAAGCATAAATGAACAACACATCAGAATCACACATAACACCAATATTTTTATGTGGAAACTCTGTTAGGGGAAAAACCACGGTGGAGGTCAGTCCACAAGATTATACCCTGTTAAAAGTATAAGAGAATATAAATGGGGAATGCACATGCATTTAGGCACACTGCTTAGAGCTCACTTCTCAAATACAAAATAGGCTTACTTCCCAAAGGAAGACACACTGTCTTACAAGAAGGTTTTGATTAAATGCATTAGACTTTGAACTAAGAAAAGTAGCATCTGCTAATGCCTGGTTACAGTTCCGGTTAAGCACATGAACACTTCTTCACTCTTCTTTACTCTTCTTCACTCTTCTTCTTTCTCTACTCTTCCTTCAAATGATTTGAAATTTATTCACACAAAAACACATACATGCCTTCAAGTGATAAAACAATCACTCTTATATATCCGCGACAAGAAATTGTATCGCTATAAGTTGGCTCCAAAGAAATAATAAAATGAATATAAATAGTCGGCCCAAATCAATAAAGATTATTCATGCAAATCAACCAAGGTCGACCACAACATAGTGAAGACTAAAAATAACATCCTCAAACAAGAACCACTTCAATTAATTATTCCTCGAAGATCCACAACACAATTCAACACCTTGTCGGCTAAGAACATGAAAAACATGTACACACAAGAGAAAATCTTAGATCACGAGCACAACTATCAATACAGACATGCAACACAGATAGAGCATGGACTAGAAACATCTACAAGCATCATGAAACATCAGAGAAGCATCCACAACAACTGAACTTACTAGAATCTCATGATCTTCATTTAGGAACACAAACTGAAGTAACAAAAAAAATGTCAGAATACAAATCTTCATAACTCGATCAAATCTTCACGCAGATCTCTGAAACTTGATGTGTATAAACTAGATATACTCAACAAGAAACCCTTTAGTCCACAAACTCTGAACAACAATGTACTGATGACATCGACAGAAAGAACCTCACTTCACCACTGATAACCTATAGCACTTCTTATTACAATTTTCTCAATATCCTTGACATATACAACTTCTAATGCAACAATGCTAATAGTGTTGACATCAATGACAACCACATATCAACAACACAACACAACATCCAACAATCACTAGATTCAGGGTTCCTATTAGACTAATCACAGATAATGGCATGCACTTCAGGTCAGATGAATTCAAGATTTTTTTTGAATCATATGGCATAGTGATTTCATATGCCTCACCATATCATTCTCAAGTAAACGGACATGAAAAATATAGAAAAAAGAGCATCATAAAGATAATCAAAAGGATGCTAGATAATAACAAGAAAGCATGGGATTCCAAATTAAGACTAGAATTGTGGGTAGATAGAATTACCATAAAGAAGGCTACTGAAAAATCCCCTTTTGAATTGGTGTATGGAGCCCAAGCTAGACTCCCAATGCATAACCTCTTACCAGTCTACAAGTTCATCTTACAAGAGGATATGGATATCCTTGAACCTATGGAAGAGAGGATGGAACTGTTGTGAAAACATTGTTTTTCTTTCGAAAAGGATAATTTCATTAAATCCTTTGTATGAAATATTTATGTGATTGAACTATTTAGGTCTAGTTGTGCAGATAAAATCTTTGAAAGGTCCTTGTAAATTAGTTTGCAATTTTATCATCTTTTAGGTGCATCACCATCATTTAAGTTCAGTTTTTTATTCCTTTTAGCCTTCTATCCCTTTTCCTAGTTCATTGCAAATCAAAGGGGGAACCAGCCCATAATTTGGAGATTCACTTTTATTATGAGCAACCCATAGGCTTGAAATTGTTTCCATGTTACATGGGATTGTTGAGCCTTAATATTTAATTACATTGTTGATTTTGTCTATAATCATGCAAAAAGTATAAGTGAAGTGCTTTTTCACTGTAATATGTAATATTATCCTATTTTCAATTGTCGTTCACATAAAAGAACATGCCTTAGTGTCAAAATCAAATGATAATATTAAAGGCAATATTATCATCCCCAAATTCACGACTCCCTAATGGTGATTAGGTATTTTGACATAATATGTCAAGACCATGGCAATGATTTGAAATGCTTTTTTACTTGTAAAACATTAGTTAAAAATCCCATCGTATTAGGGTGAGAAAAAAGAATTGAACCCTAAATTGTTCCTCATTTTGCACTTTGCTTCTTACTATAGAAAATATGTTGCGTCACAATTGAGTAGGGTTTGAGCTTGAAGCACTCATTTCATGTCAATTTTTCATCATTTTCCTATTGTTTCTAGTGATTTTTTGAGGGATTCCATAGGATAAATGCATGGTAGGTGTTTTTATGTGACAAATATGAGATTTTCTCCCATTTCAAAGGGAATTCTTCATTCCAAGTCGCAACTGTAGCATTCTTTTTTGATGCTTTTTCTACTGTTGATGCCTTACTTTACCTTGGGCCACCATTAATGAGCTTGATTTGAGCCTCTGGAGATTTCATGAAGTCTCCACCATGATTTCTTTTTGAATGTCTTCTTTCACAAGAAATAAGGGGTAAGATATTCTCCATGTAATTTGCATCTTCTTTATCATTTAATGTATAATTTTCTCTAATAGAGCCTCCTAGTGAACAAAATAAAGGAATTTTTTTTCTTTCCCACAATAGGCACTTACTTCATCTAGGCATTTGATTTTCTCATTGCATTGCTAAAGCCATGGGCATTCTTCATTCCTTTCTATGTATAATGCTTTTGAAATATGGAAAAAGACATGGGTCATTTTATTTGCAAGGAAAAATGAAGGGCTTTGAAAATGGTTGAGGGCATAAATTCTAAAAACATTAATAAGCCATGACCTCCATTGTATCATTCTGGGTTTGCTTCATTTGCATAAGAAATGGAGGGTTTCATTATATGCACAAAATGGGGTTTACTTTCATTTCATTTTGTATTCTAGGTTTTCTCTCCCCAAACTCCAAACCCTACTTAGTGGTGGTGCAACATGTTTTCTCCAGTAAGAAGCAAAGTGTAAAATGAGGAACAATTAGGGTTTGATTCTTTTTGCTCACCATAATCCGATGGGATTTTTAACTCATTTTTTACAAGTAAAAAATCATTTCAAATTATTGCCATGGTCTTGACTTATTAAGTCAAAAGACCTAATCACCATTAGGGAGCCATGAGTTTTGGGATGATAATATTTCCTTTAATATTATCATTTGATTTTGAAACTAAGGCATGTGCTTTTGTGAGAATGACAGTTGAAAATAGGATATTATTACATGTTATAGGGAAAAATCACTTCACTTATACTTTTTGCATGATTATAGACAAAATCAACAATGTAATTAAATATTAAAGGTAATATTACCTTAATATTTAACATGTAATTTGCAAAAGGAAGAAAAAACACATATTAAATATTAAAATAATCACCTTGATTATTTTTAATATTTAATCATATAGTTACCTTTTCCAAAATCATGCAAGAAAAACAAGTGAAGTGAATTGAGGATCTAGTCATGCAAAGACAAAATGGAGCAAATGGTAGAGATTTTTGAGACATAACTGTAGTTTCACATCAATTTTTGCGATATTTCGATCTTGCACATTGAGGGGATGAGTTTGCAACATTCAAAGTTCATTTTTCTTTAGTTGTGGGCCCTCTTTTCGAGGCTTTTCTTAATTGATCGTGAGAGGATATTTTTGAGATATTTTTCACTTTCAGTTGACTTTCAGTTCCACCTCTTGGCGCCTTGGACTTACCATCTCTTCTATATAATACTTAGTCTTTTTGCTTAGTTCTTGTTTTCTGCCTTTGCATTCTACAAAGAGACTATCTTGTAATTGGTCGTAGCCCACATAATGTTCAAAACAGAAAACACCCAGAATGGCCTTCATGAAGCTCGGCCTACAAATAAACGAAATATCCAAAAGAAGCCATGATGGGAGTTTGGGGAAAGAAAACCCAAAATACAAAAGAAAGTGAAATTAAACCCCATTTTGTGCATATAATGAAACCCTCCATTTCTTATGCAAATGAAGCAAACCCAAAATGATACAATGGAGGTCACAAATTATTAAGGTTTTTGGAATTTATGCCCTCAACAATTTTCAAAGCCCTTCATTTTTCCTTGCAAATAAAATGACCCGCGTTTTTTTCCATATTTCAAAAGCATTATACATAGAAAGGAATGAAGAATTCCCATGGCTTCAACAATGCAGTGAGAAAACTAAATACCTAGATGAAGTAAGTTCATGTTGTGGGAAAGAATAAAATTTTCCTTTATTTTGTTCACCAGGAGGCTCTATTAGAGCACATTATATAGTAAATGATAAAGATGTAGATTACATGGAGAATATCTTACCCCTTATTTGCTATGAGAGAAGACATTCAAAAAGAAACCATGGTGGATGCTTCATGAAATCTCCAAAGGCTCAAATCAAGCTCGTTCATGGGGGCCCAAGGTAAAGTGGGGAATCAACAACAAAAAAAGCATCAGAAAAGAATGCTACAACCACAGCTTGGAAGAAAAGATCAGATTTGTCACATAAAAACACTTACCATGCATTTTTCCTGTGGATTCCCTAAAAAACTCACCAGAAACATTAGGAAAATGATGAAGAATCGACATGAAATGAGTGCTTCGAGCTCAAACTCTACTCAGTGGTGGCACAGCAAGGTTTCTCTAGTAAGAAGCAAAGTGAAAAATGAGGAACAATTTAGGGTTTGATGCTTTTTGCTCACCCTAATCCAATGGGATTTTTAACTCATGTTTTACAAGTAAAAAATCATTTCAAATTATTGCCATGATCTTGACTTATTAAGTCAAAATACCTAATCACCATTAGGGAGCCGTGAGTTTGGGGATGAGAATAATGCCTTTAATATTATCATTTGATTTTGACACTACGGCATGTGCTTTTGTGAGAACGACAGTTGAAAATAGGATATTATTACATGTTATAGTGAAAAAGCACTTTACTTATACTTTTTGCATGATTATAGACAAAATCAACAATGTAATTAAATATTAAGGCTCAACAATCTCGTGTAATATGGAAACACTTTCGAGCCTATGGGTTGCTCATAATGAAAGTGAATCTCTTGATTATGGGATGGTTCCCCCTTCAATTTGTAATGAAACTAAAAGAATTATACATGAAAAGGGATAGAAGGCTAAAATGAATGCAAAACTAAACTTAAATGATGGTGATACACTTAAAAGATGATAAACTTGCAAACTAATTCACAAGGACCTTTCAAAGATTCTATCTCCACAACTAGACCTGAATAGTTCAATCACATAAATATTTCATACAAAGGCTTTAATGAAATTATCCTTTTCGAATGAAAAACAATGTTTTCACAACAACTCCATCCTCTCTTCCATAGGTTCAAGTATATCCATATCCTCTTGTAAGATGAACTTGTAGACTGGTAAGAGGTTATGGATTGGGAGTCTAGCTTGGGCTTCATACACCAATTCAAAAGGGGATTTTCTAGTTGCCTTCTTTATGGTAATTATATCTAACCACAATGCTAGTCTTAATTTGGAATCCCATGCTTTCTTGTTATTATCTAGCATCCTTTTGATTATCTTTATGATTCTCCTGTTGCTAGATTTTTCCTATCCGTTTGCTTGAGAATGATATGGTGAGGCATATGAAATCACTATGCCATATGATTCACAAAATTTCTTCAATTTATCTAACATGAAGTGCATGCCATTATCTATGATCAATCTAACAGGAACCTTGAATCTAGTGATGATGTTTTCTAGTATGAAATTAATCACAACTTTATTGGTCATGTAGATGTGTTAGATCACACTACTTGTATTTTGAATAATATCTTGTAAAACCTTTATAAAAATTTCTTGGTCGACCTTGTAACTACAACTTGTCACCAAAGATACAAATATTTCTTTGACCAAAAGAAAATGATCAAAGATGAAAGGTCAACCATAATTGGGGGGACTGGTACACATATGTTGATTACACTAAAATTAGGTTATTTGGTTTTAAAGGAGTCTCGCTGTTGTTACCGAAAACATGTCTTGATAGGGTAGCATATTTAGAAATTATCAAGCAATTAGCCTATTCAAATTTCTTGCACCTTAAGAGCTATGACAAGCAATCACTTATGACGGGTAATCTTTGCTTTGGAGAGATTGTTGTTGTTTCTAAGAAAGGGTATGAACTTATCAACAAGAAGCTTGAGCATTACAATTTTCCCAAGGGGAATGAAAGAAAGAAATTTGATCTTAAGAATTTCATAAATGATGTTAAAATAAACCAAAGGTTGAAAGGATATAATCACATACTTCTTGCATAAGATGATTTAATTAGAAATGTTGATGAGCATCATGCAGTTAGAAGGAGAATTTTGTATAATAGAGTCATGGTAGAAGAGGCTTGGAAAATGAATAACATTTCATCATACATAGGCACCTTTTTTGAAATTGAGGACCCTATGAAAAGATGGATAAATTGGTCTTACATGAAGTTAAATTAACTAGGGATGTACCATCCTTAGTGTTTAAAGGGAAAAGGAATGAGGATATTATTGGGATATAGGCTGAAAGTGAAATCCCATTGTGTAAACTCTCTCCACAGCCTACACCAAAGGTTAGTTTTTCCATTGAGACATCTATAACAAGAGAAGGAGAAGAGGTGGATGATGAGGAGGAATGTATATAGGAAATTAAACCTATTATTGAAGACTATGAGTCCCCATTGGAAAGGAATGTAGTCATAATAGAGTCCTTAGAGAAGCTCTCATATGATGTGAGACATTGTGCTAGCCAAAGGTTTATTTCCAATGATTATTTTTTCAAAACCATAGAATTTAAGTCATTTATTTATGAGTACAAAGGTAAATTAATTAGAGAGAATATCAAGGAGATCACTCTTGAAAAGAAAACCAAAGCTTTAAAAGAGTTGTAGAAAGAAGTGGATAAGGAAATGGAAGACATCACCCCAGAGAAAGGAAGGAAACTTCTAGAAGAAGCAGGGGTTATGCTTCTCTCTAGGTGGGATATGAGCTCTAGTATTGTATTTGATAGCTTTTGAAGAATTCAAAATAAGACCCTACAATTAAGCACAAAAGGAGTGGATAGAATCTACACTGGGTCAGGGTATAATCCTAACAATGCAACTTTGCTAATCTGGGCCTTATATCCACTAGACAAAAGACCTACAATAATTGATGAGCTTGACAAGGTATTTGGCCATTTTCTTGTGCAAAGGGTTGGAGATAGTGATCCTATTGAAACTATAGAGTTAAATGCCAATGTTGCTAAGTTCACCAAAGCTTAGATTTAAAATTTGGTGAAAGATAACACAAGGTAAGAGATTCCAAAATAAATATGATATAAATTGGAAGTAGAAATGAGATCCACCAAATTCAACATTGTTTCAGAATTGATAAAGAAAAGGTTTAAAAAAATACTTGAGAAGGCTAACAGAATATGGATAATTCACACCAGAATGTATGCTAATTTTTAGGAGCATAAAAGATTACATCTCAAAATGGTGGAGAAATAGGAAGAATTAATAGCTAAAGGAAATGTCGATGACCAAGCGTTCATAACCTATGATTAGCTGACTGATATGCATGATAAGATTTGTATTGTACTAATAGAATAACTTGGTGATTTCGATCAACCATTGGATATGTCTCCACCTAATTCTTTAATGACAAAGGTGATCTAAAGGAGTAGAGCACGCAGAAAGATAAATTGGCTCAATTGTTACTGTGGATATAAATTTCCTCGGGCTCCCTCTGGGTGGTTTGTATTTTGCTAAGTCTGGCCCATGCCCCATACATTTGAACATCATCGGGCCCCTTTTTGAAGAGCTTCGCCCGCTACTGCCACGTGTTCACCAGACACTCCTCACAAGGATTCCTTCCTATGTTTCTTCAGCATGTCCCACCATGCGTCCATGTGTCAACTCTATGAGCACTTGAAGACTACTTCCCTTCGCTTTTCAACTGGGCTCCGTTTGCATGCCACATAGCATCGATCCATGTACACTTTTTGGTAGACCCCACAGTCGGCGCTAACAATGAGGACTTCTACACATATCTTTCACACACGATTTTTCATCACAAGGAGGGAGGAATGAACCACAGGCCCTAACCTATCACCACGTGTCTCCTCTGCAGGGATTTCATTGAGAAGAAGGAAAGAGCGAGCAATGAGCCCCACCATTTTGCCACATGTCCTAACTGACTCCGTGGGTAAGCGACACATGTCTGCATGAGGTTCTGCTAGGATCACTGCCATCATTTGTGGGGGATGCATCTAGCTCGAGGATGACTGTGTTCTATGGATTGAATCTTTTTCTATTGCAATAGCCAAGGGAAATCATTGCTCTAGGCATCGTTGCTCGTGATGAATATTTTCTGTTGCTGGCTCGCCAGGAGATGGGATTATTTTTCTATATATATTGTTTCTTCCTTTCAAAAATGAGTTTAGAAGATATAGAAAAATTTGTGAAAGACACTAGGCCTTTTGTACTATTTTTAGATTATTGTACAAGACTCAGACTGTGCCATTGTTCAACCTTTTTGTTTTCTTAAGCTATTTGAAAAGAGATTATATTGTGCCATTACTATACTTATTTATTTGTAGAACTTTTATGATTTCAATATAAGTTTTTTGATTTAGATCATGTATTTGACTCTTCTTTTTAGTAAATGTGTATGGGAGTTATTTTATGTTATTGGATAAATTATTCAAGTTTTCATCTTTGATTTTTGTTATTCTAGGACTTAGTAGATTGCTGAATGGGCCCTTAAATCGCATCCAAAAGATAGATTTATCATTCCCACATCTATATCTTGGCACATCGCCTTAGGTAGATCTTTATTTTTTATATCTGCTTCCTTTTCCCATTCCAAAACCCCAAATACAAAAGAAGTTGACTTCTTTAAAACCCAAAGGTCACTCAGTTTAGCACAAATTGGTCCCCCTATTAACTGAGTTTCCCATAAGGCTATTACCTTGTCAATTTTTGGCATCAATAGTTTCTTTTTTCTGGCACGCTTGGTGGGACTACTTAAATGTACCTAAATCTAAGGTGGGTGTACAAGCCATCAACCTGTTACTAGATCCCAAACAACTAATAACCCTAACTTGTTAGTGCTGCTGCTAGAAACAGTACAAATTGGAACCAATATAGTAAACGTTTTGATCCCTCCACCAGGCATGTTTCCAATTGCTAATAGAAATTATATGGCGTGGGATGCTAGAAGTCCCCTAGTAGCACCAGTAGCACCCATTGTTTGGGCCCCTATCTCAACCTCTACTTTGAAAGCTTTACCAAATTTCACTGGGGATGGCTCAAAAACACCATTCGAACATCTACAAGATGTGGCGGATGTGTGTTTGGTGCATGGAGTCACTGACCAAAATATAGTGCTAAGGTTACTCGCAACCTCTTTTAGGGGTAAGGCGTTGGATTGGTACCACACTCTGCAGGCTAACACTATCGATACTTGGGATTAGCTAGGAGATCCTTTCTATGAAAGATTCTTGAATGATGGAGACATGCCTTCACTATATCATCAGCTGGCGATCATAAAGTGAGCCCCATATGAAGCCATGATTGAATTCAACGCCCAGTACCATATAGCTTGGTAAAGAATTTAGATTGTTGTTTACCCATCGGTTGAGTTGGCATTCATGTTCTAATTAAAATCTATCAACTCTAACATATTGATGATGATATAGTCTCTTGGTGAAACCACTCTACCAGATGCATACAACGTCACTGTCAAGGCAGAGAACAATTTGATAGACACCGGGAAGTTTCCACCTCGACCCATTATGCCTATATTCCTCGAAATATCAATTCCCGCCTAGGAAATAACATCTACCAGTGCGCCCACTCCTCAATCCATGTACACATATCCGGGTGTGCCGCAAAATGTCGCTTCTACATTTGACTCTTCAAAGGATGAGATGAGCGAAGTCAAAGAGATGTTGCAGACCATTTCCAATGAAATAACTACCATCAAGCGGAACCAATTTGTGCCTCTGAAGCCAAACTACCAAAATTATCAAGGTGTGAGATCTTATTACCAGCAAAATCAATTCTAAGGAGGCACACACACAAATTTTTAGACTCAAACAACTAATCAAATAGTGCTGGTACCTACTTTGTTGCAAGGTGTTCAACCAAGCTCAAGCAAAGACCTGACAGCAGGGCAAAACAATCTCTCCAACAACATTAATCCTTGGTGCTTCCCTTGTGGTGATGCACATATGCCCTGAAATTGCCCCTGTGGCAACCTACAACAAAAGGTGGTGAAACAACGCAACCAAGGTGTGGCATCAGACCATGGAGGTTATGTGTATGCTTCTCTGCAATTGGAAAACACGATACTCACCACGCAAATGCAAGGGATGTCCCTGGAGCAAGAAGTGGATATAGCTCTTGATCACGTGCTCTTCTCATGGATGGAAGAAGAAGAGGCAATGTTTTCCAATGATGCATCCACATCAAAGGCCCTATAAGTGTAGTATGATTACAACACTCACTCTAAGAGGAGATTCATGGGTGAACCAATCGTCCTACAACCTGAAAGTACCTCTAACCAGAAACCTAGTACCTCCGTAGTTGCACAACAATTTTAGCCGTGAAGGGAAATTGTTATAACTAGGGAAAAGGAACATAATCCTTCAAATACGCCATCATTTAATGTGGTGGAACAATTGAAAAATCCTCCGCTAATGTGTGCCTTTGGGATATCTTAGCTATTCTCGAGTAGAAGTCATTGCTGCAAAAGGCCCTCCGGGAAGATGAAATCATTGAGCCAACAAAGCAATCACCTAATGGAAAGGCCATTGATCCATCACTTCCTTTCAAAGTTCTCACAAATAGCACAGAGGAAGCCTCTACCGAAGTTAAGGATAAGTTAAAACCCAATCCATTTTTCCTAACTCTTATTGTGGGTAAAAAATTATTGCATAATTCCATGACTGACTCTGGTGCTAGCACCACAATCATGCCCAAGTAGATAGCTGAAGCCTTAGGAATTAGCTATGAAACTTTAAAAAGGGGGGTTATGCAGCTTGATGGGAACAAGGTCAAAACCTAGGTGTCATTAAGAACCTCCCTTTGACTCTATTCTCTTGCCCTAGTATCATAGTTCTAGAAGATACTGTGATCATAGACATTCCCCCCATGTTCAGTCTTTGCTTATCAAGGGAATTCACTTCAAAGATAGGTGGATATATTTCATTAGACTAATCACACTTGATCCTCAGGACCAAGCATGGAGCTAAAATGAAAATAATATCAGAACCTCTACATTCAGAACATGTGGCTGATGAGGCCATGATCAACTTTGAAGCCGCTCATACCTCTTTCACCAAAGAGGAAATGTATTGTGCCGAGCTACTAGAGGATGAAAAGGTGACCGAAGATCAGATAGATTTAGAAGAGGTCCTCTTGATTGAATATATAGACATTGACCCTTTCGAAAACTATCATGCCACCGAGTTGGGAACCTATGTCATCCATGATGAAGATCAAGTGCGGCGAAGATCATGAAGGAACCCGAGAGTGGTCAAGCCTCATAGCTATGGACGTTGCACTTTGATGGAGAAAGATGCAAAGTTAGCGCATTAGCTAGGATATGTTTGACATCCCCATCCAATGAAAAAACACTCTGGTCTTTCCGCAACTAGTTCATTTGTTCAAAAAATGAAGTTGAATATGAAGGCCTAGTGTAAGGTCTAAGCCTTGCAGAGTAGATGGGCATCAAGCAAATAATGGTGTTCAGAGATTCTGAACTAGTGGTCAATCAAGTTCGAGGGATTTCCATAGCCAAGAATGTCTGCATGAGATCCTATAGACAAAGTCTGGGACTTGATTGAGCTTTGAAGCCTTCAATATCTAGACAGTGCCCCAAGAGAAAAATATAGATGTTGATCGCATGTAAGCAATTAGATCTCAATTTGATCCCGCTTCTGACCTAATTCATAAAATACACTCTGTGCAAGTGATAGTCCGACTAGAAATTCTAGATAATGATCAGAGCTAGCAAGTGTTTGAAAGTGATGAACACATCGCTTCATTCATCCAACAGTCAGGAGAGTTTGCCAAGAAAATCCAACTGAAGATTGTTGAGGCCTATGATGGACACATCATTCAGCTGAGATCCAACAAGCTTCCCAAAGGACTAGTCACTCTCGAAAACCTATTCGATTGTGACGATGTGAGGAATGACAAGAGGAAGTTTGTAGTGGAAAAAAGCGACTATGCAAACCTTCAGGTCGAAGACATAGGAAACTCAAGGTAGGAAAAGATGTTCCACATCATGACAAAAAAAGACTCATCCATTTCTATGAGAAATATGGAGTAGTGGCATGGTCATATGATGACCTCAAGGGATACAATCCCAAAATCATCCAGCATACTATAGAGCTGACAAAAGGTGCAAAACCTATCCGCCAAAAGTAGAGGCTAGTAAATTCGAAGATTGAAGCCTTGATGGTGCAAGAGCTGACAAAGATAATTCAATCCCAGATTGTCTTCTCGATCAAGCACAACACATGGGTATCCAATCTAGTTCTGGTCTGAAAGAAGAACATAGACATCCGCCTATGTGTTGACTTCTGGGATTTGAACAAAGCATTCCCGAAGGAATATTACCCCTTTCCTTCCGTGGAGTCTATCTTACAAACAATGGCTGGATTGGAGATGTTTTCTCTGTTGGATAGTTTCTTCAAGTACAACTAGATTTGGGTCAAAGAAGAGGTCTGACACAAAATGGCATTCACTACTAAGTGGGGAACGTTTGCATATGCAAAAATTCCTTTCGACCTCTCAAATGCAGGAGCCACTTTCCAACGGGAAATGGATATCGCTTGTAATGAATTGATCAACAAGATTATCTTAATCTATTTGGATGATCTGACTATATTCTCTAAATCTGAGGATGATCACTTTGATTACCTTGAAATGGTTTTCAAAAAATTCCAAGAGTTCGGGGTGTCCCTAAACCCAAAAAAATGTGTTTTTGGAGTGTCGTAGGGAAAATTATTGGGACATGTAGTGTCCAAAGAAGGAATTGCAATCGATCCTGAGTGGGTGAAGGTTGTCAGGGAACTTACCCTACCAGTCAACAAGAAAGGAGTCCATTCTTTTTTGGGGAAGGTTAACTTTGTAAGAAAATTCATTTATGATTTTGCAGGACTAATTAGACCTATCACCCTGATGCTAAAAAATGATTAGTTATTCAAATGGACAAAGGAAGCTAGAGAATCCTTTGAGAAGGTTAAGGATGCTATTTTTCCAGCTCCTATGCTGGTAAATCTAGACCTATCAAAGGACTTTATAATGTATGTATTTAATACCAAATCCAACATCGCTATTGTGCTAACTCAAAAGGATGATGAAGGAAAGGGAGAACATATGATAACATTTAACTCCCATACCTTAAAATATTATGAGACGAACTACAACTTTGTCAAAAAGCAAGAATTTTCCATTGTTAAGGGACTCAAGAATTTCTGACACCTCATATCTTACGACAAGGTGATTGTATATGTCACACATTCTAGTGTACATGAGTACATCATGGAAGGAGAAATCACTGAAAAGAGGGCCAATTGGATCACTAAGATCCTCAAATATGATATTGAGGTCAAGCCTACAAAGACCATCTAAGGAAGAGGACTGTGTGAATATTTGGCATGTGATGAGGAAATGGCGGCTAAAGAGGAGCAACCAGAGCTGGTTCTAACAAATGAGTCTGAGTCTGAAGGCTGTTGGCTAGCAGACAGAGTGAGATTAATGCACACTGGAAGATATCTGCTGGGCCTTCCTTCTCAGAAGAGAAGATTCTATAGACTACAGAATAGCAGATATACACTCATTAAAGGGATCCTTTTCAAAAGGAACTTCAATGGCATTCTTCTGCAGTGTGTCACCATGGAGCAAGCGAAGAAAATTCTTGATAATTTCCATAACAATCCCGCGAGCGAACACTTCTCTATGAAAATCACTACCATCAAAATCATGTGCGCTAGATACTTCTAGCCTATGCTATTTCATGACTTATACTCCTTGGTGAAAGCCATTAAAAATGCCAATTCTTCGCAGGAAGAAGAATTTTTTTTTGCAATTCCTCTCAATTTGATAGTGGTTGAGGAGCCATTCGCACAATGGGGCCTTGATTTTATCGGGATGATCAATCCCACCTCTAGTGCTGGACATAAATGGATCCTTATGACCACAAACTACTTCATCAGATGGACCAAGGCCATGCCCCTGAAGAATGCAACAGAGGTGAAGATTGTGGACTTTCTTGAGGGGCTAGTAATGAGATTCAGCATGCCAAAGACCATCATCTCCGAAAATGCTAAGGATTTCCTAGCTTCTAAGGTATGTCAATTCGCACTCATGCATGGCATATTCTTAAAAACGTCATCAAATTACTACCCATAGGGGAGCGACCTGGCATAATCGACTAATAAAAATTTAGTCTGACTCATTAAAAGAATCAGATTGGAACATCAGAAGGAGTGGCACAAGAACCTTTAGGAAACACTCTGGGTAGACCGCATAACCCCCAAACAAGTTCTCAAGCCTTTTTCATGCAAGCTAGTGTATGGGAAAGAAGCACTACCGCCCATCTCCATGGAAGTTCCTACGTTACAACTGCTCAAATCCCTAGAAGCTGAAGAGAATGGAGCCATAGAGGTTTGGTTGGTTGAGTTGTTAGAAGTACAGGAGAAAAGGGAAAAGGCCCTAACATCCATGTCTAATTGTCAACAACTAGTTAAAAGATGTTTCGACAAAAATGTCTTGGACCAGGGTCTAAAATGCGGAGACCTAGTATTAAAATTCAATGAAAGGGCCACAAAGCCTAGCCAACAAAAAAAATTTGATAGTCTGTGGGAAGATCCTTTTAGAATAACACAATGCAAGCAACACAACACATTTGAATTAGAAAATATGGAGAAATAAGCATTGGGGATTCCGATTAACCGAATCGACCTCAAATTGTTTAATTAAGCTTCATTATTATTTTGCCAATATAAATATGTAAATATTGTAATTATTTTTCCTTTGTGTTTTTGTCGGCTGGTCTTTCCCAAACTCATCAACAACCCATGAAGCAGGAAATGAACTCATATGCAAAAAATTAAAAAAAAAACCATATGTGGAAAATTAAAGAGGTACTCAGAGAAATGAAGAAAAGGGAACCCATATTACAAAATCACAAGAAAAGAAACAAGAATTTGATATAAGTTGTATATTCATTATATATGGAATTATATACTTCGATAATACATTTTCAAAATGGCTGAGGCCATAATTTTAAAGTATATCTATATAGTATGCAATTTTTTCATATATATATATATACGATGAAAGCCTTTTTTTAGGCATATATACAAAAAACATATGGAAAGTTTTGTCTCAAGTAGTAGGAATGGGAGCATCATCAGTAACATCTAGAATAACATCATCATCAAAAGGAGTGGCAACATGAGCATTAGGAGCAATAGGAGCATCAACAACAACAACGGGTAGTGGTGGGGGATATACCAAGTCCTTGAAGTCAGTATACCACTCTATGCCATAGAAAATCACCACATTATAGCAGTGCAACAGGAAGTGACAGGTGCAAGTTACTTTCTGGTGGTGCTCTTTATGTGTTTGAATGCGGAACCCACTCAAAAATGGTACCTATGACACCACTACATCTTCTTTGATATGTTAGTGGAGGTCATTCACCATGGGGAGTCCAAGGCCATACACTACATTCGTCACCACTTCACCAAGGCCACCGAGGTAATGCTTGGGAAAGATCTCCATTTTCAAGCATAAAATCATCTACTTGGGGACCTAAATATCAAGCAATGAGGCAACAAAGTGAGAGTATACTTTAGTATTGACTCTATACTTATCCTCATACTCAATGTAGTCCCTTCCTAGAACCCACTTTATTGCTATTATGGCCAAAAAATGGTTGTTCTAGATCATTCTCTTCAAGCACCTATTAGAGATCTCACCTAAGAAAGTCGTTTGAGACTTGTTTCTAACCAACCTAGTTGGATTATTCATGATGCAAGCTCTACTCAAATTCCTAATGCTAATGCTACCCAACCACCTAATACCAATTCTTCTTAAATTGCTCAGTTTTATTTTGTTGTTGTCTAAGTGCCTATTTATAGAAATAAGCCAGGATATCTAAGGTACCTACGTGCCATAAGCATGATGCTAATCGAGTGATTAACTCAAAAATCCCACCAAGAGCCTACTCGAATTTACCACCCAGTTGTGTCCACTATGTACGACTTGCTACATGCAAATTTAAGTAGAGCTAATTAATTAGCATAAGCTAGTGGAATTATTTGGTGGTAGTCTATATGACCAAGTGCTGAGGTGTTGTGTTGCAAGCATTTTTCAAATTTCAAGGCAGAACACAAATCTTTTCAAGTACTAATTGCGTATTTGGCTTAATCATTCTATTTGAGATATTAATTTCCAAAGCATGCGAAAGGTTTAAACACCTTCAATCACCGGCTCAATTTCCCAAGAAAATCACACCGTAATACATCATTACTAAATTCCATTATGAATTCTTGTCTTTTCAAAATGGCAAGGAGTTCATTTTGCACAAGCAAAAGAGTTGGTGGTACATGTCAAATTTAATGCTAAAAGGAAATCATTGTTTGACACCCCAAGAAAGAAATAGCTAAGTATTGCATGCAAGAGGCTAACATTGTAAAAAGATTCCTGAGTACGCTATCCAAAGCAAGGAGTTTCAAGTGCAGAATTGCTAAGGAACACTAGTGAATTGCAACAAGTTTGAGTATCGCAGAAATCCACAGTAGAAGGAAAATGGCCCAAAATCCTCAGACAAAAGCACAATGAGAGGAAATGAAAATATTTTTTGACACCATGTGTGCAACACCCATGGCTAATAGTTTTTGGTGATACCTCTTACGCTTCGCCTGGGATATCAGAGAAGCCAGAGTGGATTCATACATGGGTCATTGAAAATAAAAAAACTCATAGGGACCAATGCCAAATAAAGGAAGAATGAGATAGCATTCATGATCATGTCCTTGAAAAGAACCCTAAGACTCCTAGGGAGGTGACCTGCAAGAGAATGAATAAGAATACTAATCCGGATTCTTTGGTGCAAAAGAAATGGTTCAACGGGCTTCCACAGTATATGGTCCCTTTCGTGCATTACTGCTCGGAACTAATCGATGAGGGCATTAATCATTTTAACCCAAATTCCAACACCATCAAGGGCCATGAGCTGAGAGTTAACATTAGCATAGAAGCTATTTGGAGCATGCTATGCATCCTTGTAAAAAACTATAAAGTGGACAAGATGGAGTCATTCATTGAAGCAAAGGGGGAGAAAATATGGAGAACCAAAGATCTTGCTCTGGATTTTTATAACAAAGAAACCAAAAAGTCTAGGGAAGATCATAAAAATCCACCAGAGATTCCAACAGTGCACAATTCTTTCCCCGTAGACATGCAAGATGCCTTCTCAATGATGGCCTTTATTTGTGGCCTGGACACTGACATATATGTTCAGGAGTTTCAACTAGGTATGGGGTTTCAGTTGCATAGACAACATTCCTTATTTTGGTATGACTTCACAAAAGTCATCATTGGGGAGATGCTGAGCCAAATAAGGGAACACAAAGCACAACAGAAGTTCATATTTCCTTCTCTCCTTGCCTATATATTTTTACATTAGAACCCCGACTTCTTCAAAAAACATGTGAGGTTGGCTATGTTTGATGAAAAATGAATAAGAAGGTCATTTTCTTTATGGACTCTTCTCCTCTCCGTAACTTATGATTATTATGCATTCTCAAATTATTTCTTGACTTCAATTTTGCAAGACTTGAGCAAGGATGGTGGTCTTTATCAGCTTTCTATTGACCATACAGGGTATATGCAGAGTTTCACTCTGAAATGCAACTAGTTTTTTATATATGATTTCACATTCATTTGGGTATGCGGCTTTACTAAGGAAATGTTCTGGCTTCTGAAATGCATCACAAATCAAGTGTTGACCCTTGAGATGTTCCGACAAGTGTCAATTATTGACTATACATTTTATGGAGGGAAGGCCAAGAAGAAAAGATTTTTCCTCTTCCCACTGAGCTTCAAAATGGTGGTTATGGAAAAAAAGCAAACACATAAGCTACTACAGGTGAAGTTGGCTCATTTGGGGCTAGTATGTATTTGTGAAAAATGGTTATATAACCCTGATAATGACTTGGGAGGAAATTTTTTTGGGTGATTCACAACCCCCAACCTTACTGGGAAAAGTGACAAAATCTACTAAAGGATCAAGATGATCTATTGGTTGACCTGGTTCACATTCCTATAGAGGGAGGGAGACCGCCATGGCTCAAATTCTACTTCCATTCAGAAAAGCTTAATGAGAAGCTACAAATGGGGGCCACCCTTCACAATGATTTGGTCAGGAATTTTAACTGGAGTGAAGAAAAGATTAGGGATTTATGGATTTACCAACAAGAGATCTCAAACACCTTGATACTCCTTATCAAGATGTAGAGACAGATGACAGATTTGATACTCTCTGGCATGAAGTGTATGGTGATTCTGATGCAAGCGATGATGAGGATGTAGACCTAGAGGAAGCTAAAAATTATACAAGAAAGGGGAAGGAGAAAGAAAAGGAAGAGAAGATGGCCCCAACGTAGAAGACTAAACAAGTAGCGACATAACCTAGCACAACTACTCTAAAGTTGTAGGTGAATATACTATGCTCGAGATCTTTGCAGACACACACATGGGTCGTGAAAAAAAATAGAGTTTCCTAATGACAAAAATTAGAGGCCATAGAGGTGGAAGATTCCCCACCAACCAAAAGGCAGTGCACAGATGCAGCTCCAGGAGAAGGTTCACAAGAGCCCACAACAAGCCGAAGCCCGTAACAAGCTAGGATCCCGCAACAAGCGCAAAGCCTACAATGAGCTAGGGATCAAAATCATTTGCACAATAGGTATCTCTCGCTCCCTCTTTTCTTGCTTCACAATCTTTAGTTCCTCCTGTTGTCTTCATGTTGCCCATCACTTCAAATATTGGCCCTTCCTTTTCCATTTTTTCCACAATGGTCATGGGAGGTTTCTCCCAATTCTCCTAGGCAAGACCATTTTCCTTTACTCCTCTATAGACATTTCCACCTTTTTTTGAAGCCCAGTCCGCATCCACTATCGCTTCACCTTTTGCATCTGCAGTCACCATTGATACCCCTCTTGCTACTACTATATTGACCCCTACTCAATTCGCCTAATAAATGGAATCCTCCATGACTCCGCTACCACCACCACACCTGATGAGTCCTCCCGCTAGTTCACAAATTGAGCCTTGGCATGTTCCCCCATTCTCCCCAATAACAATCTCTCTTCTGAGGAAGAAATCACCTGGAACCACTACCCTCTCATTCTTTTTTGTTGTTCCTCTCGATGCGCCCTTCGTGGGCGAACTCATTAGGTTTCTAACGACATTTTTGTCAGAAGGTGACAAAAAAAACAAGCACAAACTCTTGGGATCCAGAAGCAAAAGGCCAAGGATGCTAAAAGGTCAGTTGAACCAAAGGTGTAGACATTTTTCAATGAGGCTCAACAATCACTGCATTTTACAACCATGCATCCAACCGTCATCAATCCGTAGGGAGAGATGCATCCCGAAGATTACAACATCTATGCTATGGGACTCGATCTGAGCATAGCCCGGCCATAAGATAAAGTTGAGCTCATGGAGGAGACACAACGAGTTGTGACAACTCACTTCCTTAAGTTTGGTTGCCAGCAGAAGGAGGAAGAGCTGAAAATTATCAAGGAGAGAATTGAAATCCTACTAGCGAAGGACAAGGCGAGGGATGCAGAAATTGCACGCTTGTCATAGCAAGTGCAGACAGAGTAGGCTAAATTCTGGGAGGAACTTGCAAAGTTCCAATTCTATGATCCCAACCTGGTCACCAAGCTGCAACAATTACAAGACCAAGAATTACAAGACCAGTTGGATTGAGTAGAGCAAGAGGTGCAACAAAAGAATGAGGAGTTTCAACATCAACACACTCAATTAGAGAAAAGAATACAATAGAAGGACATGGACCTTGAGAGCCAATAGGCTCAATTTGAAAGGAAAATCTAGGAGGTGAAGCTCTCCTTGGATATAGAATTTGCAACTAGAAGCCAGGCCAAAGAAAATGTCTTGTCGATTTGAGAAACCTATAGGAGCAACGTTCCACTATGGGCAAGAGGATCGCAAAACTAACGTAGGACATCGGGTTGAGGGATGATGAAATTAGATTTTTGAAGAATCTTCCCTAACCCCCTACTACCCATTCTGACCTCCTTCAAGTAGCCCATTGACTATATGTCTCATACTGGGAAAATGTTAAGGCCTTCTGCCTAACTCTTTAGATGATGCTCTAGTTCATGGTGGAAGCATCAAGTTTAGGCAGGGAGGTTCACGAAACTATTGAGTGATTCCCACAATTCATTGTGGAGAAAATTCCTGAGGTGGAAAAGTTGTTAGATAAATTGTACACAGTGCCAAATTAGGACTTAGTGAGCATGGGGATCAAGGACCAGAAAGCCGTTGCCAAAAAAGCAAAGGAGTTCATCCACTACCATGCAACCATCCTCCATGCTAGTGAGTGCACTGCCACACTAGGCTGAACAACATGCTGTCAAAATTCTGCCAGGTAACTCAGATAAGCCTGCCCTCCTCGTTTCTTTATGATGACTTAGTGACCACAGTGTAGAAAATTGCAGCAAAGATTGAAGAAAAGTAGCAGGACATATCCACTTTTCATTACTTCAGCCAACCCCCTACTGTAGAGGATATTGAGGGCATCACTCATCGGATAGCATGACTGCTCTTCCAACTCGAGTCTAGGGCTAGTATATCCATGTTGCTGCCATACAAAGAAGTGATCGATCTACACGAAGCGCAAGAGAATTTGTGCGACATATTGATGTCATTTGAGGCCAACTGGCTACCTCTGCAAACTGCTCTCTCCAAGCTCTAATTACGTCACCCAAATTGATAGGACTCTGGTTTGTGTACCAAAATTTTTTGGGTTCCTCGTTCTGTAGGCGAAACGCCCCTGGTAGTCGCCAAAATCTGTGGATATAAATTTCCTTGAGCTCCCTCTAGGTGGTTTGTATTTTGCAAAGTCCGGCCCACACCCCATACATTTGAACATCATTGGGCCCCTTTTTGAAGAGCTTTTCCTGCAATTACCACATGTCTGCTAGGCGCTCCTCGCAAAGATTCCTTCCTATGTTTCTTCATCGTGCCCCACCATTCTTCCACGTGTCAACACCGTAGGCACTTGAAGATTGATTCCCTTCACTTTTCAACTAGGCTCTGACTGCATGCCATGTATCATCAATCTGCGTACACTTTTTAGCGGACCCCACAGTCAGTGCTAACAATTACGACTTCTATACGTGTCTTCCCCATGCGGGTTTTCATTGAGAGGGAGGAATGAACCAAAGGCCCCGACCTATCACCACATGTCTTCTCCACGGGGATTTCATTGAGAGGAAGGAAAGAGCAAGCAACAAGCCCTGTCATATTGCCATGGGTCCTAACTGACTTTGTGGGTAAGAGACATATGTCTACATGAGGTTCTATTGGGACCACCACCATCATTTGCAGGGGATGCATCTAGCTCGAGGATGACTATGTTCTATGGCTTGAATCTTTTTTTGTTGCAATGACCAAGGGAAATCATTGCTTTGGGCATCATTGCTTGTGATCAAGAATATTTTCTGTTACTGGCTTGCCAGGCGGTGGGATTTTTTCTATATATACTGCATCTTCCTTCCGAAAAGGAATTAAGAAGATATAGAAAAAATTGTGAAAGACACTAGGCCTTTTGCACTGTCTTTAGATTATTGTACAAGACTCATAGACTATGCCATTGTTCAACCTTTCTATTTTCTTAAGCTATTTGACAAAACATTATACTATTCCATTACTGTATTGAGTTGTTTATTTGTAGAACTTCTATGATTTCAATATAAGTTTGCTGATTTAGATCATGTCTTTGACTATTCTTTTCAGTAAATGTGTATGAGAGTTATTTTATGTTATTGGACAAATTATTCAGGTTTTCATCTTTGATTTATGCTATTCTGGGACTTAGCAGATTGCTAAACGGGCCCTTAAATCGCATCCAAAATATAGATTTATTGTGCCTACATCTACATCTTGGCGCATTGCCTTAGTTAGATCTTTATTTTTTATATTTTCTTCCTTTTCCCATTCCAAAACCCCAAATACAGAAAAAGTTGACTTCTTTAAAACCCAAAGGTCACTCAGTTTAGCACAAATTGGTCCCCCCATTAACTGAGTTTCCCATAAGGCTATTAACTTGTCCATTTTTGGCATCAAAAGTTACCATTGGCTCTCGACCTAGTGAATGACAAATCAATGGTGGTAGAGAACACACATTTATAGTTAGAGCATATTTCCACCTTAGAGTTTCTCATGAAGGATATAATCACCAATGTTGACACACATGACAGTGAGAGATATATCAAGCAACTTTCCAAGTTGAACCTATTCATTGCGCGAACAACGTAAGGATAGAGAGCCTCATTGAAGTCACCTAGCATTGGAGACACTATCATGGAGAGAGGACCTTTCCATATCCAAGTGATCAAGGGTACCTTATGAAGATTAACGGATTGTGGTGTATCACAAGTGCTTCATACTTCATTTTTTATTTCCTTTGTTAATTGCACCATTGAGGTTTTAGTAAACAAAAGAGAATTGAAGGGACACCCTTTCAAGTGTAACAGTCTGAAGCTTGTTGCTTCCTGTATATAAAGGGAAACCAAGACCAAATTTTTAGGATCGTCATATAGCCACTATAGAATAGAACACATAAAAAAGACTTCTAATTTATTGTAAAATCTTTTGAAGTAATCAATGGAGAAGAAAATTTAACCTCGTGGTCAAGATTTTGGTGTTCAATTGTTTGTTGATATTAATTCATAGATGTTATCTTATTGTCTCTAGAGTGGTCTTTCCTTGTTATTAAAATTGAACGTATCAAGCATACTTCTAATTTGTCAAGATACATTTGTTGCCTCTGTGTGATTCATTTTGATTGGTTTCTACTAGAAAGAATTAAAAATCCTTTTGTGTGATTCATTTCAAATGGTTTCTACAAGAAGTAAAATCCTTTTGAATAAGTCAGCTTAATTGGTTTCCTTTAAGAAAGAATTAAAAGCCTCTCAAATAATCACAGTAACCTGGGGAGATATCACTAGGATTTATAAGAAGAGTCTAGTAACTGATAATCTTGCATGTTTATATAAGGTATAAACATCTGAAAATGCCTAACAATTCAAGTTAAGCCAAAAGGAGGATACACATATCATATACATCTTGATTCCATTACCCAATAGAAGGCACTGATCCACCTTAATCATTAAACAATACTTTATAAAACCTTATTCATACACTTTACTTTCAAACATTAAGAGTAGGAGTAGCTGCTAGTCTAGTATCTATTTCACATTTACATGCCAGTGGGAAATGTATTGTCAAAGTTAAAGAGTACACACAATCTCTAAATTGATAATCTACTTTATTCTCAAAGGTATACCTGCATAGGTCTACCAAAACCTGAAGAGCGGGGAATCCTAACCATACTAGTTAGATTCATTCATTGGCCAAAAAATTGTTAAACCTAACCATAGAGCCTGGCATACTCTTAGGGTTTACAATTTACAATTTTGGGAACCAATAGTAGGAAGGATAAATGTCAAGTGTAGGGTAAAACAATATAATAAAAAAGAAAGAAGTTAGTAGGGAAAACACCAAAGTACAAAATAGAGTAGTCAATCTTACCCCAAACCACCACAAGAGAGCTACAAAGATCTTTGTTGACTGGTAATCTCCAAGAAGTAGGTTAGAATGTAAGGGACACATCTCATTAGGAATGTATATGTATAAGATAGAATATTATGTAACAAAGAAGAGAGATATATGTAAGAGATAGGAGATGGATATAGATAGATGTAGAGATAATAAGAGAACTATATAGAAAACATTATGTATACGATAATAGAAATTTAGGGTATGTGCAAAATGATGGGGGAATAAAAATTGGTCACCCCACTTTTTGGTCCCCATGCAAGAATAGCGTGAGCGTGTT
The DNA here is from genome assembly GCA_007258455.2 of Sequoia sempervirens. Classification (NCBI taxonomy): domain Eukaryota; kingdom Viridiplantae; phylum Streptophyta; class Pinopsida; order Cupressales; family Cupressaceae; genus Sequoia; species Sequoia sempervirens. The sequence continues at coordinate 4,084,806 of VDFB02179234.1, forward strand.
ATAATGTGTTCACATTATGCCTCATTTAAACAATAACAACCAAAAACCATGTTTTATTCTACAGTTTTCTTCAACCCATGACCTAAGAACCCTTCCAAGCATGCTCACATTGTTGTAGACCTATTTTTGCACCCCAAGTTAGAAAATCATCACCAAAAATGTCAAGAAGATGTTGGGGAGGTCAAAGAAGTAAGTAATTTTAGTTTTTTTGTGTCAAATTTGGATTAAATAGGTAGATTGAATTAGTTTTTAATTGAATTTTTTAATTTTTAGGAGTTAATAATTCACCCCCAAATGTTCAAAATCTCAATTCACCTCTTCATGAAAATCCTCTTGAAGAACAACCACAACAAATACATCCTATAATTCCTCGTCATCCTCCAGAAACACAACAAAACATATTAGTGAAAATTAAAAACAATAGAAAAAAACTTGAGAAGTTAATTGCAAGGTTGAAAGATCATGCAGGAAAAACCTCCCATAGAACCACCCTTGCTCACTCACTACAATCTATTGTGTCTCATGTAGAATTAGTTTGTGGGAAAAAAATAGTTGGTGTAACAAGAGGGAAAAAAATTAAAATTATGCAAACAAAATATCATATGAATAAGTTAAATATTTTTTATTTTTTTCTGAAATCTAATTGTGTGCATTCTTCACCAACCCATGAACCAATCAAACCTTACATTGTGCATGCAAGAGGTTCCCTATCCCTTGGTGCCACCATCAAGGGATATAGAATTCATTTTTTGGATAAGTGGTGGAAGGGTTTTGACCATCGTCCATACAATAACTATGAGGTCCACAATAATTTTTGAGGGAAATCTATTGTGAGTTTGTCCTCAATTAGATCCCAAATCACTTTGACATGCAATAATTCCAAGATAGAGATGGGGGCTTCACATAGGATAGAGTGGGGAGGCAACGTGTCTCAAACCAGACATTGAGACAACTAGCTAGAACAGAGTATGAGAATGTGACTATCACTTCTATTGTGAAGGAGGCTGTTGAGGTGGAGACCTTAGAGTCAATTATTTCACTCACTTAGACCCTTATATAGTATATAAGGCTCTAGTATAGGGTGATGCGGGTGATTATTCTAGGCATTGAGTTTCACATCATATATCAATCTTGTGGGTCTCTCTATGTTTATGATCCTGAGGATAGTCAGTACACATGTACCCAAAATACTTCTGCAATGCATTAGATGGTCATGATAGAAGCTTTGTTGAATTATACATTCTTCTTTGATAGTTAGGTACAAATTTTAACAAGTTCATTTAATTCAATTTATTAAATTTTATTTTGAAATGTAAGATTAACTAAATTGGTAGAATGATTATAATAAAATTTCAAGGTCAAAGTGTTCACCCTACTTGCAATGGTCCTCCACCTCCCTATTACATGACAATGTCGAGTGCATAGGAATGCAACTAGTAAATAATTATAAATATTACATGTGAATAGTTGAACCTTATATGAATGGTATTCTTATAACTCACTTTAGATGTTGAATAGGTTAATGTTGGGCCTTCGACATCAACACCTGGCAATGAAGGTGCTCGTTGAACTTTCACTCAAGTAATATAGAGAATTTTTAATTTAATATAAACAAAATTATAAAATAATGCTAGGAAGTTTTGATAGTCTTGGTTGTAAATTAATCCCAAAAATAAAAATTAAATGAGTCAGCCTTTACTTTAATTTATTCCTATGTTCCACTATATAAATGAATTACTAATTTAAATTCAAAAGAAGAAATTATAATTACAACTAGAATCTGCCAAAATACATCCGTTTCTACAGATTTACAAAGCAAATTTCAAAATTATTCAAGTTAGCACAATGATTGAAGCTTGATGCCAATAGGACATGATTGAATCTAGGTTTTGGGGATAGCTTTGGCTTCTTTCAAGCACCTAATAACTTTTTTAAAAGTGTTCTCATCTTTAGAATTTGATCTATTTGCTTCCCTTAGAAACACTTAAGGTTAGGAGCACACATATTTATTAGTTAAAATCAATCGGCTATTTGTGGGGGTAGAAATACAAAAATGAGGGTTTGAGCAAGACAAACTCCTATATAGCCACCCTTTTCCTCCTCTTTGTTGTGATTTTGTAGGTTCAAATCCGAAGATGACAATTTGTAGAGTGGAAGAACAAAGTGCAGACCTGCATGTTTCAAACCAAGAAGTTGCAAATTAGAATCTACACTTCCTAGTTAAGGGCGCCAATGCCCTTGACCTCCTAATTTAACTCCAAATTTGTAGGATGGGTCCACAAAACTCTTCCCTTCTCACATTTGTCTTCAACTTGTGACTTTTTAGTTTTGTCTATGCAATTTTTTTATTTTCATATTAGGTTACATAGTTAAATAGGTCAATTAATTCACATTAGAACCAATCAATTTTCAAAAAAACAAAAGAACCAAGTCCAAGGCATATTGTCTCTCCTTTTAGGTTGTTATCCAATCTTATCACCTTGTCGGCTTGACTTCTAATGTTGATGCAAAGAAAGATTGGTCTTAGTAATCTATTCGCTAGGTCTAGGATCTCTTTTTCCACATCACATTTTGGTGAACATGACATTTCCTACCCTAGATATTTATCTTCTGATTATATTGCATATCCTTTAGATATGAATTATCAAGCAAAATTTTAGAAAATTAAAATCTCCTTTTATTTACAAAAAGCATGTTTGCATTGGAAAATATATTTTATTTTATTTATTTATTTTATGATAATTAGAAATATTGTTTCATTTGAATTTCAGAAATACATTAGATCCATAGATAAATTGGATAGTTTTTTGAATCAGTGCATGAATTGGTTGAAAACAAGATCATTTTTGAAAAATTTGAAAACTCTAGTTCATTATATTAGGTCACATTTTTACAAAATTGGGAAAAATTGTAGCATTTTTTATTTCAAACCTGGATTGTGTCAATCTCAAATCTTTGTTAACTGTACCTTTGTTCATGGGTGTTCACACTCCTGACCTACTCAATTTTAGCCAAATTTCAAAAGCAGACTAATATATGTACTCCTTTTGCAATCCTAAAACCTTTTTTTGAAAATTGTGTATGTAATACACCTGAGCGGCTGTGTTAATCACAACTAGTGTTAAGTGGAATAAAAATAAATTGAATCTTGTAATTAATCTCTTGGGTAAAGTACAATAATCTAATCATGTTAGATCTCTTTCTAAAAGTTGGTTATACATATAATGAGCCTTTTAGTAGCAATGGTTTTGGTATGTTAGATGAAGCCCTTGATGATTTCATCTCATCTAAATCATCCACTAAGACTCCTAAAGCTTCAAAATATCAAAGATTCATAAACACAATCACACCACAACTAGTTATTTACCCTCGTTTACATAAACCTCAAACACAAAATCAACCTGTGTTTATTATTGGACCACCATTAAACAAGCACAAATCTCTTAGTCATATTTTAAAATTTGTAAGACAATTAACTCAATATAATCACATACACCAAAATGTATCATACGAACAACACTACCATGTCATTTCTCATACATACAACACAATAATCAACAAACAATCAAAACAAACACTGGTCATTCCATTGCCAATACCATTCCTATAGCCTATTCTCCCTTTTGCACCTCGTTTGCCTCAACATAATGGTAAGGAGTATGATCTCTTTGAGCAGCTTCGTGTTACTCCTGAAATTTCATAGTGGGACTTAATTCAAAACTCACCTATCTATAATGGCATACTTTGAGAGGCTTTACAAAATATTGTTGTGCCACTGATGCTAAACCAAATAATGTATCAACCTTACTTGAGGGTATGAACTCAACAAATTTGGATATTGGTTTTTATCAGAATGTGTTAACCCCTCTTGAAACTCAAAAGAAATATGAAACCTTAATGATAATGGTGGTCTTTAATAAAACTGGTGTTATGCATAGCCTTATTGATAATGGGTTGAGTCTTAATGTTTGTAGCATTGACCTTTTAAATAAGCTTGGTATGGATAGCTCTCTCATTCAACCTAATGCTCTATACATTTGTGGTTTCAATAATGTTGGTAGGAAATCATTAGGAATGATCACATTACCTATTAAGGTAGGTCATGTATTTTTAGCTACCCTTATCCATGTAATGTCAGATTCTCTTTCATTTAATATTCTCCTTGGAAGACCATGGATTCATGCTATGGGAGGAGTTCCTTCCACCCTTCACCACATAATGAAGTATACATATAGCAACAAGGTTTACATGGTGAAATTTAATCCTAATTCTAAGAGTTGTTTGCAAACTGAAACAAGACATAAGACACCCTTTAACACATTGATTCCATCTTCAACCGTGCAACCTATGTCTACCAATTATAAGGACTTACATGATTATGAGTCACCCATGACAAAAGTCTTGGATGATGATTAGGGTTCATTAGATTTTACACCTACATTCATGGGGGAGTATAAAATCTCACCATATTGTTTGAAGAATCAAATATAGCTACAACAACATATACACAATCTTCCATAGAATATCCTCAAACATCTAATTTTACAACTTATACCAATAAAGATGATGCTAGTTATACGTCTACATATGATATGAACAATTATGAAAAACCACATTCTTGAAAAGAAATAGAATAATTTATGGAATAAGATATTTTTTTTTTTCTCAATTTGAATATAAAGGCAATGATTGTGGTATAAAGGAACAAGATATCAAGGTCCCCATAGAATTGACTATGTGAGGTACAACAAATGGTCTTGGTTACCGTCCTTCGAAAGCCACCAAAGATTCTCAAAGACCTTCTCTTAATGTGAAGACAATAACATAAGACTCTCCTAAGGTGTCACATAACTTATTTTATCCTGAGTTGATAAGTAAAATAAGTAAAAACATGTTATTGGATGTATTTTTAACTAATGAGTCCTTAGAGGAATTTTCGGGAGTTTATGAAAACTTATCTACTTATCATCATGTTATGGATTTCCCTATTGTCTAAATGTTGAAGCATACTTTAGGAAAGACACTTGTATATCAGATGATATGGTAGATCTTCAAGACATACCCCAAACAATCCCTAATGTTATAAATCATAGTACACTATTAGCGAGAGATACCATTGACGTCTCAATGGACCAATCTATCATAGATAAGGTAATTTTAATTGGATAATGTGTTGAATCTAATGAACAACAAGATCATACTACATTATTACATGACTTTTTTGAGTTGTTTGCTTGGTATTATTCAAATATTCCTAGCATAGACCCTAAGGTAGTTACACATAATATTGTGTTAGAAGATGATGCTAAACCTATAAGATAGAAGATTCATAAAAATAAATCCTAAGGTGGCTTTGTTGGTTAAGGCTAAGATTGAAAAGATTTTATAAGTTGGTTTCATCCGCCCCATTGATTGTTCACCTTGGACATCAAACATAGTGGACTTTGATGACCACTCATAAGAAAACTTCCTTTGTTGCTCCACCACATTAGTGGGTCTCTCTTATGCACGAGCTGGTGGGTTTTAGTGATCTTGCTCCTATGCCTACGTGGGGTTTTTTGTTTGCATTGGCTCTTGAAGGTTTTAACTGACATGATGGATGAGAGGGTATAGATCCTTCAATGTGGGTTTCTCTTCAATTAGAAAGTAATCCTCCTCCTATTGGCGTAGTGGTGTGTTCTTTGAGTTTTTTTAATTATCAAATGAGATGATTTTTTAAGTCCTTGAAACCTATGCTATTTTGATGTTATCATTCAATTAGTTTGTGAATACTTGACAACAACCATTTTTTTTTATACATAAGAAAATGATTATATTGATATAGCAAAAGAGATATAGTAGCATCTTCCATGCAGGAGACCAAAATGTTTAGAGAATCTTTGTCCCAGTTCATTTACAAATCCACCCCCAAACCTTACATTTACACAAAAATATACATCATATCAAAGGGAAGTATATTTTAAACCTCTACAAAGCATATTGAACCCTAACACAACTGAGAACTATAGCCAAAAAAGACAACCCATGACCCAACTATACAAAATCATAGCATGAACCACTTAACAGGGACAAAAATAGCAGACCTAGCTAGATCAACCAAAGCCAAGGAACTCATGATCTTGACCAAATGATTGAAAATCTGGAACCTTGTTGCTGCCATGAGTAGGAGAAAGCTTTAACACCTTCTACAAACAACTAGCCCCAACCGCAACCATTTGTTTGTGTTCAACCAAAGCCATACCCTTAAGGTCGAGTAGGAAGGGATAATATTTAACCACTTCCCCCAGGACATGAAGCAAGGCCATATCATGTGGTTGAGGCACCCCAAGCCCTGGGGAAGCAACATATAGAATTTCATCTAATCCAACCAACAAATCCACTTTCAAGAGCTTCCTTATTAGAGCTTCGGCTTCACCCTTCGACATTCTAATATCCAACAAGATTGCTAGAAACCATGACGTGATATTGGTGTCCACTTTATACACTTCATTGTGTTCCAGGAATCCCTTCCCAAGGAAAATCTTCACCGTAACTAAGATGAGGGAATCAAATTTGGCGAGGACTCGTTTGAGCCTCTAATTAGTGATTGCCCCATGAAATGCCATATGCCTCACCAAACTGTCCAATTGGATCAGAGCACCTGCTACAATGCTCATTAGAGTCTTGGCAGACATTCTCACCACAAACTTTGATTGCTTAGAAATCGTTCACCGTAATTGCATATGCTCACAAAAGCAGCCTTTGCCAAATATAAACGATGATCAATTAATTGTCATTCCCTCATGAAGTATTTGAGTATCATGCAAGTTGTCGAGGTCAGTCCTTGCTATTATTAAACTAAGCATATTTATGTGTGTCATGCATAAATCCAGCCTATCAACAATGTGAAAACCCCTGATCACGCTTGAAAACCACAGTGCATAATCTCCATGCGCAAGTAAGAGGACAAGCCAATCTTCTGAATGTAGGTTTCGTATTTCATCTTACAATGTCATCATTTATTCGATAGGACCACATAATTGATTTGTGTCCGGACGTAATTATTATCCTTTCGCCGACCATCACCACCCATAGAAGTATTAACGCTGAGGTGGCCGCTAGGAGTGCCACACCAGCCAAACCCCACCAAGTCATCGGTAGATGTCCAAGGTAGCTCTCCACAAATCCATTTGTGGAGAACAACAACAATGTCACGAAGGCAGAGCACCTTGGAAGGGCCACGTGCCATCCAAATGGCCATAAACTAATCAGTTGCCAACTTTGCTTCTATCCCAGACTTTCCACAACAGTTAGTGTGGAAAGTCGCCCGCCCAACCACCCACTTGACAACAACTCTTTTTATTGTAAACCATTATTGAAATTTAATTTTTAATTTTTAATTTTTTGATTTATGGTATAGGTGTGTTTTTGAAAGGGCCCAAACTCTTTAACATAAGGAGAAAAATAAGATGATGGAACCCAACATAACAACAAAACAATCAACATAGAACTAGCAACACTAAAACTGCTTTACATCAACAAATAAATAGCAAAGATCGAGTGGGAAAACCACCCATACACTAAAGGGAACAATCAAATAATAAGTAATCATGATCTAGCTTTCTAATACAAAAAAAAAAATAGTTAAATAGGTGAGTTACCCTATCAATGATACATACATAAACCTTCTCTTAACATGACCTCCTATCTTTTCAATAGATCAAAATGCACCCCTTCTTTGGTTGGTGAGTGTCTAAAAACCAAAAAAATTGTACTTGAAAACAAAAGATATATTCAAACACTATTTTTAATTTAGCTCTTTCAATATAAATTTTATTACACCATAATAATAATGAATATATTTTTATTTTTTTTACAATAAGAACACATCTATTCTAGGTAATATTAAAGAATCAAAGTACAGATATTCTGAGATTTTAAATAAATCTAAACCACCGTTTAGAAAGATTGCTGAATGGTCCTTTCCTGTCATACATTTGGCGCTTCTTAGCTTACACCATACTCTCAACACCCACTGAGAGAGACGTGCCATGATTGCAGTTTTTTTGCTTCCAACTTTTACAATGTATTACTTTGCTACTCCATTCACTGTAAAACTCTATCAAAACATGGCTGCACACAACAGATGAATTTGTTTTCATTACATCAATATGTAATTTCACAGATTTATTTTCTTATATCAGTGTGTTCAAATTCAAGAAACCTTAACTATAATAATCACATATATCCAATGCAATCTCCACAGCTTCTCTGAATTTGTGCACAAATAAAATATTGCAGTATTTGAAAAATGGATGTCAATCATATGACTATAAAAAAACCTACTTGAAAATTCATATCAGATCTGTCTCAGTAGAAATGTAGAAACCACCTAAGAAAGTAGATACATGAAATCTAGTAATGCAGTACATATGTATGTGATTTTACATCATTGGGTGACAGACTGCAAGGCTTTCAGAGCCATACTCATCAAGAAAAAATGGTTATGGTCTCTTATTTTGCATGGTGTTTGAGCTTATTACACATTATAAATCAATATTGAGATCAGTACCCTCTTCCTGATAGTGGATCGTTGAGTGTGATCTAAAATATACATAATTCATTTAAAAACAATCTTTTAAATATATTTATTATATTGGTTGCTGAATTCTTAGGTTACCCTTACCTCGATATCCACAAGAGATTCCCCACCATTGACTTCACCTTTCACAAGCCTGCTCTGCCATGAAGGATATTGATCCAGTTATAGATAAAAGATGTATTTGTATCAGAGAACATGTATTGAAGATTCTGTATTCATCCTCATCCTCATGAAGACCCTCAAACTTCAGTACTAGAGGTTTCAAATGTCAAAAACATTAAACTTTAATTTCAACTGAATTGCTACAATCAGTGGTTTTCTTATTTGATATGCCTAGGCTAATAGAAATGCTAAAGTAAAAATCTACCTCTGAACTCTGGACAGAAGAGCTTGCAGTGTCTTGAAGAGAACAGGGCTCAGCCTCCTCCCTATATTCAACCCTTCTGAGCTTACATTTTCTAGGATTCCCATCTGTAAACGAACAAGATGAAACATGATCCAAATCCCTTTGTCTACAATGAAAATGTCTTGTTCTTCTTGGATATGATGCAGAGGTTTGTTGTTCTTGTTCATGGTCAGGCAAAGGCAGCTGCTGGGGACCAGATGAGGCATCTGAGATCATAGAGGATTCCTCCTCTTCTTTTCCTGCATTGCCTGATGCCTTTTTATAACTTGTAGACACACTATCAAAATGGGTGGTACTTCTATGAGTAGATGATTTATCCAAATACCTTGTCCACCCAGACTCAGAAATGTTCTTGCTACTACACATTGTATCTGCAGCTATATTTGTAAAACTAAATATATAGATATAGAAGTAGTTTTGAGCAGGGATGGCAGAGACTCTGTAACACTCATCAACTATTCCTCATACACCTACTATGACTCATTATACTACAAGCAAAGAAATTGTGGTCCATATTTCTAAACCCAAAGCCTAGCACTCCACATGGCAAGGATTGTAACTCAATCCTCTTACACACTTACCATCTGATCAGTCAGCTGTCCTGAAGGATTCTTTTATCCTTAACTTACCATTTAGCCCTAATTTTTATCAGAATTTTAGCTTTGGAACATACTTTTCCATAATAAATCAAACCCTATTATCATTCTCTAAAACCATCCACCCTGTTCCATTTACTTCTGGTTATTAAAATAGTACACGTACCATTAACTGTGGAAACACACAGTTGTCAAATCCATCTGCTCATTGCTGCCCTTATTATTCCCAGTACTATGGTTTAAACTTTAAAGTTTGGATTCTTAAGGGATATTGACCAATCCCTGAATCATCGCTGAGATAAACTAGTCCATTGAAGGGGGAATATAATTATTTAAATTGACAGTGTTTTTTCATTACCCTTAGGTGGAACCCAAATGAGCTTGTACAACTGGGTTACCTTTGGAAAGGGTTTACTTTTCGCATTCAGTAGGACAAGGTACAAACAAGCAACACATAATGCAAAGTAAAAATAGCGGTTCTATAAATGTTCCAATAGAATGCTGGCCTTTCTTTGACAACCTGAATTCCCTATAAATTTCTGTACATCTGAAATATAAGTGCATTCTTTAATGAAAGGGGGAAAACAAAGAAGATACACCCTACCATGAATTTGAAGTCATTAAAATAAAAAAAAACATATAAAATCTTCTCAGTATAATTCTGAAATATATTGTTTATGGGTTTTCTGTCATTATAAAGATTCAATTAGGAATTGTACTCTTTATGGGTTTTCTGTCATTATAACAATTCAACTATGACACAAAGTGAACTATTATATTTATCACTTCAAATTTTTTTAAAATGCTTTCTTTTTATTTCTCACACATGTTCACATGAATAAATATTAATTTAATTTAATTAGGGGGAGGATTGAGTAATTGAATATGTTCCAATAGTTGTGATGGCATTTATTGATTAATTTCCATTATTCTTAGTAGTATAACACTAGTAGTTGTGACTTTAAAGCTCTTAGTGTTGATTATGAGTACTCATAATTGAATGAAATGTATTCCTTAGATCTAAAAAGCAACAAATCATGTAATGTCACAATCGATGCACCGTTAAAACGTGACTTAATGCACAACTACCAACCTACCTTTGTTTGGGTCTTATTGAACACCTCAACAAAAAACATACTGATGTGGACCTAAAACCTTAATTATAAGCAAGGGCTTTATCAAGTAAGTCACCGTAAGAAAGGAAAATGATTTGAAATTGTCATGTATGATTTTGAGAGGTGCAAAATTAAGATGCTCAACTATTGAATCTTTTCCCTAAAACATACTTACACTAACATTTTTAAAATTAAGACTTGCATACTATTAAAATTCTTCTCCATAAAATTAAATTTAAAACATACTACATTAATTCTATTACTTTTAAATCCTTCTATATATTAACATTGCTCCATATGAAATTAAAATTCAATCTTCAAAATTCTCAACTATCTTGCTCTTGGTATATCTATCGACCAACATAATATTGTAAAAAGAATACTTCAAACTTTGTCACTCATGCAACTGGTCAACACAAAAAACATAATAATAGTGTATTTAGTAAGGGCTGCTAAATGTTAGAAATCTATGGTACATCACATGCACTCCCTACCGAGGCCATTTCATCTCATCCTATTATGGGCATGTGTTCTACCTATCTAAACTCAAGTGCTTAGGGTTTTTACTATTGTCTTTAACAATAAAATCAAAAGTAAAGGTACAAGTTAGACTCCTAAAACCATTTGATTAATTTGTGCACTCCTTATCAAGGTCATTTCATTTTGTCTTATTTTGGACACATGTCCTACCTACCTAAGCTCAATAGCTTAGGGTTTGTACTATTGTCTTTAACAATAAAATCAAAAGTAAAAACACAAGTTAGATTCTTAAAGTATAAGGCTTAGCCATTTTTTCGTTACAAATAGGAAGAAGATATATGAAAACACCTCCTCAATACCAATATTAAGGTTTGAATGCATGCCTAAATGGTATAATGGTGAATCTAAAGTGATGGCATGATGGTTTGGTTTCAATTTCTTTTTTTTTCATAGTACATTCTTGTTTTGATAATAATTATGATATATTCTCTATGTTTAAAATGGAGATCATTTGAGTTTACTATTGTTCACTCTTGAAACTTGTTAGATTATGAGTCTATATTGCATACATTGTCGCAATGTCGTGATTTTATTTTTATTCTATTGTTAAATAATTCAATATTAAGGCCTTTACTACTTTTGAATGTTTGTAGGAAGGATAAATGTCAAGTTTAGGGTAAAACAAGATAACTAACAAGAAGGATGTTAGCAGGGAAAACACAAGAGTACAAAATAGAGTAGTAAATCTTACCCTAAACCACCGCAAGAGGGTTGCAAAGCTCTTGGATGACAAGTAATCTCCAAGAAGTAGGTTAGAATGTAAGGGGCACATCTCATTAGGAATGTATATGTATAAGATAGAATATTATGTAACAAAGAAGAGAGAGATATATGTAAGAGATAGGAGATAGATATAGAGAGATGTAGAGATAATAAGAGATCTATATAGAAAATATTGTGTATAAGATAATAAAAATATAGGGCATGTGCAAAAAGATGGGGGACTAAAAAAGTGGTCACCCCACTTTTTGGCCCCCATGCAAGCATAACATGAGCGTGTTATAACGCGCTCATGTTATGCCTCATTTAAACAATAAAAACCAAAAACCATGTTTCATTCTACATTTTTCTTCAACTTGCGACCTAACAACCCTTCCAAGCATGCTCGTGTTGTTGCAAACCTATTTTTTCACCCAAAGCTTTGCCAAATCATCACCAAAACTGTCAGGAAGATGTCAAGGAGGTCAAAGAAGTAAGTACTTTTAGTTTTTTAGTGTCAAATTTGGATTAAATAGGTAGATTGAATTAGTTTTTAATTGATTTTTATTTTTATTTTTAAGAGTTAATAATTCACCCCCAAATGTTCAAAATCCCAACTCACCTCTTCATGAAAACCCTCTTAAAGAACCACCACAAAAAACACATCCTATAATTCCTCGTTGTCTTCCAAGAACACAAAAAAACATATTAGGGTTCAAGTTTTGAAAACAATAGAAAAAAAACTTGAGAAGTTAATTGCAAGGTTGAAAGATCATGCAGGAACAAATTCCCATAGGACCACCCTTGCTCAATCACTACAATCCATTGTGTTTCATGTAGAATTAGTTAGTGGGAAATAAATAGTTGGTCTAACAAGAGGGAACAAAAATAATAATTTTATGTAGAAAAAATATCATATGAACAAGTTAAAGATTTAAAAAAAAAAAAATCTAACTTGTGTGCACTCTTCACCAACCCATGAACCAATCAAATCTTACACTATGCACACAAGAGTGATGCATGAGCATCTTGTGGTGTAAGGGAAATCTTGCATCACCCAAAAAATATTATATTTTCATTTTGTTTAAAGTTTCCTTAGTTGTTTTGGGGCTCATGGTGACTCATGCAGTTGTTGGGATAGTTAGAAGTTTGAAACAACCAAAAATAGTCACCTGCTATTTTTAGTAAGTTGGCCTATTTGGGTTCCTATGGACATGAAAATTGACCCCTAGGAGTGAAATTGGAAAATAAGATTTTTGGTGAAAGAATCATCTCAAAATCATGTACTATTTGGAAGATATTAAATTTTTATCTCAAGAAGTTTCTCCAGTGAAGTTTAAAACTTAAAATTGAGGACCTTTGGAGCCCTGAAATAGGGTGTAAAATCTTTGATCTTTTAGAATTGGAAAAAAATGGTTGTATATCTCTTCACAAGCTTTCCAACGATATATTACAATTTAAAATCTTATGGTTGGATTGAAAGTTATGACCTCGAGAAGTTGTATTGAATATATAAATAAAAAATTAAAAAATAAAGATCTTGTAGAGCAAGAAACAGACGGTGGAATTTTTGGTGCTAGAAAGGGTTTACACCTTCCAGAATATTCTAAGGAAATTACACTTCTTGGATAAAGAGAGAGAACATGGGCTACAGAAGGGAGCTCTGGTAGTGCAAATCATGGTTTTTGGCTTGTAGATTTTTGTAATGAGAAGGCCCATGTGGCTATAGTATCTTATTTTCCTAAGTATTATAATTTCACTTCATCAAGATAATAGAAAGCAAGTGTTTCTTAATGCATTTTCTATTTATCTCTCTTGTTTAGTTGTGTGTGTGTGGTTTTGTAAGGGGAGTACCCTCATCAAGTGGTATCAGAGTAGGAGTTTTTGAGTGTGTAGACAGATCATTGAACATGAGGCAATTTACACTAGGGCTAGTGGTTGTGGGTTTGTGAGAAAAATGCCTCCACAAAGAAATCATGGTGGGAGAAATGGTGGGGTAACAGAAAAGGGTTTTAGAGCACTCTAGAGACAAGTTCAAGCACTACAAGAGGAGTTGATGTCAGAAGAAAAGATGAAAATGAAGATGAGACTAAAAATGAAGAGCCATTCGAAGAAGAAGCACATGATGTCATAGATCCTAGAGAAGTTAGACTACTTAGGGCCATTTCCAAGATTGGAAAGAGGTCAAAGATAGAAGTTTCTATTTTTTCTAGAAACTTGAATCTAGAGGAGTTGATCGATTGGGTCAATGACATGGAAGATTATTTTGAGTATGATGAAGTAGAAGATCCAAAGAGGGTCAAGTTTGCAAAGACCAAGCTAAAAGGCCATGTTAGCATATGGTGGAAAGAAGTCCAGTTGGAGAGAAACTAAAGAGGTAAAGAGAAGATAGGTAGATGTGATCGAATGGTGGATAAACTAAAGAGGTAGTTCATACCTATAGATTATGAATTGGATTTGCAAAAGATGATGCAAGGATTGAAGCAAGCAGGGAGGTCTATCAAAGAGTACACAGAAGAATTCTACAAGGTTTTGATTAGAATAGGCCATTCTGAGGCCAACAAGAAGGTTTCCTGTTACATTAATGAGTTGAAACCAAGCATCCAAGAGGAGTTGAGTTTGGTAGGGATGTCTACTATTGAAGATGCATATCAATTTTCTTTGAAGGTAGAAGAAAGGTTGAAAAAAAGGTTTGAAAGTAAGAAAAGGGGTGGAGGTTGTGGTGGAAAGGATAGTGGATGGTCATATGGAGGTTGAAGTGAAGATCAAAAGAAGACTAAAGGATCTAGTAGCAGTCAAAACCAAAAGGGAGACAATACCTACTATCCTCGAGATCAAAATAATGAAGACCAAAGAGGAAGAGGAAGATATGGATGAGGACTGGGAAGAGGAGGCTTTTGTAGAACCTGTTTTCAATGTGGAGAAGGACATAGAACCTATGAGTGTCCTCAACATCAAGGGAGGACAAATAAAATACCTGAAGGAAACACACGAGTTACACATGTAGATGAAGATGTCGAGTCTTCACATTCTAAAGACGTTGAAAGAGGAGAGTACCTTGTTGTCAGAAGAGCCTTGCTAAATGAGAAGGAAACAAATCAAAGAAATAGCTTGTTTCACATTTGATTTAAGTGTGAAGGTAAATTTTGTAATGCTATCATTGATGGAGGTAGCACTGATAATCTTGTTTTAGAGGAAATGGTTACTAAGTTGTAGTTGGAGAGGAGAAGGCATCCAAATCCATATTGAATCACATGGTTGCAAAAGGACCATAGGGCTTTGGTGACCAATGAGAAATGTTTGGTAAAGTTTATGATTGGTAACTATCAAGATGAGTTTTTTTGTGACATTATACCTATGGGTTTTTGTCACATGTTGTTAGACAGACCATGACAGTTTGATCAACGAGCAGTGCATGATGGACATGCCAATACCTATTCCTTGGCAAAGGATGGCATTCATCATAAGTTGAAACCCCTAAAGGAGGCAAAAGAAAAGTTATGTAGTAATGCATGAATTTTTTTGGTTGATGGAAGAAAGTTCCTAGAAGGTATGAGACACGAGCATATGTGTTTCGAATTGATCCCTAGAGTTGATAGAGAAGATACTAATGAGGTACCTATAGAAGTTTGAAATTTATTGAGTGAATTTTGGGATATTGTTTTGATAATGTGCCTAAAAGTTTGCCTCTAGTAAGAAAGATTATCCAGTAGATGGACTTGATTCCTAGAGCTAGTTTTTTGAATAAAGTAGCTCATCGTATGACTCCGATAGAGAGCGAAGAGTTGAATAGATGTAAGTGCAAGAGTTGTTGCAAAAGGGATTGATCATAGAGAGTTTGAGTCAATGTGTAGTACCTGCATTACTAGCAACAAAGAAGGATGGGGAATGGTGGATGTGTATAGATTCCAAAGCCATCAACAAGATTACCATCAAGTATAGATTTCCCTTGCCAAGGATGGATGACATCATGTATTATATGAGTGGAGTTGAGTACTTCACAAACGTAGATTTGAAGAGTGGTTATCACCAAATTCAGATTAGAGAATTAGATGAATGAAATACATCCTTCAAGACCAAAGAGGGCTTGTACATGTGGTTAGTCATGCCCTTTGGGCTAACGAATGCACCGAGCACCTTCATGTGACTCAGAAGTGAGGTACTAAAATATTTTTTGGGTAAATTTTTCATTGTTTAAATTTGGATGACATTTTCTTTTTTCAAGACATTGGAGGAGAATTTGATGCATATCAGAAAAGTTTTCGAGAAGTTGAGAGAGGAGAAGTTGATCAATTTGAAGAAGTGTAGTTTTTTTAAAAGAGAGTTAGTATACTTGGGATTTGTTGTCTCAGTAGAAGGTCTTAAGATGGACACAGAGAAGGTAAAAGCTATCATTGCATGGCCTACACCAAGGAGTTCTATTGAGGTGAGATCTTTTCATGGTTTGGATAGTTTTTATAGAAAATTTATCAAAGGTTTTAGTAGTATTTGTGCACCTCTAACTGAAACAATGAGAGGGTATATAAAAAAGTTTAAGTGGACTATAGGAGCAACAAAAAATTTGATATGTTGAAGAAGAAAGTTACAGAACAACCCATTTTGGCACTTCCAGATTTGAACAAGGTATTTTAGGTAGATTGTGATGCTAGTGGCAATACCATTAGATCTTTTTTGAGTCAAGAAGGTAAACATGTTACCTATTTTAGTGAAAATTTGAATGATGCAAAGAAGAAGTATTTTGTTTATAATCAGGAGTTTTATGCTATAGTCAGGATTTGAAAAAATTGAGACAATATTTGTTGCCAAAAGAGTTTGTTTTATTTACTGATCATCAAGCTTTACAATATTTAAATAGTCAAGGGAATTTGAATCAAAGACATTCAAGAAATGGGTTGAATTTTTGCATAGTTATACATTTGTTTTGAAGCATAGGAGTGGAATATCTAATAGAGTTATATATGCTTTAAGTAGGAGGAAAAATTTGTTAATAGAAATGCAGATTGAAGTTGTTGGGTTCAATGAACTCAAGATCTTGTATCTTAAGGATCCTGATTTCGCAGAGGCTTGGAGAGCTTGCATGGAGCCTATCACTTTAGATAGGATGAGATGATTGTATTTTATAATCTAAGATGGTATGTTGTTTTGAGGGAATTAGCTGTGTGTTCCAAGGAGTTCTATGAGAGATAACCTAATCAAGGAGAAACACAATGGAGGATTAGATGGACACTTTGGTCGAGATAAGACCATTCCTATTGTTAGTGATGTTTACTATTGGCCATAGTTATAACAAGATGTGAAGAATTTTGTGGAAAGTTGTAGTATGTCAGATGGTGAAAGGGACAAGTCAAAATATTAGATTATATCATCCATTACCTATACCTGAGAGGCCATGGGAGGACATTAATATGGATTTTTTCCTTAGATTTATGAGGACATAGAGAGGGCATGATTCCATATTTGTGATGGTGGATATATTTTTAAAGATGGCACACTTCATTCTATGTCATAACACTAGTGATGTTGTTCATGCTACAACTCTAATTATTTTTTAGAGAGGTGGCGAGACTACATGGTCTACCCAAGAGCATAGTTTCAGATTGAGATACCAAGTTTTTTGGGTATTTCTAGAGGACATTGTGGAAGAAGTTGAAGACTGATTCAAAGTTTAGTTTTTTACACCATCCACAAACTGATGGACAAACAGTCTAGGTGGTGAATAGGAGTTTGGGTAACCTATTGAGATTCTTAGTAGGAGATAAACCGAAGGGATGGGATTTGATTTTACCATAGGTGGAATTTGGTTATAATAATTCTATCAACAGTAGCACTGGTAAATCACCATTCCAAATTGTGTATGGGAGTAGTCCAAGAATTGCTTTTGAACTGAGAAAGATAGATAGGTGAGAGAAGAGTAGTGCCAAGGCTAAAGATTTTGCTAAGCACCTGAAGAATTTGCATGAAGAGGTGAAGAAACATATCAATAAGATGAAATCCTAGTAGAAGGCTAAGGCAGATCAAAAGAGGAGGTATAAGGATTTCTAGGTAGGAGATGAATTCATGGTTCATTTGCGAAAGGAGAGGTTTCCAGTTGGTACATACAATGTTAAAGATGAAAAATTTTGGACTATGCAAGTTCCTAAAGAAACATGATTCAGGAAATGCTTGAGGTAGAGTTTATGAGTGAGATTCATGTTTCACCTGTGTTTAACATTGTTGATTTGACAGAATATCATGAAAGAGTTAATTAGAATGAATCAATAGAGGTACAGTGGAACATTCTGGAACCTACGTCAGAAAAGGAGGGGATAGAATAAATTTTGGATAGTTGTGTGGGTAGAAGCACAAGAAATAGGAAATATACAAAGTACTTGGTGAAATGGAGTGGAAGGCTTGTGGAAGATTCATCATGGTTATCTAAAGTTGAGGTTAACCATCTTGGTTTCCCTCTAACACTTGAGAGGTGATAGGGTCACTTTTCAAATTACCCTAGGTGTCTAATGTAGGAGCATCTAGTGGTGTAAGGGAAATCTTGTATCACCCAAAAATATTGTTTTTTTTTTTTGTAGTTTCCTTAGTTGTTTTAGGGCCCATGGCGACTCATGCAATCAATGGGATAGTTAGAAGTTTGAAACAACCAAAAATAGTCATATGTTATTTTTAGTAAGTCAGCCTATTTGGGTTCCCATGGACACAAAAATTGACCCTAAGGAGTGAAAATGAAAATAAATATTTTTGGTGAAAGAATCATCTCAAAATCCTATACTATTTGGAAGATATTAAATTTTCATCCTAAGGAATTTCTCCAATGAAGTTTAAAACTAAAAATTGAGGCCGTTCAGAGCCCCAAAATAGGGTGCAAAATCTAAATTATTTTAGATATGTCAAAATATGGTTGTAGATCTTTTCGCAAGCTTTCCAACGATATATTACAATTGAAAATATGATGGTCGGATTGAAATTTATGACCCTGAGAAGTTGTAAATATATAAATAAAAAATTAAAAAATAAAGATCTTCTAGAGTGAGAAATAGACGGTGGAATTTCTAGTGTCCAAAATGGGGTTACACTTCCAAAATATTCTAAGGTAGTTACACTTCTTGGATAAAGAGGGCTCGAACAACTTGGTTACAAAAGGGAGCTCTAGTAGTGTAGATTGTGGTGTTTGGCTTAAAGATTTTTGTAATGAGAAGGCCCATGTGGCTGTCATATGTTATTTTTTGAGTATTTTAATTTCACTTCATCAAGATAATAGAAAGCAAGTGTTTCTTTCTGCATTTTTTGTTTATCTCTCTTGTTTAGTTGTGTGTGTGTAGTTTTGTAAGGGGAGTACCCTCATCAAAGAGATTCCCTATCCTTTGGTGCCACCATCAAGGGATAAAGAATAATTTTTGGGATAAGTGGTGGAAGGGTTTTGGCCATCCTCCATGCAATCACTATGAGGTCCACAATAATTTTTGAGGAAAAACTATTGTGAGTTTGTCCTCAATTAGATCCCAAATTACTTTGACAATGTGCAAGAGTTCCAAGATAGAGATGGGGGATTCACATAGGATAGAGTGGGGGGACAATGTGTCTTAAACCAAACATTGAGACCACTAGCTAGACCAAAGTATGAGAATGTGACTATCCCTTCTATTCCAAAGGAGGGCATTGAGGTGGAGACCTTAGAGCTAATTAGTTCGCTCACTCAGACCCTTATATATTATATAGGCCTTTAGTACAAGGTGATGCAGGTGAGTCTTGTGTGAGCTAAAATGTGTAAATGAATAAAAAAATCACACAAGCAATGAGACATTATATTAGAGAAATTGAATAGAAAATTGAATCGAATTGAAACAAAGCCAATTCCCTAAATTTGTCCCATTGTTTCCTATCTTCAGGGATTCATTAAATCATAATGGCTCTCAGATTTGTGTATGCAAAATGGTTGTTAGAATGGAAACCTGGGGAATTGAATGTTGGTAAATGCAAGAACTCTATTCCTACATAATTGATAAATTGTATGATTGATGATGCTATGATGAAGATATGATACTAAATTATGTGATGAAAATGTTGTATAAAAACTACTATGATAATGAAAATGCAACTAATAACTAAGCCATGATTGTAAACTAATATGCTTCTAAATTGCTAATTGCTAAATGCGCAAAGTGCTCTAATGTAATTTTTGCAGAGTAAGATTGCTCAAAGATGGGATATGAAATGTTGGAGAATGAGGCTGCATTTATAGGATTTCCAAGGCATAAAATGATGTGGCAAAAACCAATGGTCAGGATTTTAGCTGGAGAGATGAATGATGGAGAATGAAGAAGTTAGAGGGAATAAAGGAGAGTGTTCGCTTTAATAGAACACTTTGCAAAGTGTGAGAGAGAATAAATGGAGGAAGAGAGCCAAGTGTCCAAGGTTGTTTCAAAATTTGTTGAGGAAAAATCCCATTTAAATATTAAGGATATTTAAATTCATGAGACAATTGATGAGGTGGCAAGAGGAAAAGTTGTAGACGTGACTAAATTCAAATTTGGAATTATTCAAATTTATTAAGAAGATATTAATTAAATAAAACAAACTATTGGAATTTGTTTATTTGATTAAGATTAGAGGAATATGATTTAAGATAAGAAGAATTAGAAGATGAACTATATAAATAAATTTAGAATTTATTTATAAGTAGATGAAATAAGAGGTTTATTAATTTAATTAATTAATTATCCTCACTAATTTTGGTGTATACATTTTTCCCCTCTTTGAAGTAATGTGTTTACACATTGCTTCAAAGAAAAATTTACTGATGATGCTGACAATTTTTTTTTTGATATGCCCCAGACACTATTTCCGAGTGATAATGGATATATGCCCCCTCGGGAGATAAATCGATGAATTTTTTTTTTTATAGATTTTTTGAGATTTTAATGATTTTCTGATGATTTGATGATGATTTCAAATTTTATGATATCCCAACGATTTATTTCCTGAAAAAGAAAAAAATTGACTATGCCAATTTGATTAATTGATTAATTGATACTCCTTTTTGCCTTTGTGTTTGATGTTTGATAATCGCTTTAGCCAATGATTTAATGATGTTTGATGACGTTGATAGATGATGATAATTGACATCATGATAGGTGAGAATCAATAATAAGATGATGATGATTGACCTCATGATAGGTGAGGATCAATGATATGATGATGATGATGATGATGATGATGATGATTGACCTCATGATAGGTGGGAATCAATGATATGATGATGACGATGATTAAACTCATGATAGGTGAGGATCAATGATATGATGATGATGATTGACCTCATGATAGGTGAGGATCAATGATAGATGCTCATGATATTTGATCAGAATCTCATTAGAGTTGATTAGATTTGATAGGTTGATTGATGTTGATTGATTTATAAGATTGTTGATTTACGATATTTTATGATTATAGGAGGATTTTAGAGTTATTTAGTCTTAGGAGCACTTCCCAAAGAAATGTGACATCATTTCGCATCTAGTGCAGGCCTATTTAGATATTATCAGTCGATGTGGTTTATCATCTTTGATTGATATGCTCTAGTATAAGATTGATTAATGTACTGAGACTCGATGATGTACTAAGACTTGATGTATACACTTATTCAGTCGAAGACATGATTGATTTCTACCACTTTGTTGATGTATCCTTCTACATATTTGGATTTCATTATACATTTGACATTATTATTTTGAGGTTATATGATATGCAGTGGAGACTTATTGATCTATATACTGTCTATACGTTGTTATGATGGATGCATTTTATTTTTATACTATATGCTATGTGATGTTTATATGATTATGCCAGGGATATGTATGGATGCAATAATGAAATAATAATGTATAGGTTACGATTCTATATGCTTTATGGATGATGTTTTATATTATATGAGATGGATTTGATTATGCAAATGATATGTGGTGAATTTTTTTTTTTGT
The DNA here is from genome assembly GCA_007258455.2 of Sequoia sempervirens. Classification (NCBI taxonomy): domain Eukaryota; kingdom Viridiplantae; phylum Streptophyta; class Pinopsida; order Cupressales; family Cupressaceae; genus Sequoia; species Sequoia sempervirens. The sequence goes on from VDFB02179234.1 coordinate 4,106,714, forward strand.
ATTTTATAATATGAATATATGATGTAATGCATGGATGGATGTATGATATGATAATGCTTTCTAATGTATGCATGATGTAAATAATTATGCAGCTATATGAATGATTTATTTTTGTTAATGTCAAATGTACTCAATCCATTAATAAAAGCCATAGCATCATTTTGAAATCTTTTCAGCCTTGGAAAATCCATAATACATATGCAAAACCAATATGGATGCAATCTAACTTAACCATGCAAATCTAAATATGCAAATTTTGTCATCGTAACAGACAATTTGTTGTGCTTTTATCATCATTAAGCCTTTGAATGTTGAAAGTGAGTACAAGCATCGATGGTATAATTAGATCATGATGACCTAAGTACTACTTCCATGATTTTTGACATTGCAAGTTAACGCAAGCAATGAGGTATAATTAAACCGAGATGACCTGAGCATTTCTTATGTAAACAAACAAGAGTTAATCATTTTCCTATGCAAATTTGGAATGTCATCAATGATACTTTGTAGAGCACGTCTCGCGACAATTCACATAGTAGTAATGATCAACTCACAAACAACAGACAAAGAAAAAATCATACTCCTTCCTAGATCCTCTTGTTTAAGACATCCTCAAGTTGCTATGGAGAAATGATAACAAAAATAAAAGTACAACAGTTGAACATTCATGCCAAAGCAATAAAACCATGATTTGGAAGAACATCATCTATTTAGATTTGTTTTGATTGATTGATTTTAGTTGTTTGATTTGGATGCTTGTTTTCAAAAGACTGATGTATGTTCAATGTTGAGTTGCACTATGATTATTGTGTTTGTTGTGTTGTCATACTGATGCTTTGTCTATTGGTTTAAGCTCAAAGTTTATTGCCCCCAGTGAGTTTAGGATTTTTCCCCCAGGCTATGGTGAGACATGATCACAATGCTAGGAGATGTACATGAGGTATTTCGATGACATGCAGAATGATGGCGAAAGCGAATGGTCGACACATGCTCAAATAGATGGAAAAGTTAATCTATCACAAATAGTGCCTGTTGTTAGGTTTTCACTACTTGTTTTTATTGCACTTTTTCAAATTTTATGATTTTTATGATTTTTTGATTTTTCACTTTTTTTGTATTTTTGTATTTTTTTTGTATTTTTCTGATTTTTTACTTTTTTTATTGTCACCGAGACACCTGTTTGCCAGGTTTTCATCAAGGTAACCATTTTCATAGTACATTTATTGATTTATTTTTTATTTTTTTAGGACTTTTATCGCTCACTGGATGAATTAGTTGTAGAGATTCTTGAGATGCAAGCTATTGATGGATTCCTCAAATAGATCCCCTTCAGGTGTGGACAACTGATACGCTCTCGATCCATAGACTGATATGATGAAAAAGGTACCTAGCCAGTTTGGTTCAAACTTTCCATTCTTTCTCTATCCCGTTGATTTTGAGGTTTTTCTTTCAAGACCAAGTCACCAACCTAAAATTCTCTTGGTTTTACTTGGTGATTATAACTCTTGTACATCCTCTATTGATAGAATTTCAAATGATCCATAATTTGCTGATGACGTTTATCCAACAGTTCTAACCCTTGTAGCCTAGACACCCGATAATCTTCATCTGAAATGATCCCCTATAGTGACACACATAGTGATGGTAGCTCAACCTCAATAGGTAGAATGGACTTTGATCCATATACAAGAGTGTATGGTGTGGCTCTTGTTGGGGTGTGAATACTGGTTTGGTACACCCATAAAGCAAGGTTTAGTTGAATGTGCCAATCATGTCCAACGTCGTTGACAGTTTTCTTTAAGATTTTTAGAATAGTTTTGTTTGAGGCCTCTGCCTGGCCATTTCCTTGAGGGTAGTATGGTGTAGAAAATTGATGTTGGATATGAAGCCTTTCACAAAGTTCTTAGAAATCCTGATTCTTGAAAGGTCTACCATTGTCAGTGACAATGGACTAAGGAATGTCATACTGACAAATGATGTAATTTAGGATAAAAGAGGCAATTTGTTTTCCTGTGATTGTGGTTAAGGGAACAACTTCAATCCACTTTGTAAAATACTCTGTGGCTATGATGATGAACTTGTTTCCATTGGAAGATGGTGGATGAATCTTACCTACAAGTTCAAGTCCCCACTAATAGAAAGGACATGTTGATGTGAATGGATACAACTCTTGTGCTGGTACGTGTATCAGGTTTCCATGGACTTGGAATTTTTGGCACTTCTTGACAAATTGAAAAGACTCCTTCATATTCAGCCAGTAATACCCCAAACTTAGGAGTTTTTTTGCTAAAGTTAGTCCACTTGAATGAGTTCCACATATACTTTCATGAACCTCGCATAAAGCGGTTTCAACTTTGTTGCGTTCAAGACACCGAAGGATAGTACCATCTAGACCTCATCGATAAACTACGTCGGCTATCAGGGTATGTCGAGCTGCTTGTCGAATAAAGTTACGTTTTTGGTTTTGGGATAAATTTGGTGGTAGGGTGTTGTCTCTTAGATAGGTGTAGATATTCCCATAGATAGAAGCTTCAACCTCGACTAGATGGTATATGACTTGGGATTCAGGGTTATCATAGGCAAGGTTAAACAGTTGTTCCACCATGAACTAATAATGACATTTTTTTTAGGTATCTATAGGAGAGGAGCAATGGTCGCCATAGCATCAACAACTTTTTTGTCCCCTCTTGGAATTTGTTCAAATTTGATCTCCACAAATTACTTCTTGAAATCATCCACCATTCTTTTGTACGACATCAATTTATCATTTTTGTATGGTAATCATCATTCACTTGATTTATGACTAGTTGGGAATCACCATAGACTTGTAACTTTGTAATTTTCCACTCTACGGTTGTCTTGATATCAATGATCAATTATTCATACTCAACTATGTTGTTAGTGCAAGGAAACATTAATCTGTAGTACTTTGGAATGGTGTGTCCTTGAGTTGTGACAAATAAGATTCTTTCCCCTGATCCATGTTGCGTGTAAGATCCATCAAAGTATAACATCCACTATTGTGTTGACACTGTAAGGACATCTGAATCTAGAAACTCAATGTTCATGGGATGATCATCTTGTAATGGTGCTTCAACTAGCTAATTGGCTATTGATTGGCCCTTGATTGCTTTCCTATCCACATATTGGATATCAAACTCACTCAATATCATTACCCATTTTTCTTTTCTTCCTATTAGGGTAGCTTTGTTGAGTCGATACTTCAATGGATCAATTTTTTCTATGAGTTTGATGGTGTGGGTTAACATGTAGTGTCTTAGTTGTTGAGTAGAAAATACTACTTCTAGACAAGATTTTTCAATAAATGTGTAGTTGATTTCATAGCCATTCAAGGTTCTGCTGATGTAATAAATAGCCCTTTCTTTTCCTGCAAAATCTTCATGTGCTAGTAGAGCACCCAAAGATACCTCTGTTGTTGCAATGTAGAGTAATAATGGTTTTCCTTCAGTTGGTGGTACCAGTATGGGTGGTTACATTAGATATTGTTTCAATTTATTAAAAGATGCTTCACATTTTTCATCCCATTTGAAAGAAACGTTCTTGTGTAGCAAGTGATTAAAAGGATGAGTTTTATTTGCCAGTTGTGCGATGAATCTTCTAATAGATTGGAATCATCCCTGTAAAGATCTAAGTTGGTTGATATTCTTGGGAGGAGGTATCTCCATGATGGCTTTGACTTTCATAGGATCCACCTCAATGCCTTTAGTTGATACTATATATCCTAAAAGTTTAGTTGATGTCACACCAAATACACATTTCTTTGGGTTTAACCTCACATTGAATTTCTACAGCTTGGTAAATATTTTATCTAGGATTTCCATATGTCCTTCTCGAGTGAATGATTTGGCCAATAGGTCATCCACATAATCCTCCATAAAGTTGTGCATCATGTCATGAAAGATAGTGGTCATCACATGTTGATAAGTACCTCTTGCATTCTTCAATCTGAAAGGCATGACGTGCCAACAAAAAGTACCCCATGGACATGTGAAAGCAGTTTTCTCTTGATCTTCTAATGCTATTTTTATCTGATTATAACCTAAAAATCCATCCATAAGTGATAACATTGCATGACCCGTTGTTAAATCTACAATGATGTCAATGTTAGGCAAAGGAAAGTCATCTTTCAGACAAGCCCTACCAAGATCTCTAAAATCCGTACATATCCTGATGTTGTGGTTGGGTTTTAAAACTGGCACAATGTTTGATATCCATTCAACATAATCAATGGGTCGAATAAATCCTACATCTAGTGGTTTCTTCAATTCAACTTTCACTAGAAGGGCAATGTGCGGATGCATTTTTCTCAATTTTTGCTTGACTAGCTTAACTGTAGGTGGTAGTGATAAATGGTGCATGATAAGATATGGATCTATGCTTGGAATATCAGCGTAGGACCAAGAAAAGTTGACTTGTCTCTCTTCACATAATTTGGTGAAGCTTGGTTTTTCTTCCTTTGCAATGGATGTTGCTAGATGTAGGGTCTTCACTGTTTCAACTATACCTATGTTGATGGATTGTGTGGGATTAACCAGTACAAAAGATCTCTCATGATAGTGCTCGGGAAGAGTGTCAAATCTCCCATCTTTTGGTGCCTCAAAGAGGTTTTCGTCGTTAGATGTCCTCTTTATTTTTACTTTTTCTTGATCTAATACTACCATTAAATGGTTTTCACCATTAGATAAATTTTTGATATTCATTTTGTAGTTGAGAGATTTGGAACTCCCCTTGTCTAAAGCTTTGTTATGAGATTCGACGGTGGAACATGTTTTGGGATTATTAGAGCATAGGAAGTTTACAATGGAATAATCGTTTGGAATATGGGGATGTCTAATAGCTCAGTTTGGTCCCAGTCAATTAGTTCAGGGTATACCAATGGAAAGGAATCATCAAATTGGTTAAGGTCAAAAGGGGTAAGTGTCATGATGGCAACATCGTTAAAGTGTTTGATAGCAATATCAAGGTCTATAATGTTACTCTCTTCCAAAGGATCCATCTCGTTCAAAGTTTGAACATCTTCGCTAGAGTCATTGATATGTTATGATCCAAATTCAAGTGATCTAGAACTTGAGTTTTGTCCCTCCATACATGTTGGTGCATACGTTTGTATCACATCAATTTCTTTGTCATGACAGGATTCTTCAGAGAGCGAGTCCCATTCATACTCATTGGAATCCATTTCAAAACTATCTCGCAATTTAAGGATTCGTTCAACAATCTGCTACCTGGTTTCTTCTTTTGACCCTTCTCTGTATCCTAGCCTTGTTGTCCTTTGCATTAGTTACGATAGGCTGAATTGGTTCTATGATACCTTCTTTTCTTTTTTTGACAGGACTTTTCCCTCATATCCCATCTTCTCTAAAATAAAAAATATTTTTCCATATGGCTCTGTTAGTACATTTGAAGTTGATGCTTGTGATGCTTCTTTGTCTTTGCATAGCCAGTTTAAAACATCCTTGTCTTTAGATTCATCCACTAGAGTGTCTGCTTTTACAAACTTACCATCAAAGAGCATGGTTGGTTGTGAGGATTGTTGTCTAGATGTAAATGGGTTCCCATAGGATCTTGGTGAAGGTAGCAACTGTGAAAGACATAATGATTGCTCAATAGAATACTCCCCCATGCCTTTGTCTTTCAATTGGAATTTTTCAAATTGTTTTGATAAGGAATTTAGTTGTATTTCATGATTTGATGGAGTAGAATCACCAACACCTTTGTATTTTGACTAAACCTTTTCCTCAAGCTGATTTGACAAAGAATTTAATTGATTTTTGTTACTTGATGGAGTAGGATCACTCATACCTTTATCTTTTGATTGGTCCTTTTTCTCAACCCATTTTGACAAGGAATTTAGTTGTCTTTCATTGTTGAATGAACTAGGAGTGGGAGCTTCCCTGTTATGTGGCACAAAAGTATTTTGGACTGTTTTAAGTGTGTTGCCATATTGAGGACTATTTGAATCAGCTAAAATGGTGATTTCTTGTCCATTAAAAGGAAATTTCAAACACTAATGATACGTTGATGACACTGCTTGCATTTTGTGAATCCAACGATGTCCCAAGAGTATATTGTATGTCAACTCCTTGTCTAACACTTGGTAGATTATGTCTTTTACAACCAGTCCCACTTGAATTGGTAACACAATTAATCCTTGGGAGGATCTCTCTTCATCATCATAGGCTTTTATAGTGATTTTTCTTCTAGTATCAATTGCATTTTCCGAATATCCAAGTGCACAGATAAGTTTTAGAGTGCAGATATCTAGGCTAGCTCCACCATCTATTAGAACACATTTGACCTGGTGTTTTTGAATTAAAACCTCAATGTGGAGAGCAACATTGTGTGGATGGGTGAGTGATACATCATCTTTTTTCAGAAAATGATAGGAAGTGAGGTGCAGTCAAGTGCCCCACCATAGCTTGGAATTGGAAAGCTTCCAGATTATTTGGTATTGTGGTGGATACTAGAGCTTGTTCTAGAATTTCTTTGTGAGCTGGTTTAATTTTGAGGAGTTCCAATATTGATATTTGAGCTGGGATTTTCTGCAATTAGTCAACTATGTTGTATTGAGTTGCAGGGGCAACAAATACTTTGGATGCAGAAGAGGCAACAGGTGTTTTAGACACAACTCATTTCAATATTACTTTGGCTTGCCCTCTTGTGGTTGCATTGAATGGTTGATAATCTTATTTTTCTCTGATTTTAATGAAATTAATCTGATTATCAGTTACAACAAAGTTTGTGATCAGATTTATTGGTACAATGTCATTAATTTGATGTGATCATTTGATGTTAATGTGATGAAGATGAGTTTCAGTTGTAACAATACTTTGTTCATGCTCAATTGTGATGTCATTAATTTGATTCTCAGCTGCAATAATGTCTTTTTGGCCCTTGATTTCGATGTCACTAGTTTGTTCCTCAAATACCTCAATGTGGAGAATGGTAGAATTATAAACATGGTTCACATTTTCCCCTTTGGTGTTTGATGAAGAGGACTACCCCTTTTTGTAGTTTGGTAAAGAATTTTTGAATGCTCCATGATCATTGTTCGTCTAGGGTCCTTCTACAAATATTTATTTTCTATCAATAAAATCTTATACCAAATGTTTTAATTGCATGCAATCATTTATTTTGTGTCCTTTGTTTCTATGAAAGTCACAATTTAATGTGCATCATTCCACCACTAAGGTTTAACTCTTGGTTCCCAATCTTGTGCCTCTAGTAATGTTATAACCTTGGCTACAAGAAGCTCCTTTAATGCCGATTTGAGTGACTGTCCCAAAGGTGTAAATCTTCTTTGATTTGATGATGTTTGATATGGTGATGGTTTAGATTCAATATTGTTTGAATTGTTTTTTTGATTGGTTTTTTTATTGTTGTTTGTGTTGTTTTTAGAGGCAACAATTGTCAAGTTAAAGATTGTTTTTGCATTTTATGTTTCAACTATACCATCATTATTACTAGCATTCTTGTTTCTTTTCCAAAAATTTGGTTTATCATTGTTGTTATAATGATTGGAAGAATTTGTTGAGTTGTTTCCCTCATTGTAAATTTTTACGACTCCTCTTTTGACCAAGGCTTCTTCGATTTTGATTTCATTTTCAATCATTTTTTCAAAGGTAGGTGGACATTGCAATTCAAGTCTAAAGCTCATCTCATCATTTAGATTATCAATTAAGATTTCCATCTTTTCCTTTTCAGGTATGGGATGAGCATATCTTGCAAACAATCTTCTCCATCTTTGTAAAAATATGAGGAATGATTCACCCTTTTTCTGCTTTTTATTGCAGAGGTCTTTCATGGTTATCTTGTGTTGGATGTTGTAGGAGTATTGGGTGATGAATTTATTAACCAACTCTTCAAAGGTCTTAATACCTAGTGAAATTTTGGAGAACCATTCCATGCATTGTCCACCTAAGCTTCGTGGAAACAATCTCATCAAGTAAGTGTCTTCGTGTGCAAATTCAAGGCTCATGGTTCAAAATTCCCTTACATGATCTATAGGATTTGTTTTACCATTGTATTTATCATACTTTGGGAATTCACAATGCTTGGGAAAAGGAACCATGTTAATAGTTTGATCAAAAGGATATGGGTAGATGTCTTGTATCAAATATCTTTTTGTGGTTCCTCTTTGCATGTCTTGAATCTACTATTGGAGATTTTTCATTTGATGAGTTAAGGTAACCACTGGATCTGTGTTTGATGGATTAGTTTTAGTCCTTTTAGGATCTCCTTTTAGTTGATTAACATCAAAGTCATGTGGAATTTTGATACCTTGATTAGCCAACATTAAAAAGTGTTTTTCTCCATCTTTTTCAAAATTATTTTCCATGAATTTGTGGAACTTGGGATCTTGTTGTGCTGTTTGAATGTCTTCCTCAGTAATTTCATCATTTTTTAGGTTGGCGGAATCTATGGAATGGGTTTTCCTCACCTTTAGGCATGGTGTTTTGAGTTTCAATTTCCTTTTCCTTGAGTTTTTACTTTTGGGATCTTGTTTGAATGGGCATACAAGTGTTCTAATTTTACTAAGCTTTGATCTTTGTTTGAGAAGTACCAAGGATAATAACTAAGTCAAATAGAATGAAAAATTCTATTGATAAGACTAAGTTAAGTCTGATTATACAACGTTGTTTCATGATGGAGGATGACACATCCTGATGATGAAACTTAGCTTAATAATCAAAGGTTTGTTTGATGATTAGGCACTTTAAGATGTTAGATATTGGTTTAGTTTGAAGAATTTTACTTGCAAAGACCAGTTTCAACAAGTTTATGGCACTGTTGTGACTAAGGAATGTTTTTGTTCTGAAAAAGATCCTGAATTCTAGCTTTAATTGTTTGATAGATGGTGAATTCTGCTCTCTAGTTTTGAATTTACTAGATGCACGAAAACAAGGTATGGATGCGCTAAAAGATGGCACAAATGTGCTAGAATAGAGAATGGATGCGCTAGACTGTCCCCTGGATGAGCCAAAAAATGGAATCAATGCGCTAAAAGATAGACTAAATGCATCAAAAGATGCCTTAGATGCGCTAGAATATGGTTCAAATGCACTTGAAAATGACTCAAATGTGCTAACTAAAGCTAGTGATGCTCTAGACTACCCCTAAATGTGATTTCAACTTAATTCTCTATTGGACTATCAGGTAAATGTGCTAAAAGGGTTTGCAAATGTGCTAGAAGATGGAACAGATGTGCTAGAAAGTAACCTAGATGTGCTGGAAAATGGACTAAATGCATTGGAAAATGAATCAAATGCACTAGATTGTACCCTATATGGGCCAAAAAATTCCCTAGATGCACTACAAGATAGACCAAATGCACTGTAAAATGACTCAGATGTGCTATAAAAGGTAGTGTATGCACCAAAACAAGGAATGTATGCGCTAAATTGGAAGTGTTTCACTCTTTTGATAGTTTGTTTGGATATTTTGCTTTTAAATCAATGAATCTGAATGTTTCCAGGGTATAATCTTCTGAACAATGAATTTTTCTTGGTTTCCTTGTTTGTGAATTATGTGAATTAAGTGTTTTAAATGGATGATTTTTGGAATAATGACTTCAAACACAATAACAAGTTGTAAAACATTTTTTTCCAGCCTAGGAACTAAACATTAAGTGTATGTTCAAGAATCTAGTCTGATTCCTCTGATTTCCATAGGTATAGCACAAAAGCAAACAAATCAAACACTTTTCTAATGTTAAGGGTCACTTAAAATGTCACAATCCACATCTTAGAACTATGCCAGCTCACACAACCATGTCACCCCCTAAAGCCCATGTTTTTTCCTTTCCTAGGTCTTAACCAAAGTCAAATCCTCCACTTTTGTCCAGTAATCCCTGATAGTTATATGGTGACTATCTTGGGGACAGATTCTTCCCTCCCCTTGCACTATGATATTAGAAGTGTTCAGAGACTGACTCGATTGGCTTCTACACTTAAGGTTCGTAGTAAGGGTTTTCATTCGGCGTGGCTATAGATAAACTCCCTCAAGAGACCTCCCAACCTTTAGGAAAAAGGCTTTGGGGATGGTTATCTTACACACTACCCTCGAATTGTGAGTTTCCTCGAATTCGCTTTTGATTATAGTGGGTCAAAAAACTTGGCTTTAGTTGTTCCCACTTAGGTCATTCCCATAGGGTGAGTACTTTTTCCCACTACGATAGGCCTTCTAAAGGTGCTATCAAAACAAGAAATAGTGAGTTTGGAATTCTAGTCACCCAGTGAAGGGGAGAGCATATGCCTATCACTTTACAAGCACATTAGACAAGGGGTTCATTAACCTTCTAATTAAAATAGGTTCCTAATTTAATCAAAAGAAAGAAATAAAACAACTCTAGCCCTTGCAAACACCATCAATAGTTTGATATAATTGTCTTTGACTAGTGTATTAAGCACTTGCAACACAAAAAATATTGATCAGTTCTTAGAATTTTGAATTTCTACAAAGAAAATCAGATGCGCTAAAATAGAACTCATATGCGCTAAAAGATCACATAAATGCACTAAAAGAACTATTGGATGTGCTAAAAAAACTAATGAATGCGCTAAAAGACCCCCTGAATGCGCTAAAATTTGAGTTGGATGCGTTGAAAGATGCTCTGGTTGCGCCGTAACAGGAACGAGATGTGCTAAAAGATGTTTTGTATGCGCTGAAAGAAATCACGGATGTGTTGCATAAGAGTTCACGTCCAAATCTGTAAACAACTTTCTAGAAAACACCAATAAAAATGGGGCGAGGCCCCATGGTGGGCACCAATTTATGTGTGAGGTAAAATGTGTAAATGAATAACAAAATCACACAAGCAATGAGACATTATATTAGAGAAATTGAAAGCAAATTGAATCGAATTGAAACAAAACCAATTCCCTAAAGTCATCCCATTGTTTCCTATTTTTAGGGATTCATTAAATCATAATGGCTCTCATATTTGTGTATGCACTATGACTATTAGAATGGAAACCCAAGGAATGCAATGCTGGTAAATGCAATAACTCTATTCCTACATGATTGATAAATTGTATGATTGATGATGCTATGATGAAGATATGATACTAAATTTTGTGATGCAAATGGTGTATAAAAACTACTATGATATTGGAAATGCAGCTAATAACTAAGCCATGATTGTAAACTAATATGCTTCTAAATTGCTAATTGTTGAATGCTCAAATTGCTCTAAATGCTCAAAGTGCTCTAATGTAATTTTTCTAGAGTAAGATTGCTCAAAGATGGGATATGAAATGCTGGAGAATGAGGCTGCATTTATAGGATTTCCAAGGCATAAAATGATGTGGCAACAACCAACGGGAAAGATTTTAGGTGGAGAGATGAACGATGGAGAATGAAGAAGTTAGAGGGAATAAATTCTATATCATTAAAAACTAGACTAGCACCTAAATTTTACCGAACGCACCATTTTTCTACAGGGCGTGACCACAAAAAACTTCCCATGACTATACAACTTTACAAAATTTGAAACCCAACACCCTAGGAGCCTTGGATTTTCAAGGATAGTCAGACTTGCATTGCTCACCATGAGCATCCTTCCATTTCCTTAAACTTGTCTCCTCCCTTCAGTCAAAAAGCGATGAATCACTATGTTTAATAGCAAAAATTCAAAAAAAGAGTTTCTAATTTCTCTGCTACCTCAGCCTTTGTTAAACATTTCTGCTTGCCCTCACTCCTCGCCATTCACCCCTCCTCACTCCACGCATCTTTCGAGGAAAATGTTGAGGCACGCTTGCTTGTTCCTATCATTTGGCAGCTTCCTGGCGTCGCAACGCTGATTTCAAGTTCTCCATGCCATTGAAATTTCCAACTTATAGGCTTCTCTATCGGTTCTCTTCCGCCACCTTATGAATGGAATAAATCCTTCCTCAGTGGCCTCATCCATGTCCTCTATGCCTTCCGATACATCATAACCCACACCCGGCACCACCCATTCTAGAAAGGACTTCATCTTTCCTATTAATTCTTCTTCAAACAACATGAGCATCACCCATCTTATTTCTTTTACTTCCTCACCTAGCTCTAAAGCCCACACAAATATCATCGATGCTATATCAACATTTAGACGTCCTTTGTGTGTTGCTTCCTGAAAATGTGGTCCTAACATCTCCATCACCACTTCCACCACTTCATCTTGCACACATTTTAATAGTTGCTTTAAACGTTTCACAGTTGGAGGACCAAAGAAGCCTTTTTGTTGCAGATTGGTTGAAAACCCCCACATCGCCTCCATTGTTGAATGCACTCAAATGTCTGTTCCACAAAATAACTTTGCTTAAAAAAAGGTAAAGACTTTAACTCTTTTCGCGGTTTAATGCCTGCTTACCCCTGCCATCAGTGCCATCGTACTCCCCATCTGTCTTCATCATTTACTAAACATCCCACTTGTCTGCAACCTTACAACATTTATTGGTTCTTCTATTTTGAGGGATTCAGCTAGATTTTTCCATATGCCAACCAGGTCACCTTCGTCCTTCGCATCAAGAACCTCCCCTGACATCGTCCTCGCTTCCACTTGAAAGGACGCCCACTTGATATTATTGAAATGTATTGCCTTCATAACTGTTAACACCCTACCTTCCATACTTCACCCCTTTTTTCAAAATCTGCTACCAAACCAAAATTTAAAACTATAGCACTCAATCAAAGGGATTAGCATTAGCCAACAAATTATCCCTTTCTAAGTTAGCCAATTCAAAAACCTGCTACAAACTCACACCCCTTAAGTCCTTGACTACCAGCTTCGCATCCTCATTAAAAGAAACTGCCCATTTAGATAGTTTGTCCACCTCCGTATTCCCTTCCCTCCTTATATGACTAACAAGAAAATCTTCAAAGGATTCCAATCCTTTGGAAATAGCTTTAACAAAATTTTGTAGGTGCCATGCCTTCGCCCTTGCATCCATAATTTCTTGTGTTATAATTAAGGAATCCCCTTCCAAATGTAATTTCCTTCTACCAAAAAATTTAGCTAAATTGACAACTAATAATGCTGCTTTAGCTTCGGCCACATTGTTGGTCCCACACTCTAACTTCTTTGGTGCATAGGCAATTGTGTTGCCTAGGTGATCCCTAAAAATCACACCTACTCTAGAAGGGTCGGGGTTTCCTCTAGCTACTCCGTCAAAGTTCACCTTGAACCAACCTTTAAGAGGTTTTTCCTAAACAACTTTATCCTTACTTTCATTTCTTGATTTAGCCTTCATAGACCCCGACAAAGCTTTGATCTGAATACCCGGCTAAGCCCTTTGTATTCTACTATCTTCCAAAGAGAAAGGGTAGCGAAAATTTTGTGGGTGGGAAGCTGCAGAGCTCACCACTTCTTCAATACTATGATCAATGCTCCAAAGCAACCTTTTTAAGGTTTCACTTTTCTCCACAAAGATTCTCCTATTTCTCTCTTTCCAAATCTCCCAAATCACCAAAGAAGGCGTAACAATCCATATGCTTGATAGAAAAGATTTTTTCAACACCTTTGGCCAACTTTCAAAGACTTCTTTTAGAGTCCTTTGTAAAGGACTTTTCCACCCCAGCTTCTGTCACACCAAATCCCAACAACTTGCTGCCATTTCACACTGTATAAGCAAGTGATCTACCGATTCCTCAGCCTTGTTGCACAACACACATTTCGAGGGGCCAACAAACCCTAACCGTTTCCTCCTATCACCAGTCAAAATTCTTCCCTTTATAGCTAGCCATGCAAAGGTGCTTGCTTTTGGAAGAGCATTCTTATTCCAACATAGATTTTTTGCCCAAATATCTTCCCTCTCCATGGAGTCCAAAAGATGATAACCAATTTTAACCAAATAACAACCATTAGAGGGTCCACAATCCTCATTCTCTGAAATGAAAACTTTCCATTCTTGAAAGATCCTCTGCATACACTGAATTTGCTGATTTGAAAGCCCCTCTCGCAAAACCTCCTTCCACACCCATTCTTGACCAAAAGGCCCTTATTTTAAAACCATATAATCTCAAACCTTGGTTCCCCATAATTGTGAGAAATGATTTTTAAGAATCAACATATTAGGGCCTTCACCAATGTTTGGCATTCCATCCCATGAGTCTCCCCAAAAGCTAGCCTTTAAACCATTACCAAGCTGCCATGAGAGATGATTTAAAATCATTGGTTTGCAAGAGACTATGAAATTCCATATTGCTAAGCCTTTTGAAGGATTGCAAATTGTAAAAATTCTATGATCTTCATTCGAATCTAGATATTTTTCTTTTAAAATTTTAACCCACAATAGGTCTGGATTGGAATACATACTCGAAACCAATTTCGCACCAAGGGCTTCATTCAAAAGCTGCCAATTCCTCAAACTAGCCCCACCTTTGTCCTTAGCTCTACAAATTTTATCCCACGCAAGCAACGAAATTTTGTCTTCATCACTAGCCCCATTCCAAAAGAAATTTCTCATTTGTTTCCCAATAGAATTAATCACATTCTTTTGGATTTTTAAACACGTCATAGAGTAAATAGGAATAGCTGAGATGATAGATTTAAGCATTAAAATTATGCCAGCTGAAGTGAGCCATTTGCTATTCCATCCATCCATTCGATTTAGGCATGAATTTGCAAGATCTTTCCAAATACCTGCTCTATTTGCCCCCCCCAAAAGAGGGATGCCTAAATATTTATTTGGGAGGGTTCCTGCCCTCATGCCAAGGATCCTGCAAATATCCGATTGTCTTTGGATTGGAGTGTTGAAAAAGAAAATTTCTGATTTGCGCCAATTGATGCATTGACTTGAAGCCAAACCATATTTATTGAGAGATATTTTCATCACCCGGGCTTCTCTTAAGGTTGCATCCCCCATCAAAAAAGTATCATCAACAAACTGGAGGTGCGATATGGGTTCTACAACTTCCGCAATTTTAATTCCATTCCACTGACCCTCTCTACACTTTCGGGAAATCAGCCTACCTAACACCTCTGCAAGAATAATAAATAGAAAAGGTGATATAGGGTCACCTTGTCTAATCCCCTTAGAAGAGTCAAAGAAACCTTGGGGGCTTCCATTTACCAAAACAGAAAAGTGAGGCGTACTAATACAACTCTCAACCCAAGTTTGCCATTCAAGACCAAAGCCAAATTTCTCAAGCACTTTCAACAAAAAGTTCATGTTTACCTCATCATAAGCTCTTCTTATATCAAGCTTGACCATAATTTTCTGAATTCTCGCCATCCATACTAAATGAATGGTTTCATGTGCTACTATTACACCTTCAAAAATTGATCTATTTGGAGAAAACCCACTCTGTTCTAATGAAATCACAGAGCCTAAAACCTTTTTTAGCCTGTTGGAAATTACTTTTGAAATGATTTTATAGACCGTATTAAATAAAGAAATAGGCCTAAAGTCCTCAAAGGATTTGGTTACCGACCTTTTCGGGATGAGGGAAATAAAAGTGTTGTTTAGATCTTTGAGGATAAAACTGCTCCTGCTGGATTCTTCCACCACCTCCCATAGATCATTAGCAAAGATATCCCAAAATTTTTGGAAAAAAATTGCTAGGAATCCATCTGGGCTTGGGGCTTTATCCCCTCCTAAACCAAATAAAGCTTTTTCACTTCCTTCAGGGAAACTTCCTCCATTAGCATGGCATTTTGGGCCTCTGAAATGCTGCATGGGATGACATCCAGGATATCAGAATTTTCAAATGAATCAACTGAAGCTGAGTTAAAGCTCTCTGTTAAAAACCTCGTGGCCTCCTTATTAATTTGAGCAGCATCAACCAAATTTTCCCCATTACCATCTTTGATAGATATAATTTTATTTGAAGATCTGTGAACCTTAACAGAATTGTGAAAGAACTTAGAGTTCCTATCTCCTTCTTTCAACCATGTTTCCTTGGATTTTTTCTGCCAAAATATTTCTTCTCGAGCTAGAGCTTCTGAGTATTCTTTATTTAACTTTTTCTCCAACTCAAAATCTTCTTCCCTCATCCCATGCTCAATCACCTTCATATGCAAAGCATTTAAAAATTCCTCCAATCTTAATTTTTCAGCAAAAATATTTCTAAAAAATTCTCGATTCCAAGTTTTTAACTTCTCTTTAAGGTGTTGCAACTTTTTGAAGAAGATAAATGCTTTATAACCAGAGTGCCTTGGAGCATTCATCCACCAATCACACACCAGGTCCTTAAAACCCTCTGCCCGAAACCACATCATTTCAAAATTGAAAGGGCATATGTCCGGAGTAGACTCCTCTTGGATTCTCAAACTAATTGGATAAAGATCTAAACCAGTTATTGGAAGGATCTCCGCCTCACAAGACCAATTCTGTACTGCACAGTTTCCTACCAGAAAAAATCTATCTAGTTTTTCTGCAACATTTAGGAAACCCCCTCTTCTATTTGTCCATGTAAATTCACCTTTTTTGAAGGGTATTTCTATCAGACCATTATTTACCACAAAATCACAAAAATCTTGTTGGCTTTGTCTAGCCCAACATACACCCCCAAATTTATCTAAAGGTCTCATTATCGCGTTGAAATCACCACCTAGAAGGAACATTCTTCCTTCTTCTTCACTTAAGATCCCAGAGAGCTCTTGCCATAACACCTTTTTCTGAGATGATTTATTTGGTCCATAGATGTTGAGAATGGAGAAACTTGCTCGTAATTGTTTCGACTCCACCCTAAACCATTGCCAAATTTTTCCTGTCTAACAACTTGAACATCTACTAAGGAGTCATTCCAAAGTAGACCTAGACCCCCAGAAGCACCCTCAACTCCTGACATTGAATAGTTCCAGCGACCAAAACACTTTGAAAAGAAAAAAATTTCTTAGTCCTTAATCTTTGTTTCTTGAAGCATAACTAGAGTCGTTCTTGTTTGATCAAACGAATCTTGTCAGAGGAATTGCAGCCCTTGACATTCCATGAAAGGATCTTCATCACTGCTGGGGAAAGGCATATCCTTTCCCCGATCTCAAATTGCTTTGTCCAGCTGCATTTCCAGCTATTTCAAGCCGCATCCTATTTGTTTTGGGGCCTCTCTTCTTCTTCTCACCAATCTTTGCTTTACTATTTAGGGCTAATGTTTGGTCAATGGTTCTCTTCTCAACAATGCCAATGTTGTCTTGCAAGCCAAGGACATCTTCACTATCCTAATCTTCATCTGAATTTGACTCTAAGGCCGAATCTTCCAAATTACCCCCACTATCTCTAACCCCTTCAAAGGAACTATCTAAGTTTCTTATTGGAGATATGGGAATATCCTTATAAACAGGTTCTTCCTCCTCTTCTCCACAGCCAAATTTTGGATATAGGATTCATGTATTACCTTCTAGAGCTTCATGAGTTTGAGGTGGTTGTTCCCACTGTTTAGCAGGTTTTCCCGATCTGTTCTGCAACATCCCTATCTCCCTTGAGGAATCTGCCTTAGGCTGAGAATTCAAGTTATCAATCTAAAAAGGATAGTTGTTTCTTTGTTCTTTTCCATGGTAGAGATTCTGCTCCGATGGGTGGGTACTTTCATTCTATGTTGAGTCCTCCTACCTCATCAAGAAGATATTGTCACTCCTTATATCTTCCAAACCAATTGGTTTCCCCAACGAATTTTCCTTATCACCTCCTCTCTTTTCAATCGGGGTTTCCCTTAGGGTTTCCTCTAAATTACCAGAATGATCCTTCCATTTCAAAGAAATTGCCTCGTAACCACTGGCCAATAAGGAATCTATTTCCTTCTTCTGGATTCCTTCCCAACCATTAGACACTTCCATTGAATTATACAAATCATTTGAACTCTGAGGTCCCCATTCTTGAGTTTTCCCACTACCTTCCCAATGCATTACCTCTGAAAGGTTTATTATCTGCTCAGCTAACGAGTTTTGAACTAGACCCTTTCCCTTTTCCAAATGATCTCTGCTATCTTTAGAAGGCTTTTTTCCAATGAAACTCAAGCATTCAAAGGGGACGTCCTCTATCTCTAATTTCTGACGCCAAAGACCTTCCCCTATTTTAAGTTCTAGCATTTTTGGGAACAAATGAATCCCCTGCTGCATAACACAGATCTTAGGGAAGATGCTAAAGTTTGTTTTATCAATCGACTCTTCCGACTTTACAAAGCATCCAAGCTTACTACCAATCTTTCTCAATGTTTCCTGATCCCAATACTCTTGAGGAATATTTTTCAATCTTATCCATATAGGGATTTCCTCTATCGTTGTTTCATTGGGGTTAAAATTTGGAGTCCAATCTTTTATGAAAAAACCTATTCCCTCAATTACAAAAGGGCCACTGTTGATGATCAACTTCTTATCCTGGGTTGTTTTACATATTACAAGATAAAAACCATTTTCTAGGGTTTTTAGATCACACTCCTTTCCCCAATTTTTATCACACCATGCCCAGACTTTTGTAAAAGCAGGCCATTCCCTTCCCCCCCCCATATCATAAAAAAATCCCTATCTTTTAAAAAATTTACCGAATCACTCCATTCTCTACTTTCCAGAAGCAAAGAAGTCATAGTTGCATAAGAGATACTCGACATTACCTTAATTGTGCCAACTTTATCAGCTTGTTGCTTTGAACGCCAAAACTTTCCTTCTACCTATATGAATTCAACCCTCTCCGTTAAATGCCATGACCTAAAACGTTCACCCTTTTGCGGTTGTAATCACGCTCTATGCCCACCAGCGTCCAAATCTCCAGCCGCAATATTCTTATTAGCTGGAGCCTGCCAAGCCTGATATGTTTCTTCCCTTCTGGGATTATGGTATTGCTGACCTCTTCATTTATTGAAAGGCCAACGAGCCTGTGCTCTAGCTCCATAGTTCAGATCCCTATGCTATCGGAAACCCTCCCTATGTCGTCGCTCCGCCATGAAGTTTTTAGGGTTGGTAATTAGTTATTATGAAATAAGAGGTTTATTAATTAAAAACTTGTATTTAATTAATTAATTATCTTGGCTGATTTTAGGTGTATACAAGTCTTATAGGCATTGAGTTCCACCTTGTATATCAATCTTGTGGGTCTCTTTGTGTTTATGATCCTAAGGATAGTCAGGTACAAATGTCAACAAGTTCATTTAGTTCAATTTATTAAATTTTATTTTGAAATGTAGGATTAAATAAATTGGTAGAATTATTATAATAAAATTTCAGGTTCATAGTGTTCACCCTACTTGCAACGTTCCTCCACCTCCCTATTACATGGCAGTTACGAGTCCAGAGGTATGTAACTAGTAAATAATTCTAAATATTACATGTGAATAGTTGAACCTTATATGAATGGTATTCTTATAACTCACTTTAGAAGTTGAATAGTTTAATGTTGGTCCTTCAACATCAACACCTAGTAGTCAAGGTGCTCATCAAACTTTCACTCAAGTAATATAGAAAATTTTAAATTTTAATATAAAAAATTATAAAATAATGCTAGGTAGTTTTGGTAATTGAATAATGTTTTTTCATTTAAAAAAAATACAAACAAATACTCCTCTAAATATTAATAAGATAATGGAGCATTGTCTTGCTGCAGCAGTAGCAAGTTTGATGCCTTTGATAGAGGTATGAGGTAGATTAATAAATTTCACATTATATTTGTTTTTTTTATCAATCTATTATTAAAAAATTGAATGATATTAATTTGTAGTTTAATTGCTATCTGGATGGTTGCCATAGGGCTTCACAACTCCAAATCATGAGTGTGCCCCTGTTGTAGATGAACGTAGCGATTATTTCTATGTTGTAAGTGATTATTTTTTAACTACGATTCTATAATTTAATTTATATGTTACTCTCTATACTTTATATTGTATTAGGTGGAGGTCTAGGAATCTCTAAACAAGAGGTTGAGTGAGTGAGTTCAAAGGAGACCACCATCATGTGCATCTCCATCTTCTCAATAGTCAAAGACATCTCATGATCTCTTTCCTTCCCCTAGAGGGAAATGACTACATTAGGGTCTTCTGTTGTATGCCTATATAGTATTTTTTAACATATATTTTGTATTACATATATGTGACATTGTATGTCCATATGGATTTATTGTAATCCTAAATGAATTTTTTGTATATTTATTATAATTTTATTGACATATAATGTTGTATTCCTATATGAATTTTTGGTTAAGACAATTTTTTTTACCAATGGTTTTCATATTTGCATTATAAATGATTAATTTAATAAATGAATAATGAACTGATACAACTATAAATGATTAATGTTATCCATATTTACACTAAATAATTAATTGAATAATTGAATAAGGTTCAATTTTATCATGTAATAGATGCAAGCATTGTAATTAATCATTCATATTTTTCTTCAAACATGTTTATAAGGCATGTGGATGAGAGTTTGAAATAGTCAAATGCCTTCTAGGGGTGTGGGATATCCTCAAGGCTAGGTGTTTTGACACATGTTTCATGTCTTAAAGCTTCTTCATCCTGATCTTTGTCACTCCTATATGTTCTTGCCACTATCATGTCAAATCTATGACTACCTTTTCTTTCATGGAAAACATTCTAAGTTCAACAACTAATTCATAAAACCATCATTTTTCTTTTAATAGTCTTGAAGCCTACCCACTATCATTTAACTCATGGCTTCAAAATACCCTCCATAAGAACCTTGGCTACCCTTGATCAACAAAATAATAGGCTAATATATTCATGTATGGTCCTTGTTACTCATCTTCTATATAACCCTCTACAAGTGACCTCTTCCATTTTATCTTTTTGAGCTCATTGAAGTACCACATGATTTTCTCATGCATTCTTACTCCTTGAATGTCTATTGTCCTTGCATAAGGTCACCATCATGGTTCATACTTTGTGTCACTACAACCTTTAGACTGTCATTTTGAACTCAATTCTTTGTAATGAGGACATTGTATAAGACTATCTTCTATCTATTCTTCATGATAATTCTCGCCTTTGAAAATAAGACTATATTGTGGACATGTAGCACTATCCTTTGGTTCATGGGATTGTCAAGATCTCAAAGACTATCCTTTTACTCTTCATGTCACTTTCCTCTTCTTGTTTGGGGATTTTCTACTCTCATTGCCCACTTGAATTGTCATCCTTTCACTATACTCTTAGGAGGTCTTCTAACTCTGCCTCATGTTTGAATGTTTTTTCCTTCTTGAATGCTAAGGTCACAATGAAGCCCATTGTTATTGTCTTCAAAATAGTATCTTCTATAGTTATATGTCCTTCATTTCTTCCAATCATTGTCTAATAAATGTGCATCTAACTAATGTATTGTCATCCTTTTTGAATATTTCAAATTTTATAACTCTTATATGAGCATAGTGTCTATTATAAATGTATGTGCTCAATATTTAATAGTTAAAAAATTTATTTATTTTAAATGAAAATAATAAGTTGATTTAAATATTGTAACATATATTTATAAATGTTAAATGTTAGATAAATAGTTTTATTTTTTAAATTGAATTTAATTATATAGTTAAGTTTTAATTTGATTTTTAAAACTAAAATGCAAACTAGCAATCACACCTTGGTGTGCAATGGGTACACTGAATAAGTTTGGAAGTTCAATTAGGGAATTTTTTGGTCTATTTTACATACATTTTTGTAGTATACAAGAGGTCAATCATTAGGCCATTTAGAAAATGACATTTTTTGTGCAACAAAGGTCCCAATGGAGAAGTGATAGCTTCAAATCAACTATGCATTTGCTCATGGGGATCTTAACACAACCAAAACAAAACCTCTGAATTAGGTAGATAATAAGGCTTCATTAACAATAGGTTGATGTTATGTTTGCAATAGGGAGAGAGGGAGAGAGATGGAGATATGTGGATAGAAAGAGGGAGAGATAGAGGTGGGAGAGAGAGAGGGGGGTAAGGAGATAGATATAGAGAGGAAATTAGAGATAAATATAGAGATAGAAATGGAGATGGAGATGGAGGAGAGGGAGAGATAAAGAGAGAGGACAAAGTGATAGATAGAGATAGAAGAGATAAATATATAAGAGGAAGAGAGAGAGAGAATGGGAGAGGGAGAGATAGAAATATATATAGGAAATGATATATATATAGAGGGTAGAGAGAGAGAAAGATATAGGGGTGGAGAGAGATGGATAGATAATGAGATAGAGATAGAGGGAGATATGTAAGAATTTAAATATGGAGAGATATAGATAGAGATGGATATAGATCTATAGATAGGGAGGGAGAAACAAGGAGTGTGTGTGTGTGAGTAAGAGAGAGAGGGAGGGAGATGGAGGAAGAGAAATAGAGATAAGAGAGAGAAGTAGAGAGATATAAAAAGGGGAAGTGATAGGGAGAGGGAGAGATATGGATATAAAAGAGATATAGAGAGATAAATATAATTTGGGAAAGATAGGGAGGGTGAGAGAGAGACAGAGAGAGATACATTTATAAAGGGAGAGATGGAAGGAGAGAGGAAGAGGGAGAGGGAGAGATAGAGATGGAAAGAGGGAGGCAATGAAAGAATGGGAGATGGAGAGATAAATATAAAGATAAAGGAAGTGATATATAGAGAGGTAGAGAGAGGTTTGTATATATATATAAAGAGAGAGTAGGAGAGATGGAGTAAATAAGAGAGAAAGATAGAGATAATGAGATATAAATAGAGAGGGAGAGGGAGATATGTGAAGATAGAGATAGAGAGAGGAGAGAGAGAGAGATCGACATAGAGATAAGGAGTTTATGTGTGTGAGTGAAAGAGATATAGAGATAGATGTAGGGAAGGAGAAACAAGGAGTGTGTGTGTTTGAGTGAGAGATATTTTGAGATAGATATAGAGAGGGAGAGACAAATATAAATAGATAGAAAGGGAGGGAGAGAGGGAGAGAAATAGAGAGGATAGATAAGTTGAGAGATATAGAAAGAGAGAGATAGGGAGAGAGATAGGGAGAGAGGTAGAGAGAGAGGTAGAGATATGGATAGAAAGAGGGAGAGACTGAGAGATATATATTGTGGGAAAGATAGAGGGGAAAGAGATAAAGAGATGTAAGGAGAGGTAAGGAGATATAGATAGGGAGAGAGATAGAGAGGAATATAGAGATGGAGATGGAGATAGAAATGAAGAGAGAGAGAGAGAGAGAGAGAGAGAGAGAGAGAGAGAGAGAGAGAGAGAGTGGTGCAGGAGCACCCAAGCTCTTCAAGGAACTCTTCAAAGGTCAGAAGTGTGCAGGGGTCAGGAGGACCTTTCCATCAAATAAAAACATCAATTATGGTATCTTGGAGCCTATAATGGCATTTGGAATGAATAAAGGTAATGTGACTATCAAAAGTCCTAAGGGTCTTGAAAGGACCATAGGACCAAATTGCAATATAAAGGGAACAATCATGTTCTAGGAGATTAGGTAGGTTTATAATGCTTTAATGGTGTCAAATAAGGTTGAAAAATAATAATGTAATGGTTTTTAATGTTTCTAGTTAGTGGGAAATAATAAAATGTAAATTTGGAAATTCAAATATTTGAATTCCAATTTGGGCGAGTAACTAGCTTTTATGAGTTTTAATCACCTTTATGCATCTTAATCAATCCAAAACGGTTGGATCAGTTGGGGAAAGGATATAAAAAGCCAAAATAATCATTTTTACGGAGGTTGGACGTTTGGGAGCAAGCATTGTACGGACTGTTTTATGGAAATAGTGAAAAAACACAGTTTTTGGCACTTTTATGGTGTTCTTTTGTTAAATACTTGATCTCTATTGAATCTATGTCCAGTAAGATGCTTTAGGGGTTTTTGTTTACATATTTTAACACCACTGAAGGCTCTGAAAGCAGTGATAATTAATTTCTTTGCATTCTATATTGACTGTCCTAAAAAAGAACACATAATTTACACTAGTTTGAGGGTTTTTCATGGATAAATGATCCATTTCATGGAAGTTTATGACTATATCTTGTGAAATGGATCATATTTAAGATGTACCATACTGGAATAACAATATAATGTGCAAGAGAGATGAATACTATGGTGTACACCAAGATTTGACTGTGAAAAGTGCTTGAAGTTGGAGGCTAGGGTATAGCAGCAGCAGATCTGCCTTAATGAGGGGAATGTTTTTGAGTTGGGATAGAATAAATATGTTGTCCTAATGGTTTAGAGTCAATGAGAAAGTTCTGGAAGTGATGGGAAGGTTAGTTTTCAAGAAGCCCTACTTTTTGAGGCAAGTTAAGGAGGGTTTTGTGTTTGAGCATGTTAGATGTGTCATAGAGGCCTAAAAACTTGGAATCCTTGGTTTTGAGTCATTTTAAGGGACTTTTGAAAGTTTCATGGTCAGGGGTTGAGTTTAAAGATGGGTTGCTTTGAAAAAGAGGGCTAATTAGGCCTAAATTGGAGGAAACAACATATTTTTGATTGGTGTGCTCCAAAACAAGTGCCATCAAGAATCTAGTATGTTATGTATCATCACAAACCAAATCTGGTTCAATCATTATTTTGGAGGTTCCTTTGGAAATTTTGAGTGAAAAGTCAAAAATCCTTCGCTAGAGGCCTAGTTGGGCTAGTAGCCTAGTTAAGGTGAAAAATTAGTTTTGTGTCTAAGTCAAAGGGTTGGGCTTTGAAATCATTCAAAACAAGTTTTTTTGGGTCTCTTAAGAGTGTTCCTAGGGTTTTGGTCCATAAGGAAGGCAAATAAGTCATGAATGCAAAGTTGAGGCCTTATCTCCATGTTGGTGCCTAGTTGAAAGGTTGAGAGTGAATCATTGTTAGTCTTGTAACTTGGTGTTTTCTTTCAAAGTCCCTGACCCTTTGCATCAGAGAGAGAGAGAGAGAGAGAGAGAGAGAGAGAGAGAGAGAGAGAGAGAGAGAGAGAGAGAGAGAGAGAAATGGAGATCTAGAAAGAGGAGGAGACAAAGAGAGAGGGAGATAATGAGAGGGAGAGATGGAGGGATATAAAGATAGAGATAGCAAGTTATATAGAGAGAGGTAGAGAGAGGGAGATATAGAGAGAGGAAGGGAGAGGTACATATGGGGAGATATATATAGAGAGATATGGGAAGGGAAAGAGATATCTCTTTATATCTTTGTCAGAGCTCTCTATCTATCTTTATATTTTTTATTATCTCTCAATCTCTCTCTTCTTATCTCTCCCCTATTTCTCTCTATATTTGTCTTCCCTATTCTCTTTGTCTATCTATCTTTATCTCTTTGTGTTTCTTTATCTATTTCCTCCTCCCTATCTTTCTCCTCTTACTCTTTTTTGCTATCCCTATTTATCTCCCCTTCTCTCCCCTTTTCCCTCTTTTATCTCTCGATCTCTCTACTATATATATATATGTATGTATGTATGTATGTATGTATGTATGTATGTATGTATATATGTATATGCATCCTATTTCTCTTTACCTCTCTATCTCTCTATCTCCCTCTCATTATGTGACTATATCTATCTATGTCTCTCCTCTTCTCTCTTTTCCTCTCTCTCTTTCTTTATCTCTCTTCATATCTCTATCTCTTTGTCTCCCTATCCATCTCTCTATTTCTCTCTTTATTTTCTCTCTTTCTCTCTCTATCTATTTTCCTCCTAAGTGTACAATGGGTACACTGAAGATGTTTAAAAGGTGAATTACCATATCCTTAATCAAATGTCATGCTATCCTGAGCATAACTCCCTAGGGACGTGCTATCCTTAGATTGTTGGTAGGAAACAACTAATCTAAAGTTACCTTCTCTCTCTCACTCTATAACTTTTAATTTATATTTTAAGTTTGAAATTCATTAAATTACTATGTAAACTTATAACAAAAATCCAAAATAAAATTATTCTATAATATTTAAAATTTTAATAAGATAAATAATTATAAATTAAATTAATTCTAATATTTTAATTATTATTTATAATTTCATAAAAAGACATAAATAATAAAAATAAATTTCAAACTTAAATTTCAATTAAATATTAAAATAAATTAAATTAAATGGAAAGTCAAAATACATCAAAAACTAAATATTAGTAAACACAATAGTTTTAAGCCCGCACGAGTAGCACAGTTGACTTGGATAATGGGTTTGCTCCCCATTGGTCTTAGGTTTGACTCAACTCCCAAGTTTAAGAGGTGGGACTTCTTGCGAGCGGGGGATCTCACTTGCAAGGGACTAGTCTCGCTCTAGCTTGCTCCAGGTACCCAAGATATGGTCTAGGTCGTAGGGACACCCCTGTTGTATAAAAAAAAAATATAATAATTTAAAAAATAAAAATAAAATTATTAAATCAATTAAATTTGAAAAACTAAAACCATATTTCAAATAAAATATTAAAAATAAAACTAACTATATTAAAATTGTTAAAATTAAAATTATAACTTTTTTAGTAAAAATTGCAAATAACACCAAACTTAAAAAGTGAAAAATAAAAGGAAACCTAATCAATTCCTTAATTTATTGATTTATTACTATTAATTTTACAATATAAATATTTGAGAAAGACTGTTAATAAATATTTTTTATTGAGTATAAAATGATTAAATAATTTTTTTTATAAGATAAGTTATATAATTTGTAAAATGATGTCAAAATTTCAATTTTTAAATATATAAAATGATTAGAAGTTATTATATTCATATTTCAATGTGTATGTTTATTAAACCTTAATATACAAAAATTACATTAAATAAATGATAATTTGTGAATAAAGTTGGAAATCTAAAAAATATGTTGATTGCATATCTCTAGAAGTCTTTTTTCCAAAAACATATCTACCAAAATATAATTGGATGAAATATTTGTAATTAATTTTAACATTGTGTTATATATATATATATATATATATATATATATATATATATATATATATGAATATTAACTTATGAAGTTACATTTATTAAAAAATGAGATTTATTGTTTTATTGGTCAAAATTAATTTTTGATTGTTAAATAATAAATTAGATTATATTTAAAAATAGTTAATAAAGAGTTGTTTTTTATGATTTTGAAATTGTCAAAAAATTAAAATTAGATAGAAAAGAAATTATCGATGATAATTACTTAAACAATATATGATAATTGAAAAATCAATAAGTAAAACTAGAATTTTAATGGTAGTGTTCTTTATGTTTTTGAATTTCTAAATAATTTTAAACTTATTTTATTAAATAAAATTGAAATCTTTAATCAAATTGTGCATGAGAAATTTTAAAATTGACCTATTTTTTTGCATGCAAAATTTACCTATTTTAATGGTGGCATTCTTTATGTAGGATGATCCTAATGTATACATTTTGATCCTAATGTCTACATTTTGTTGTAGGATGATACTCTTACCTTCCTAGTTATCTACGTCGATGACTTGTCGATGAGAGGAAGTCAATCATCCACAATTCGGGTAGTGAAACCCACCCTTCATGATCAATTTTTGATAGCATACTTAGGCTTATTGCACTACTTCTTGGGGATTGAGATCACTTAGTCTTGTATAGGTATTTCTCTAGCACAACCTAAGTACTCACTTGACATGCTCCATAGACCTTACACATGGCTAATTGTAAGCTTGCATTGACTCCATTCTTGTTAGGGGTCAAACTTGAGGCTAAGTGTTCTTCACCCTTGGTGGATTGACCTTTGTATCAATAGATTCTTAGTAGTCTTATCTATCTAACTCATCTGAGGCCCAAAATTTCATATGCAGTAGGCATGGTCTCTCATCTCATGTAGGAGCAACATGAGTTACACTAGAAGGTAGCTAAGTGAAACCTTCACTACATCAAGGGTACTCACAATTATGGGATTCATTATGCAACGAGTATGGTGTTTGACTTGGTTGGACACATAGATTTAGATTGGGTAGGCAATTCTCAAGATCACGAGTCTACTTTGGGGTATTGCTTTGCCCTCGGTTCTTATCCAGTTTTTTGCTTGAGAAAGAAGCAGTTTTCTATTGCTCTTTCATCTACAAAGGTTAAGTATCGATGAGTGGTTAATGTTGCTATTGAGGCCATCTAGCTTGAGGACATTCTCAATAAGTTTGGTATTCATTTTTGGAAGCCCATAATCATCTATTGTGATAAATAGAGTGTTATTCAGATCTCTTACAAACTGGTTCATCATTCGAGGACCAAGCACGCTGAGATACACATGCACTATATTAAAGAGTTGATTCATTCAGAGATCATTGATCTCAAGTATTGTTCGGTCCATCAGATCATATTGTAGACATCTTTACCAAAAAATTCACTGATAGCAAGTTCCTTCATTTGCAAGCTTTTTTTGGGGTGTAGTTGGAGTCATCTTTAGGGGGGAAACTTATTCCTTCTCTTTTATTCTCTCTCTATTCTATGGGTTTTCTCTCTCTATTTGTGGCCTAAATTATAGGAACAATATGGTAATTTGAAATTTCTAAATTATAGTAGATAAGTTTGTATTTGGTGGCCTAATTTATTTACTATTAAGATAATTAAAATGTGGTTTGAATTGTTATTGTGTAGTCAATTTTGCATCCATCAAGTGGCATGAGGAGGCTAGATTTTGATGATCCACCACAAGTTTAGGACTCGCTTGAGAAATAGGATCAATTGAACTATTAGGATTTAATGTGTAGTTATTCAAAATCCACATTGCATAAAGATCTTGAGATGGCATATGGAGCTTGAGATGGCATATGCAACATTTTATAAAAAATATTTTGAGTTGGTATAAATGCCAATTTTGTATATGTGTAGGGAATTATTCTACACTTTTATATATAAAAATTGATATACAATATAATTTTTCTTTATGTGCATGTTTTCCAGCTTTCAACATTTAAATTTGAATGTATATTGACTTTGGAATGGTTGAATTATAAATAATAACATGTTATATATTTATTTCTTGCAAACTTACTTTCCATGATGACAAAAAATAATATACAATATAATTTTTTCGTATGTGCATGTTTTCTAGCTTTAAACATTTAAATTTGAATGTATATTCACTTTATAATGGCTGAATTATAAATAATATGTTATTTATTCTTGCAATATTACTTTTCATGATGGTAGTCATAGTTAGATATATGATTGTCTTATAATAACATGTGACCATTTCTCTATCAAAATACCATTATATTGTTTAGGATTTGTTATTCTAAGCATCTTTTCATCATTTCATAATCATTTTATTTGCATTAATTTGTTTAGGATTTGTTATTCTAAGCATCTTTTCATCATTACATAATCATTTGATTTGCATTAGGTTGTTTAGGATTGGTTATTCTAAGCATCTTTTCATCAATGCATAATCATTTTATTTGCATTAGGTTGTTTAGGATTGGTTATTCTAAGCATCTTTTCATTAATTCATAATCATTTCATTTGCATAAAGTTGTTTATAATTTATTTAGTTTAAATATCTTCTCAATTTAGATTGCATTAAACATTTGGTGGCACGAACTAGATAAGCATAGGAGTAGGACAGTCAAATAATGAAAGAATTTTTCAATTAAAGTTATCACATGGGAAGATGAATATTTTATGCATAAGCATCCATAATAGATTAGTGTTGAGTGTAATTCTTATGTGAAGAGGGTGACATGATATTCCCTTAACCTTATAGTGTACATTTGGTTATGAATATTTTTCTTGTGGCTATCTTAATTCTTATTTAAGCTATATGATAATTAATATAGTCTTATTTAGGTATTTAAGTCATCCTAGATGTTATTTTTAGGTATCTATGATAGCTTGGGTGGAAACCAAGGTATAAGACATACATGAGTGTTGGTAGTTAGTTTATTATCATCATATTGGGAATTATGTTCTTATTAGATATATTTGGAGGTTTTTCACTTGAAGTGAATTATTGGTCTCACAAATTGTAAAGTATTTTTAGCATGTTTACTATTATATTATTCTCGTGTGTAAGTTATCTCATTATAGTATTGGTCAACTTGTGTCTCTAACCCTAGGATATGATAATGTTAAAGTATTATTGATTTGACATGTCTCTAACCATCTATACTTGCATGTGGCATAAGAAGTGTGTTACTCAATCATATTGACATTACCCTTTTGATCAAATTATACTTGTATACACTAAATTTAGGTACATAAGTTGTTCATGTCAATTAGATTAAATTGATGACTCACTGATGTGGATGCGGCAAGCGTTGGTGTAATGGAGGGGTGATTAGATAGTTTACTAGTTTTTTCTATTACAAGGGTATTTTGAATCAGATAATAGGTGGTAGAGGCACTATAAATTAGGTTGAGGGTCATGGGAATTCATTCAAAGGTGACATAATGAATATTTTGTGAATGAAAGTTATATTTGTTTAACTAACATATTTTTTCCAAATGGACATTTTCTAAATGAATGTTCTCTAAGAAAGTAGGTTTTAGAATAGGGATAAGAGGAATAGGTGAAGGGTCTCTTAGCTCTCCTAAGATTTCTCTAACCAATTAGTTCACTTGTAAGTTTAAGTGTTTTAATATGTGTTTGCATGTTTATTTGCTCATTTATTTTTTTATTTTAATATGATAAAATTATCTAATTTAGCTAATTGATCTATGAAATGAAACAAATGTTTTGTTTTTTTATTTTATTTTTGTTGTTCTAATGAATACATTCTTTTAATTTTACTACTTAAATTAAGTAATAATGATTACTTAAATAATTAGATTAAATTAATTAGATTGTTCTAATTTATTTAACATAATTAAATAAATAAGGGGTGAAATCATAAATGTGTGTCCTACTTTTTTATCCAAATGTGACACTTAAATCAATACTTCTAGCCAAATTTTACTTTCTCACTTATAGCAAACAAACTATTAAGAATTTAGAGATGATGTGAGCTAGGGATTTGTAAGATTTTATGTGTAGATTCTATTATATGTTTAAAATAATAATAAAAAAATTGTTACAATTGATAACAACTTTCTTTTTATAATTATAGTATTTTTAATAATTGATATTTCATCTAGTATAACTTTTTTAGAAGAGATCGCTAACATTGATTTCTAGTACATGCATATATTTTTCTAATTTCATGTTGTATATTTTATTTATTATTAATTTTGAGTTCAAATTAATTATAATTTAGAGATATTTTCTATCTATCACAGAAACACACACACACACACACATATATAATTTATTATTATTATTTTGTTAAACCAAGGACATCAATACTAAGTGCAAATATGTTAAAAAAAAAACTTACTTTTTTATTTTTTCACTTGTGTTGAATACAAACCTTTATGTTTGCTAAAAACCCATGTTCAACAATTTTAAAAATATAATGCAATAAGTATATTAAGAATTTGGTATTAAAAATATTTATTGTAAGAGCTACGATCTTGCAAAATCTCAAGTCATGGGGATTTTATTTAATTGTTAAAACACTTCCCTAAATCCTCATTCTTTGTCAAAAACTAAGGTCAACAAAACTTGAAGGTTTAACTAAGGGTATTTGCTTGAAGACTCTTTCTTATTGCTATTTGGGTGTCCAACATTTAAAAACAGGGAAAAGGAACCTTCATTTTGACACCTTTCATTAGAACCTTGTTTACCTATGATAGGATTTGTACTTCAAATAAAGGACCTTCATTGAAAAGCGATTGACAACTTTTGCCTTCCAAGACTCATTTTATCCCCTATCCCATAGTACAATGTACCTTCATTCTTCCACCATAATGATTTTTTAATGAATAATCTTAATGTAGTTAAATAAATTATTTTCTTGGGATTTTAATTTAAAAAAAGAGTTAAATTAATCAACTAATTAATTTAATTCAAAATATATGCACCTAATTAAACTATGGAAGTATTTTTTTTTATGTTTCTTTCTAAAAACGTATGAGGAAGCATAACAAATGAACATAAAAAAATATTTTTCTTTTTCAATTAAAATGATGTATTTCTCTTTTTAAAATAATGAAATCTTTTGAAGGCATACTTTAAGTATGCAAATAATCAATTTAGTAGAAAACTCTTTTTAAGAAAAAAGATTTAGAGCACAAAACTTTTAAAATTTTATTTATTAATTAGAGAATGTTGTGTTGATTCTTTAGACGAATTAAATCACCTAAGGAAATTTCAACTCTTCCTTAAAAAGTATCTTTAAAAATTAAATGATTTTTAGGAAATTCTTATGGGAGATCCTCTTGAGATAAAAGAAGAAAACCATGTCTATGTCTTGTTTTATTGTGTTTTGTTTTCAATTTCTAATCTCTTCTAAGAAGTTCTTTATAAAGTTATTGAAGCAATACTTTGAATGAAATACAACCAATACACAAATATAATGGTTCTACTTAATTCCTAAATTACAAATCAAATTTAGTATATTGTAGGCACTTTTTAATAAAAACTTTAATAAAATAACCTAATCTTAGTGTAGGCACTCCCTAGATAAGCATAGAATAAATTTTGGTGGAATATCCAATACCACTAAATCTT
Source organism: Sequoia sempervirens (assembly GCA_007258455.2). Classification (NCBI taxonomy): domain Eukaryota; kingdom Viridiplantae; phylum Streptophyta; class Pinopsida; order Cupressales; family Cupressaceae; genus Sequoia; species Sequoia sempervirens. The sequence continues at coordinate 4,139,091 of VDFB02179234.1, forward strand.
AGAGCAAGAGGAGAAAAATGGTTGATTAGAGACTAACACTAGATAAAAAGAGAGAGGGGAAAGAGAGGGGAAGGAAACATCAAAGAACAAATTAGGAAAAGGAAAATAAATAACCATTAAAAATGAGAGAAAATATAAAGAAATCATAAAAAATGAAACTAAATATAATAGTGTATGAGCAAAAATATATAACCACTTAAATAGCAACAACTTAAGATATAAGGAATAAGAGCAAAGATGAATAAATAGCAATATTTTGAAAATAAACTATAAAACTATAAGATTAGAAAAAATAAATAGGTAAATTTTGCATGCCAAAAAATAGGTCAATTTTCAAATTTCCCGTGCACAATTTGATTAAAGATTTCAATTTTATTTAATAAAATAAATTTAAAATTATTTAGAAATTCAAAAACATAAAGAACACCACCATTAAAATTCTAGTTTTACTTATTGATTTTTCAATTATCATATATTGTTTAAGTAATTATCATTGATAATTTCTTTTCTATCTATTTTTTAATTTTTTGACAATTTCAAAATCATAAAAAACAACTCTTTATTAACTATTTTTAAATATAATCTAATTTATTATTTAACAATTAAAAATTAATTTTGACCAATAAAACAATAAATCTTATTTTTTAATAAATGTGACTTCATAAGTTAATATTTATATTTTTTTATATATATAACACAATGTTAAAATTTGGCTAGGCTTGGCTATCGTCTACAGTTAAGACAAAACAAAGACAAGTCTTGGATGGTGAGACTCTGTTGGAAAAATGAAGTCCTGCCCAAGGCAGGGGCATTTTTGTGGACTGCACTTCACAAGAGATGCTTAACTGGTGAGAGGTTGAAGAGGTTGGGAATTGCTGGCCCGACAAGGTGTATCCTATGCAAACAGGCAGAAGAAAACATAGATCACTTGTTTCTATCTTGCCCAATGTCTGCATCATGCTGGGATTGGTTGCAACAAACTTTTAGTCTAAGTGGCCCAAGACACTGCAACCTTTGGGACTTTATGTCTAGCTGGTGAATCATGAATAAGAATGGATTTTGGAGTGGGATTTGGATTTTGGTGCCATCCCTGGTAGTCTGGCATATTTGGAAGGAGAGGAACAAGCGAATCTTTAAGGAGAAATCATTAAATCGAGAGCAACTCATTACAAAAATTTAGGATGCCATAATTGAGACAGTGAATAATAGAATCAATATAGGCCCCAAATTGAAGTTTTCAAGATGGGATGAGGAAATCAAAAATTTGTGGAGCGGGCTTAGAACCAAGAAACACACTGTGGTAGCTAAAACAAAAATTAACAAGAAAGAGATTTTTTCGACAAAACCGATTAGGTTAAAATGGAAACTGAATTTTAACGGGGCTGCGAAGGGTAACCCCAGAATGGCTGGGGTTGGTTGCATAATTAGGGATTCAGTGAGCGTTTGTGTTTGGGCGGCTTCAAAGAATTTAGGTATATGCACTAACAACACCGCTAAATTGGAGGATTTGTGGCTTGGAGTGCATATATGCATACAAAAAGGCATCGATTTTGTGGAGATTATGTGGAGATTCTGTGGAGATAGAAGGGGATTCAATGCTTTGCATCCATGCAATAACATTAGGGAGATCCCAAAATTGGAAAATAAATGATTGGATAGCACCAATAAAAGAATCATTAGGAAAGATTGTAGACCATTCTCTGTCGCATGTTTACAGAGAAGCGAATAAGGCTGTAGACTTTCAGGCAAATCGGGGAGCGGTTCAAATAGAAAAAGTGGTCATGAGCTCATCACCGGTACAGTGGCCAGGTTTGCAAGAAGTGATCTTAGAGGATCTCATGATTCACCAAGATGCCTCTGTCGCCCATTCCAAGGGCACACAAACTTGATGACAAGGAATTGCAGTACCTCCATGCATGTTAGGATAGATTTAGAATGGATTTGGGGCATGATGTGTCTATCGGATTATGGCTTGCCCCAGATTACTAGCGCTCCCCGGTGGTCTATTTAATGAAGGTTATCTTGATCAAGTAGTCAAGTCTCAGAAGTATTGTGGTGCTGGTATCTGTGCCAAAATGGTGTTTCAGTTCGGTCTCGTATGCCAGTGTGCCACGAAATCCATGGATGTGCAATGTAGGAGGCTCTTCAATACTCAGAACTAGGAGGTGCATAATGCAATTGTGGATTTGGTTACTGCAGTGCTAAACTTAAACCAACATTGGTGTGATGGTAAACTCTATGAAGTCATAATTGGTGCTCTGGTAGATATTACTGAGTCTAGGGAGCGAGTGGTGTTATGGCTTAATGGGTTCATGGTGTTGGCCAATGTCCAAGAGGTCGTCAGTGCTACCATAGAAATGAGTTCAAACGGTTGGGTTAGTTTTCTACGTATGTTCCTTGACCCAGCAATAGTGGGAGAGGAAGACGACGATGGTGATGAACATGTTGAAGGGGTTCCTTGGGTTCGAAGGGAGGTGTTAGTGAATTTCATGACCAATTAATGGGAGGTGTTTAGGGTTGGGGTCATGAACGCAGATTTGGAGCCGTTTGCCAGATATATGGACTCCAACAGTTCCTGGCTCGGTGAAGGAAGCTTGCGAAGACTTATTCGATTGGGTGGCCTTTTGGCAGTAATCCACTAGCATATGGCGAACTGATATCTAGAGTTGTCTTTTTGTTATCTAAATTTGTATTCGGGCATGTCATTGCCCCTGTTTGAATGTACATGGGAGCTACCCCCTTTGGTAGTACTAATCTATTTTATTATATTATTAAAAAAAATAAATACAAAAAACAAAAAACAAAAAATACAATGTTAAAATTAATTACAAATAAATATGTTTCTTAATTAAAATTGAATGGGAAAAAAGACTTGTAGAGATATACAATCAAAATATTTTTAGGTTTCCAACAGTTATCATTTATTTAATGTAATTTTTATATATTAAGATTTAATAAACATACACATTGAAATATGAATATAATAACTTCTAATCATTTTATACATTTAAAAATTCAATATTTGACATTATTTTACAAATTATATGACTTATCTTATTAAAAAAAAATATTTAATCATTTTATACTCAGCAAAAAAACATTTACTAACTTTTCCAAATATTTATATTGTAAAATTAATAAAAAATTATTAATAAATAAAAATATTTAAAATAAACAAAAATATTTAAAATAGACGAAAAGCATACCATTGTATCCTTATATTTTCATAATTATTTTTTAAAAATACTTCATTTACCCGCATTACAGTGTTTGGGAAGTAATTTTTTCTGGGGGATATACTTGGTCGTTCTACCCATTTGCTTTCCTCTGGCGGCAGGCTACGAACTACCATTAAATGAACAACTTGGTGGGGCTGACAGCACCAATCAATCTACCGTTAGTTGCAGGTGTAGTGGCAGGTCTGGAGTTGCACGGGCGTTTATGGCCATGGATGGAGAGCCCACATGCCATGGCGTTTTGAGGACTGCATAACTTTTTCCTTGCTGAATGGTCCTTTCCTATCATACATTTGGCGCTTCTAAGCTTACACCATACTCCCAACACCCACTGAGAGAGACGTGCCATGATTGCAGTTTTTTTGCTTCCAACTTTTACAGTGTATTACTTTGCTATCATCTTCTTCTGCGCTACTTCAGTACTAGAGATTTCAAATGTCAAAAACATTTTAACTTTAATTTCAACTGAATTACTGCAAGCAGTGTGATTTTCTTATTTGATATGCCTAGGCTAATAGAAATGCTAAAGTAAAAATCTACCTTTCAACTCTAGACAGAAGAGCTTGCAGTGTCTTGGAGAGAAGAACAGGGCTCAGCCCCCTCCCTATATTCAACCCTTCCGAGCTTACATTTTCTAGGATTCCCATCTGTAAACGAACAAGATGAAACATTATCCAAATCCCTTTGGCTACAATGTAAATGTCTTATTCTTGTTGCATATGATGCAGAGGCTTCTTGTTCTTGTTCAATGGTCAGGCAAAGGCAGCTGCTGGGGACCAGATGAGGCATCTGAGATCATAGAGGATTCCTCCTCTTCTTTTCCGGCATTTCCTGATTCCTTCTTATAACTTGTAGACACACTATCAAAACGGGTGGTACTTCTATGAGTAGATGATTTATCCAAATACCTTGTCCACCCAGACTCAGAAATGTTCTTACTAGTACACATTGTATCTGCAGCTATATTTGTAAAACTAAATATATAGATATAGAAGTAGTTTTGAGCAGGGATGGCAGAGACTCTGTAACACTCATCAACTATTCCTCATACACCTACTATGACTCATTATACTACAAGCAAAGAAATTGTGGTCCATATTTCTAAACCCAAAGCCTAGCACTCCACATGGCAAGGATTGTAACTCAATCCTCTTACACACTTACCATCTGATCAGTCAGCTGTCCTGAAGGATTCTTTTATCCTTAACTTACCATTTAGCCCTAATTTTTATCAGAATTTTTGCTTTGGAACATACTTTTCCATAATAAATCAAACTCTATTATCATTCTCTAAAACCATCCACCCTGTTCCATTCACTTCTGGTTATTAAAATAGTACACGTACCATTAACTATGTGGTTCAACTTTGCGAGTCCATTGGATCAGCAGAGGCATAGTACCTGCAAACACAATGGTCCAGCAGAGGTTTGAACTCTGGGGGCAGCATCAATACTATCACCACTAATGTGGGCACAATATGATCTATTTTGAACTAAAAGAGAGGTAAAAATTTATTCAAACCAAAAAAGAGCAATACAAAGCATGGGCATTACACAGCCCTATCAATCTCCACTAATGGGCATTACAATGTGATCTATTTTATTTATCACTTCAAAATTTTTAAAAATACATCTTTTTATTTCACACATGTTCACATAAATAAATATTAATTTAATCTAATTAGGGAAGAGAATTGAGTAATTGAACATGTTCCAAGAGTTGTGATGACATTTGTTGATTAATGCCTATTATTTTTAGTAGTATAACACTAGAAGTTGTGACTTTTAACCTCTTAGTGTTGATCATGAGTACTCATAATTGAATGAAATGTATTCCGTAGATCTAAAAAGCAACAAATCATGTAATGTCACATCACACACTGTTAACACATGACTTAATGCATAACTACCAATCTACCTCTCTTTGGATCTTTTTGAACACCTCAACAGAAAACATACTGATGTGGACCTGAAACCTTAATTATAAACAGGGGCTTTATTTACTGTAAAAAAAAGATAAATTTGGAAATTGTGGCCATTGCAATGCTCTTAAATAGACAGAATGTGAGGCCTATCATGCTCACAAATTCACTTAATGAACTTAAAAATGTCTCTGTCATTTAGATTCTGTCTCCCTTCCCCTTGGCCACGGGACAAACTAGTTTATCTTGTGCAGTTTGCTTGTTAACAAATTCCACTTTTCCAGATTCTTAAGACTGTTGTGTAAGAGTAATGGAGGAGGGTTGAGAAAAAAGATAATTTAAGGAATGCTTGAAAATGGTGTGTAGGTGGAAAGGTGGTTGTTGCCACTTATAGCCCACAGGATGAGGAATGAACCCACTGTAGGGTAGAGCAGTAGAAAATGAGCAACATCTAATCTAAATAATGTACTGTCAAGACATAACAAATCAGGGCAATGGGATGGATAATAAAGACCAGCTCGAATAGTGCCCATGGTCCTGAAGATCAATAGTCGACCAACATAATATTGTAAAAATAATACTTCGAACTTTGTCACTCATGCAACCGGTCAACACAAAAAACATCATAATAAAGTGTATTTAGTAAGGGCTGCTAAATGTTAGAAATCCATGATATATCCCATGCACTCCCTACCAAGGCCATTTCATTTATGTGTTCTACCTGTCTAAACTCAAGTGTTTAGGGTTTTTACTATTCTCTTTATCTTATCTTATTATGGACTCTTGCCCTACCTACCTAAGCTTAAGAGCTTAGGGTTTGTACTATTGTCTTTAACAATAAAATCAAAAGTAAAAACACAAGTTAGATTCTTAAAGGAGAAGGCTAGGCCATTTTGTACTATTGTCTTTAACAATAAAATCAAAAGTAAAAATACAAGTTAGATTCTTAAAGCATAAGGCTTAGCCATTTTGTCATTACGAATAGAAATAAGATATATGAACACACCTACTCATTGTCAATTACATGGTGAATGTGAAGTGATGGCATGATGGTTTCAATTTCTTCTTTTTCGCAATACATTCTTGTTTTGTTATTAATTACATGATATATTATTTAAGTTTAAAATGGCAATCATTTGAGTTTACCATTGTTCACACTTGAAACTTGTTCTTATAAGTTTATATTGCATATATTGTCACAACATCATGCCTTTATTTTTATTCTATTGTTAAATAATTCAATATTAAAACCTTTTGTACTTTTGAATGTTTGTAGGTGTTAGAACCTCCAAAATTTGTATAATTTCACCATCCTTGCAAACTTTGAATCCAATATGTGAAACTTCAACCTTGTAAAAAATCCAAATTCCACAAATAGGCTCACCTTGCAAATCAATTTTTAGGTCTAACTGACACTGAAAGTTCCATATTGATTCAAAAAACATTACATATATCCATTACATGCATAAATGTTTGAACCAATTATTAAAACTTGCAGAAATTCAGCCTTAAGAAAAACCTAAAAAAAAAATTGTGTCTTGATCCTTTAGCAGATAGGGTCGCCATCAGAAAATAGTGAAACCAAGGTAAATAATGTTGGACAAGAGATCATAAAGACACCTAAGGTTTATCTTGGTGACACCTTGACAAAAAATTCTTCTCAGGTAGATCCATTCTATACTACATTATTGATCAACAATACACTAGTGAAAAATTGCATGATTGACTCAAGAGTGGCAATAAATATCATGCCTATGACAGTCATGAAAGAATTGAGCCTATGGGTGGATACTACGTATGGGAAATGCTATGCAATGGACAACAAATCTATCCTTGTTGTTGGAGTCATGTGAAATGCATAATTAAAGTTAGTTGCCTATCCTGAAGCCACCTACAGGACTGATATCACTATAGTAGACACCCCTCCATATTATGGCATGTTATTATCCAGACAATGGACTATTGCAATTGTGGAAAATGTCCAATTAGACTTGCCATATGCAACAATACCGGTTAATGGGAAAGAAGTCAAGTTATATAGAGAACCACAATCTAAACAAATAATAGAGCACATTGACCCAAATCAACTAAATTGCTTTTGTGATGTAGATCTTGGAAGCTTCAGAATTGAGAATTCATGACCCAAGTTACAAAACACAAATCCAATTAATAGGGAAGCTTAGCTCTATGAACAAGGTGTATGGAAAATGTATTTCGATGGTGCTTGTAGCAAGGGTGGAAATGGAGCGGTAATAGCGTTTATCTAACTAACTGGAAAAACATTCAAATAATCATTCTTACTAACATTTGAATGCACTAACAACATAGCTGAATATGAGGCATTGTTGTTGGGCCTAAATATTGCCACAAGACCTATGGAATAAAACTACTAGCAATATATGGAGACTCTGAATTAGTTGTCTCACAGGTCAAATCAAAGTATTCATCAAAAAATAAAATACTTAAGCAATACAAACATGTTTTTTGGGACACCATAGAACTTTTCAATGCATTCTCAATAGATTGGGTGGAAATATATAAAAATATAATGGTAGACTTCTTGGAAAATATTGCTCTAAAAAGGGATGATATTACATTGGCAGGTATAATAGAGGTAGAAGTCAAGACTAAACCCACAATCCCTGATAATATTTATAATTGGCAAGTATTCAATGATGATGAGGACTTAATTAAGTTTCTCCATTGCATAGATCAATATGAATCTCAAGAAATAGATTTTAATGCATTTTTTGAGGAGGTAGATGGTAAACAAATTGTCTTTAGGAAAGAAGTGGTGCAACTTAGAACAAAAAAAATACTGAAAGGCCTTGTAGCCCTGGAGAGAGTATTCGATGGGCATGTCAGATTTAATTTGAATCCCACACCTATTAAACATGAAGACATTGAAGAAATCAACCTTGGGACTGAGATGGCCCCTAAAAAGGTATATATTGGTAAAAAAGTCAACCCAAAAATTAGAGAAATTATTATAACCTTGGTTAGAAAGAATAAGCATGTGTTTGCATGGTCATATGATGACCTAAAGCATATAGTGAAGACCTTTTCCAACATGAAATTCCATTAAAACATGATGCCAAACCTTTCAGACAAAAACAAAGGCCCATAAACCCCACACTAGCACCAAAGATGCGAGAAGAGCTTATGAAGCTTAGAGATGGTGGCAATATCAAACCCATTAGATATTCTTCTTGGGTCTCAAACTTGGTACCAGTAAGGAAAAAAAAAAAGAAATAAGGTTATGTGTGGACTTTCACAACTTAAACTTTTCATCACTCAAAGATAATTATCCTCTCCCAAACATGGAGGCAATGTTGCAAAGGGTGACAGGTTGTGAGTTGTTGTCTATGATGGATGGATTTTCTGGCTACAACCAAGTGAAAGTCAAGGAATCAGATCAATACAAGACTTCCTTCACCACACCTTGGGGTACATATGTCTATGTGAGAACGCCCTTTGACCTCACAAATATAGGTGCTACATTCCAAAGGGCCATAGATGTAGCTTTTGCCGATTTGATCAATACCATAGTAGTGGTTTACCAAGATGACTTGACCGCATATTCAAAAAGGGAAGAAGATTATTGTGATCATTTGGAAAGAATATTTATTAAGGCCCTTGAATATGGTATATCTTTAAACCCAAACAAATGTCATTTTGTTGTGACTAGAGGAAAATTATTGGGGCACATAGTCTCAAAAGATGGAGTAAGGATTGATCCTAAAAGAGTGGATGCCATTGATAAAATTCCCATCCCAAAAATAGTGAAGGCTATTCAGTATTTCTTTTGGCAAATAATTTTTTTTAGGAGATTCATCTCAAACTTTGCTGAAATTGTAAAACCTATCTCAAAGATGTTAAAGAAGGGCTCAAAAGTTGACTGGACAGTTGAAGTTATTGATGCATTTATATCAATTAAGAGAGAAATTAAAAAAGCCCCTATATTAAAATCTCCAGATTTCAACCAACCATTTCAAATCTTTTCTTTTGCATCCTTTCATACAGTTGCAGTTGTAATGTTACAAAAGAATGAGGAAGGATATGAACAACCCATATCATTTTTTAGTAAATCACTCTAAGGGGTAGTGTGTTGTATGAATTGATGCCATAGGAAGGAGGTGTAGATGGATAAACTGAATTCAAGAATTCAATATTGATATAAAAATCAAAAAAATAATAAGAGGACAGGGATTAGCCAAGTTAAAGGTTAAATCCAATTTGGAAGCTGCACAAGTATGCAATGTGGGAGAGGAAGATAAAATGGTTTCAAGTATTGAACATACACCATGGTACACTAATATAGCATACCATCTCAAATATATGAAGTGTCCTAAAATTTTTAGTAACAATCAGAAAATAACTTTAAAACTCCAATCATCAAAGTATGTGTTCATAAATGGAGATATGTATTGGAAGAACAAGGATGGTATCCTTTTGCTATGTTTGGATGAAAAACAAGTTGAATACACATTGAAAGAAATGCATAAAGGAGTATGTGGGGGACATTTCTCGGAAAAACCCACTACAACACAAAATATTGAGGGTAGGTTATTACTGGCCCAAACTCTTTAATGATGCTCACATATATGTAAGAAAATGTGAAGCATGTCAGAAGTTTTCTTGCAAAATGAATTACCATGGAGCTTTGTCATTAAGAACTATTCAAGTTGAAGCCCCATTCCATCAATGGGGGATTGATTTTATAGGGGAAATCATAGATAAATATAGTGGTGGGCATAAATGGATTCTGGTGGCCACTGATTATTTTACAAAATGGATAGAAGCAATACCAACAAAACAAGACACTAGTAAAGTTGTGATTAATTTCATACTAGAAAACATCATCACTAGATTCAGGGTTCATGAACATTAGACTGATCACAGATAATGGCATGCGCTTCAAGTAAGATGAATTCAAGAAATTTTGTGAATCATATGGCATACTAATTTCATATTCCTCACCATATCATCCTCAAGAAAATAGACATGCAGAATCTAGCAACAAGAGCATCATAAAGATAATCAAAAGGATGCTAGATAATAACAAGAAAGCATGGGATTCCAAATTAAGACTAGCATTGTGGGCAGATAGAATTACTATAAAGAAGGCTACTAGAAAATCCCCTTTTGAATTGGTGTATGGAGCCCAAGCCAGACTCACAATGCATAACCTCTTACCAGTCTACATGTTCATCTTACAAGAGGATATGGATATCCCAAAACCTATGGAAGAGAGGATGGAATAATTGGTAGAACTGGATGAAATCAGGTCCCAAGCACAAGAGTAAAATGAGAAGATGCAGTTACAAATGAAGCATTTATTTGATAGGAAAGTGAAAGATAGAAAGCTTAAGGTTGATGACATGGTTCTCATGTGGAATGCTAGAAACCAAGACAAAGGAAAACATGGGAAGTTTGAAGCACTATGGTTGGGCCCATTTGTCATCTCTGGCAAGTGTGGTGAAGATTCATACTACTTGCAAAAGATGATTGGTGAAGTAATAGAATTGCCAATGAATGGAAAATTCTTGAAGTTCTTATTTTCTTAAATCATTATTGTTTCCATGCATAGTAGTTTAAGATTTTTTTTGTTTTTTCCCTTTTCCATCCCCCGCCCATGGTCTGTATCCTAGAGAATACTTTTGGATTCTTGCAATGACTTTACAATCATTCATCCCCAACTAGAGCCACTGTTAGAACCTCCAAAATTTGTATAATTTCACAATCCTGACAAACTTCGAATCCAATATGTGAAACTTCAAACTTGTAAAAAATCCAATTTCCACAAACAATCTCACCTTGCAAATCAATTTTTAGGTTTGACTGACACTGAAAGTTCCATGATCCAAAACACATTACATATATCCTTTACATGCATGTAAATGTTTGAACCAACTATTAAAACTTGAATAAATTCAGCCTTAAGAAAAACCTAAAAATAATTTGTGTCATGATCCTTTAGCACATAGGCTCGCCATCATAAACATCCCACATGTTTTCCATAATTAAGCTCAGGGTCCTATCATAAACTTTATTGAAGAGACTATGCAACATCGACAGGACTTGTCTCAGCATCCCTTCGATAATCTGAACAAGACATCATCGAGAACACAATGAAAAATCAAGAGAAAATATTTTGGAGTCCCTTTGATGGGACGATGTGCATTAAAATAATGATATTCATGGCCTCAAATTTAATAGTATCAAATGAAAGAAAATATGATAGGCTCGTAGGTATGTCAAAGTGACAATGGAACATCGAAGAGACAATCCTCAGAGTCCCTTCGAAAACCCGAAAAACAAAAAAAGCATATTGTTAAAGATATCGAGAGAAAAGACATATCAGAGAGAACCAAATATTAGTCCCTTCAATATCCCTAAAGAAAACAAGCATATGGTTGGACTAAGGATTCCATCGAAGGGAAGGCATTTGCATATCGGCAAGATAGAGACACGGTTCCCTTCGATGAAACGATAACATTTATTGCCTCGGCTTTGATAATACAAAAGGAAGAAGGGTTCATTATCCAGAATTAAAATATGATTTAATAAGCCCGTAAGTGTATCGGAGCAACAAAAGAATATCGAAGAGAATATTTGCAAGGCATATCTGAGGAAGAGTTCGAAAGGGCATTGTGATATCAGAGTGAAGTTATTTAAAGTCTCTTTAAAATCTCGAAAGAAAGGAAGAGTATACCATTAAGGAAGGCATCGGGGGGAAAGAAAGATATTGGTAAGAATGAAATATCAAGTCCTTTTGATGTAGCCAAAGCACTTACTTTCCCATTGACAAGACAATAGTATTTTGAGGAGAAAATTATGTGGCAATGATAAACAGATCAACAACTTATATTCAAAACAATTGATTATACTTTCGATGACATGAAGGTGCCATCAAATGACATTTATGAACCAGAGCTGAGGGCATTAAAAACCAAATTCTAAAATTATTTGGAAATCATTGAGCATTTAGAGAGAAAGGAAAAGGAGTGTAGTAGTGGACAGCGACAAGAGAATCAGGAAAGGCATTATTGTTCAAGTAAGTACCTAAGCTTGAGCTAAAATTCTCAGTATCTAAAACCAATTGAATTAGCAAGCATAGAAGTAGGGTTTTATGAGAAATTCATATTATGGCAAGTACATCTGAAACTCCAAAGTTAAGAGACAAAAGTTAGAAACTAGACATTTGAATCAAGACTTGGTCGACCATTTTCCTCGCTCTTGACAAAGGTCTATACAAAATGCACAATTGAATCCTCAAGCTGAGAAATTAGAAGACAAAAACAAGGAAGTAGGTGACACATGGACCCTGATGAGGGGGTATGATTTGTTCATATACCATTATAAGAAAATGCATAGACACCGACCGGTCTCCAACCCATGGAGACGTAATCTAGGGATATTGGTAGTACCAAATGTTTTTATCAATGTTGAACTAATAAAGGCACTTGCCAACAAGTATGATCCTCAAATCTGCATAATTTACTTTGAAGAAAGATCTTCCTTTGTCCCATTTACAAGGAACTATATTTCAATGGTATTTCAATTGGATACCAACAAAAACATGAAATTCGAGATTAAAGACCTTCTAGACGAGGACCACAACATGAGTACTAGTTACAAGAGATGGAGGTTGCCACTACACAGACCTCGTGATGAAGGAAATCGGCTTAAGGTGTTTTTAGTTGAAGAACACCCTCCATTCTCTGTGAACTTGTTTGAAGAATACTTCTAGTATACATACTACTCTGCTTGCCAAGTGCTTGGTTTGGATGCTCCCATACTAATGGCCATAGCTCCAATGGTCCTGATGGTTGATGTTCAAAACTAGGATGCCCATCCATTATATTATGTTGAGTACTTAGCTAATGATATCCACAATTCCCTCATTTCTATCAAGAATAAGGATGGAGGTATCTAGTTCAGGTATTCATCACTATTTATTCACCTTATCTTGCATGAGGGAAAAAATATGGGAATGTGGAGTAAGCATCTAAGAATAAAGGACATAGATGATGATGGAAACATCAGACCTATACAAATGTGGACCATAATAAGGGATAGTAGATGTATTAGATCACACTACTTGTATTTTGAAGAATATTTTGTAAAACCTTTATACAAATGTCTTGGTCGACCTTGTAACTACAACTTGTCACCAAAGATACAAAGATTTCTTCGACCAAAAGACAATGATCAAAGAGGAAAGGTCAACCATAATTGGGGGGACTGGTATGCATATGATGAGTGCACAAAAAATAGGGTATTTGGTTTTGAAGGAGCCTCGCTTTTGTTACCAAAAACATGAATTGATAGGGTAGCATATTTGGAAATTGTTAGGCAATTAGACTATTCAGATTTCCTACACCTTAAGAGCTATAACAAGAAATTACTTATGCCAGGTACTCTTTGCTTTGGAGAGTTTGTTGTTGTTTTTGAGAGAGGGTATGAACTTATCAACAAGAAGCTTGAGCATTACAATTTTCCCAAGGGGAATGAAAGAAATAAATTTTATCCTAAGCATTTCATACTTGATGTCAAAATAAACCAAAGGTTGAAAGCATATAATCACATACTTCTTGCAAAAGATGATTTAATTATAAATGTTGATGAGCATCATGCAGTTAGGAGAGGTTTGTATAATAGAGTCATGGCAGTAGAGGATTGGAAAATGAATAACATTTCATCATACACAGGAAATTTTTTTGAAATTGAGGATCCTATTGAAAAGATGGATAAATTGGTCTTACATGAAGCTGGATTGACTAGGGATGTACCACCCTTAGTGTTTAAAGGGAAAAGGAATGAGGATATTATGGTGATATAGGTTGAAAGTGAAATCTCATTGTGTCAACTGTCTCCACAACCTACACCAAAGATTAGTTTTTTCATTGAGACATCTATGACAAGAGAAGGAGAAGAGGTGGGTGATGAGGAGGAGTGTTTGTAGGCAATTAAACCTATTATTGAAGACTATGATCCCCCATTGGAAAGGAATTTATTCATAATAGAATCCTCAGAGAATCTCTCAGATGATGTGAGACATCGTGCTAGCCAAAGGTTTATTTTTGATGTTTTTTTTTAAAAAACCCCATAATTTAAGTCATTTGTTTATGAGTACACAGGTAAATTAATTAGAGAGAAGATCAAGGAGATCACTCCTAAAAAGGAATCTGAAGCTTTAAAAGAGCTACAAGAAGAAGTGTATAAGGAAATGGAAGACATCACCCTAGAGAAAGGAAGGAAACTGCTTGAAGAAGCAGGGGTTATGCTTCTCTCTAGGTGGGATATGAGCTCTATTATTTTATTTGATAGCTTCCGAAGAAGTCAAAATAAAACCCTACAATTAAGCACATAAGGAGTGGATAGAATCTACACCAGGTCAGGGTACAATCCCAATAATGCAACTTTTCTAATTTAGGCCCTATATCCACCAGACAAAAGACCTACAATCATCAATTAGCCTAATTAGGTATTTGGCCATCTTCTTGTGAAAAGGGTTGGAGATAGTGATCCTGTTGAAATTGCAGAGTTAAATGTCAATGTTGCTAAGTTCACCAAAGCTCAAATTGCAAAGTTGGTGAAAGATAACAAAAGGTGTATGACTGAAAATGAGAACTTAAGGTGGGAAATAGCCAACTATAAGGAAAAATTGCCATCCTCCTCAAATAATTAGTCCCCATTATTGGACAATGATAACTGAGTATTGGAAGCTATGTTTGAAAGTACATATTGGAGGCATAAGGCTGAGAGACTCCAAAAGAAATATGATAAATTGGAAGCATAAATGAGATCCACCAAATTCAACATTGTTTTAGAATTGATAAATAAAAGGTTTGAAAAGGTACTTGAGAAGGTTGATAGAATATGGAGAATTCACACCAGAACGTATGCTGCTTTTCATGAGCAAAAAAGACTACATCTCAGAATGGTGGAGAAAAAGGAAGAATTAATAGCTAAAGGAAATTTCGATGACCAAGTGTTTAGAACCTATTATGAGCTAATTGATATGCATGATAAGTTTCATATTGTACTGACATAAGAACTTGGTGATTTTGATTAGCCACTGGATATGTCTCTGCCTAATTTCTTTAACAACAAAGGTGATCTAAAGGAGCGAAGTATATGGAAAGATGAAATGGATCAGTTGTTACCATTGGCTCTCAACCTAGTAAATGACAAATCAATGGTGGTAGAGAGCACACATTTATAGTTAGATCATATGTCCACCTTAGAGTTTTTCATGAAGGATATAATCACCAATGCTGACACACATGATAGCAAGAGATATACCGAGCACCTTTCCAAGTTGACCCTATTCATTGCACAAACAATGTAAGGATAGAGAGCCTCGCCGAAGTCACCTAGAATTGGAGACACTATCATGGGGAGAGGACCTTTCCAAATCCAAGTGATCATAAGTACCTTACGAAGATTAATGGATTGTGGTGTATCACAAATGCTTCAAACTTCATTGTTTATTTCCTATCTTTGTTAATTGCATTGCTAAGGTTTTAGTAAACAAAAGATAATTGAAGGGGCACCTTTTGAGATGTAACTGTTTGAAGCTTGTTGCTTCCCGTACATAAAG
The DNA here is from genome assembly GCA_007258455.2 of Sequoia sempervirens. Classification (NCBI taxonomy): domain Eukaryota; kingdom Viridiplantae; phylum Streptophyta; class Pinopsida; order Cupressales; family Cupressaceae; genus Sequoia; species Sequoia sempervirens. The sequence continues at coordinate 4,154,857 of VDFB02179234.1, forward strand.
GGAAACCAAGACAGATTTTTTAGGATCATCATATAGCCATTATAGAATAGAACACATGAAAAAGACTTCTGATATATTGCAAAATCTTTTATAGTAATCAATAGAGAAGAAAATTTAACCTAGTGGCCAAAATTCTGGTGTTCAATTGTTTATTGATATTAATTCATAGATGCTATCTTGCTATCTCTAGAGTGGTATTTCCTTGTTATTCAAATTGAATGTAGCAAGCATACGTCTAATTTTTCAAGAAACATTTGCTACCTCTATGTGATTCATTTTGTTTTGTTTCTACTAGAAAGAATTAAAAATCCTTTTGTGTGATTCATTTCAACTAGTTTATGCAAGAATTAAAATCCTTTTGAATAAGTCATCTTAATTGGTTTCCTTGAAGCAATAATTAAAATCCTCTCAAATAATCTCAGTAACCTGGGGAGATATCATTGGGATTTATAAGAAGAGTCTAGTAACTGATAATCTTGCACGTTTATACAAGGTATAAACATCTAAAAGTGCCAAACAATTCAAGTTAAGCCAAAAGGAGGATACACATATCATATAGATCTTGAATCCATTACCCAATAGAAGGCATTGATCCACCTTAATCATTAAACAATACTTTATAAAACCTGATTCACATACTTTACTTTCAAACATTAAGAGTAGGAGTAGTTGTTAGTCTAGTATCTATTTCACATTTACATGCTAGTGGGGAATAGATTGTCAAAGTTAAAGAGTACACACAATCTCTAAATTCTTAATCTACTTTATTGTCAAAGGTACACCCGCCTAGGTCTAACAAAACTTGAAGACCGGGGAATTCTAACCATATTGGTTAGCTCCATTCATTAGCCAAAAGATTGTTAAACCTGACCATAGAGCTTGGCATACTCTTAGGGTTTGCAATTTATAATTTTGGGAACCAACAATAGGAAGAATAAATTTCAGGTGTAGGGTAAAACAAGATAATTAACAAGAAGGAAGTTAGTAGGGAAAACACCAAAGTACAAAATAGAGTGGTAAATCTTACCCCAAACCACCACAAGAGGGCTGCAAGGATCTTGGCTAAAAAGTAATCTCCAAGAAGTAGGTTAGAATGTAAGGGACACATCTTGTTAGGAATGTATATGTATATGATAGAATATTGTGTAACAAAGAAGAGAGAGATATATGTAAGAGATAGGAGATGGATATAGAGAGATGTAGAGATAATAATAGAACTATATATGGAAAACATTATGTATAAGATAATAGAAATTTAGGGCATGTGCAAAAGGATGGGGGACTAAAAATTGGTCAACCCACTTTTTGGTCCCCATGCAAGCATAACGTGAGTGTGTTATAACGTGCGCACATTATGCCTCATTTAAACATTTAAAACCAAAAACCATGTTTCATTCTATATTTTTCTTCAACCCGTGACCTGAGAACCCTTCCAAGCATGCTCGCATTGTTGCAGACCTAATTTTTGACCCAAATCTTTGCCAAATCATTACAAAATATGTTGGGAAGATGTTGGGGAGGTCAAAGAAGTAAGTAATTTTACCTTTTTAATGTCCAATTTGGATTAAATAGGTAGATTGAATAAGTTTTTAATTGAATTTTTTAATTCTTAGGAGTTAATAATTCACCCCCAAATGTTCAAAATCCCAATTCACCTCTTCATGAAAATCCTCTTGAAGAACAACCACAACAAACACATCCTATAATTCCTTGTCATCCTTCAAAAATACAACAAAACATATTAGGGAAAATTAAAAACAATAGAAAAAAACTTGAGTTAATTGAAAGGTTGAAAGATCATGCAAGAAAAAAATCCCATAGGAACACCCTTGCTCAATCACTACAATCCATTGTGTCTCATGTAGAATTAGTTAGTGGGAAAAAAATAGTTGGTGTAACAAGAAGGAACAAAAATAATAATTTTATGCAGACAAAATATCATATGAATAAGTTAAAGTTTTTTTTTTGAAATCTAACTTGTATGCATTCTTCACCAACCTATGAACCAATTGAATCTTACACTGTGCATGCAAGAGGTTCCCTATCCATTGGTGCTACCATCAAGGGATGAAGAATAATTTTTGGGATAAGTGTTGGAAGGGTTTTGACCATCCTCCATGCAATAACTATGAGGTCCACAATAATTTTTGAGAAAAATTTATTGTGAGTTTGTCCTCAATTATATCCCAAATTACTTTGACATGCAATAATTTCAAGATAGAGATGGGGGCTTCACATAGAAGAGAGTGGGGGGACAATATGTCTCAAACCAAACATTGAGACAACTAGCTAGACCAGAGTATGAAAATGTGACTATCACTTTATTATGAAGGAGGGTGTTGAGGTGGTGACCTTAGAGTCAATTAGGTCACTCACTCAAACCCTTATATAGTATTTAAGCCTCTCCAGTATAGGGTGATGCGCGTGATTATTCTAGGTGTTGAGTTCCACCTCGTATATCAATCTTGTGGGTCTCTCTGTGTTTATGATCTTGAGGATAGTTAGGATACATGTACCTAGAATACATCTGCACTGGATTAGATGGTCATGACAAAAGCTTTGTTGAATTATACATTCTTCTTTGATAGTTAGGTATAAATTTCAACAAGTTCATTTAATTCAATTTATTAAATTTTATTTTGAAATGTAAGATTAACTAAATTGGCAGAATGATTATAATAAAATTTCAAGGTCAAAGTGTTCACCCTACTTTCAATGGTCCTCCACCTCCCTATTACATGACAATATCGAGTGCAGAGGTATGTAACTAGTAAATAATTATAAATATTACATGTGAATAGTTGAACCTTATATGAATGGTATTATTATAACTCAATTTAGATGTTGAATAGGTTAATGTTGGGCCTTCAACATCAACACCTGGAAATGAAGGTGCTCATCAAACTTTCACTCAAGTAATATAGTGAATTTTAAATTTAATATAAAATAATTATGAAATAATGCTAGGAAGTTTTGATAATTGAATAATGATGTTTCAATTTAAAATGATACAAACAAATACTCCTCTGCAGTAGTAGCAAGTTTGATGCCTTTGATAGAGGTATGAAGTAGATTAGTAAATTTCACATAATATTTGTTTTTTTATTAGTCTGTTATTAAAAAATCCAATGATATTAATTTGTAGTTTAATTTCTATCTGGATGTTTCCACAAGGCTTCACAACTCCACATCGTGAGTGTGCCCCTATTGTATATGAACGTAGTGATTATTTGTATGTTGTAAGTGATTCGTTTGTTATATGTCATTCTATAATTTAATTTATATATTAATGTCTATACTTTTTATTGTATTAGGTGGAGGCCCAAGAAACTTTAAACAAGAGGTCAAGTGAATGAGTTCAATGGAGACCACCATCGTATGCATCTCCATCTTCTCGACATTCCAAGGTAGGTCATGATCTCTTTCCTTCCCCTAGAGGGAAATGACTACATTAGGGTCCTTCGTTGTATGCCTATATGGAATTTTTGAACATATATTTTGTATGATGTATATATGTGGCATAGGATGTCCAGATGTATTTTTTGTAAGCCTATATGGCTTTCTTATATATATTATACTTTTGTTGACATATAATATTGTATGCCTATATAAATTTTTGGTTAATACAAATCTTTTTTACCAACGGTTTCCATATTTGCATTATAAATGAATAATAAACTGATACAACTATAAATGATTAATTTTATCCATATTTACACTATAAATGATTAATTGAATAATTGAATAAGGTTCACTTTTACCATGTAATTGATGCAAGCATTGTAATTAATCATTCATAATTTTCTTGAAACATGTTTATAAGGCATGTGGATGAGAGTTTGAAATAGTCAAATGACTTCTAGGGGTGAGGGATATCCTCAAGGCAAGGTGTTTTGATACATGTTTCATGTCTTAAAGCTTCTTCATCTTGATCTTTGGAATTCCTTCTGTATGTTCTTGCCACTGTCATTTCAAATCTATGACTACCTTATCTTTCATGGAAAACCTTGTAAATTCAACAACTAATTCATAAAACTACCATTTTCCTTAATGGTCTTGAAGACTATCCACTATCATTTTACTCATGGCTTCACAATACTCACCATAAGCACCTTGGCTACCCTTGATTGACAAAATAATAGGCCAATATCTTCATGTATGGTCCTTGTGACTCATCTTTTATATAACTTGTTTAAGTGACCTCTACCCTTTTATTCTTTTGAGCTCATTGAAGTAACACACAATTTTCTCACACATTCTTACTCTTTGACTGTCTAATGTCCTTGCATAGGGTCATCATCATGGTTCATGTTTTGTGCCACTACAACCTTTAGACTGTCGTTTTGAACTCAATTATTTGTAGTGAGGACATTGAATAACACTATCTTATATCTATTCTTCATGAGAACTCTACCCTTTCAAAATAAGACTATATTGTGGTCATGTAGCACTATCCTTTGGTTCATGGGATTGCCAAGATCTCAAATGACTATCCTTTTGAACTCTTCATGTCACTTTCCTCTTCTTGTTTGAGGATTTTCTACTATCATTACCCACTTGAATTTTCATCCTTTCACTATAATTTTAGGAGGTCTTCTGACTTTTCCTCATCAGTGATCCCACAATACTGGTTTACAATTTTTGTCTAAATTGGACATTGAACTAATTTTTTTTAACTAAATCTTCACTTTTGGGCACCTATAACAGCTAAACTGTGAGGAATTTGAAGATGATGCAAACTAGTGATTTGTGACATTTTGTTTTTATATTCTAAATATATTTTTTCAAAATTTGTGGAATCAAATTGCACTTCTTTTTCTATCTCCTTCAAAAACTAGTTTTTAATAGTAAAGACCATTTTTAAAGAGTGTCGTCACTAGCTAACACACAACTTTTTTTCTATGAAGGATAAAATTCTTTTTTTTTTTTAATTTAGATTTGTAACTATGATATCTAGTGCATGGAATTGGTTTTATGTCATTTCATTGATTTTTTTTTTATAATTAAGTTTCAAAGTAAAACCTTTTACAATTTAGACACGATTCACTAGCTAAAGCATAACTTTTTTTGTACGTATCAAAATTCAATTTTTTTTCTGTTGGATCAAGGACATTAGTATCTAGTGCATTTATATTTTTCAATTTTTTTTTATAATTTTCTATTTTTCCACATGTGCAGAACATAGAGCTTGATTTTTGATGAAAAACCTATATTTAATCAAACTAAAAAATAGAATACATAATAAAACCAAAACATATTAAAATTATATTCAATGGATAGCTCGTTTTGAGCACTATCATCATCCAATTGGGTTTGTGAAGTCTCCAACATTTTCATCCTCAACTCGAATTTTGAAGGGAAAAATTTTGCAAAAAAATGGTGCAAGAGGTGGAGAAGGGGGAAAAGGGGGGTTCACTCGAAGGAGGGTTCGAGTGAACCCTTTTTGGGTTCGTTCGAACCCCCCAAAACCCAAAATTTTCTTCATGGGGGCATTTTTTGCAATTTTGCTTCCTCAACGGAATTGTAGACTAGTTTTGTGGGATCACCCTCATGTCTCCATGGTTTTTGCTTTCTTGAATGCTAAGGTCTTCATGAAGACCATTGTTATTGTCTTCAAAATAGTATCTTCTATAGTTAGATGTCCTTCATTTCTTCCAATCATTGTTCAATAAATGTGCAATCAAGTTGTGATCTTTTTTTGTGACCATGTCCCTCATGCCTTGAAGGATTACCATACCTTTTTAAGAACTTTTCTATTCACTAACTCTAATAAGGTTTACATATATGTATCTCAAGTTATCTTATACCCATATTAATCTCTCACATGAATTTTTTTTCTTTGATAGATTTAGATATGCGCTTTGATAAAATAACAACTATGCCTTGCCTTTTGTGAATTAAACTATCTATTTTTGTCATTATCATTTTTTCCAAGGATTCATTGCCATCTAAAATTGAATTTTAATTATATAGTTAAATTTTAATTTGATTTTAAAAATTGAAATACAAATTAATAAAAAATTTAAATGTAATATTATTCTATTTTATTAATTAATGTAATTTAAAAAATAAAAAATTTATGAATATGTATTAAATACATCTAATTATAATTAATATGAAATAAGTTTTTCAAAAGTAATTCTGATATTTTTTTAATGTTTGAATTATTATATATTAACTGAAAATTATAAATTATAAAAATAATAAACAAAATTATGAAATAACAAGAGTACTAATATTTGACAAATTCTTGTTATCATCCAATCATCATACAACTGAATCTACACAATCCTCAACAGAAATATAACAAAGGAGCTGATTATATTAAGTCTTCTGAAGATAATATGTAAGTTATAAAACCTCTAATCTAGGTATTATTAAAGAATCAAAGTACAGATATTCTGAGACTTCAAATAAATCTAAACCACCGTTTAGAAAAATTGCTGAATGGTCCTTTCCTGTCATACATTTGGCGCTTCTTAGCTTACACCATACTCTCAACGCCCACTGAGAGAGACGTGCCATGATTGCAGTTTTTTTGCTTCCAACTTTTGCAATGTATTACTTTGCTATCATTTTTTTCTGCGCTACTCCATTCACTGTAAAACTCTATCAAAACATATGAATTTGTTTTTATTAGATCAATGTGTAATTTCACAGATTTATTTTCTTATATCAGTGTATTCAAATTCAAGAAACCTTAACTATAATAATCATATATATCCAATGCAGTCTCCACAGCTTCTCTGGATTTGTAAACAAATACAATATTGCAAGATTTGAAGAATGGATGACAACCATATGACTATATTAAGAAACCTACTTGAAAATTCATATCAGATCTGTCTCTGTTGAAATGTAGAAACCACCTAAGAAAGTAGATACATGAAATCTAGTAATGCAGTACATATGTATGTGATTTTGCATCATTGGGTGACGGACTGCAAGGCTTTCAGAGCCATACTCATCAAGAAAAAATGGTTATGGTCTCTTATTTTGCATGGTGTTTGAGCTTATTACACATTATAAATCAATATTGAGATCATTACCCTCCTCTGATGGTGGATCGTTGAGTGTGATCCAAAATATCAATAAAAAAATGTACATAACCGATTTAGAAACAATCTTTTAAATATATTTATTATATTGGTTGCTGAACTCTTAGGTTAACCTTACCTCAGTATCCACAAGAGATTCCCCACCACTGACTTCACCTTTCACAAGCCTGTTCTGCCATTAAGGATATTGATCCAGTTATAGATAAAAGATGTATTTGTATCAGAGAAGATGTATTGAAGATTCTGTATTCATCCTCATCCTCATGAAGACCCTCAAACTTCAGTACTAGAGATTTCAAATGTCCAAAACATTTTAACTTTAATTTCAACTGAATTTCTGCAATCAGTGGTTTTCTTATTTGATCTGCCTAGGCTAATAGAAATGCTAAAGTAAAAATCTACCTCTGAACTCTGGACAGAAGAGCTTGCAGTGTCTTGAAGAGAACAGGGCTCAGCCTCCTCCCTATATTCAACCCTTCTGAGCTTACATTTTCTAGGATTCCCATCTGTAAACGAACAAGATGAAACATGATCCAAATCCCTTTGTCTACAATGAAAATGTCTTATTCTTGTTGGATATGATGCAGAGGTTTGTTGTTCTTGTTCATGGTCAGGCAAAGGCAGCTGCTGGGGACCAGATGAGGCATCTGAGATCATAGAGGATTCCTCCTCTTTATTTCCTGCATTGCCTGATTCCTTCTTATAACTTGTAGACACACTATCAAAATGGGTGGTACTTCTATGAGTAGATGATTTATCCAAATACCTTGTCCACCCAGACTCAGAATGTTCTTACTACTACACATTGTGTGTGCAGCTATATTTGCAAATATATAGATATAGAAGTAGTTTTGAGCTGGGATGGCAGAGACTCTGTAACACTCATCAACTATTCCTCATACACCTACTATGACTCATTATACTACAAGCAAAGAAATTGTGGTCCATATTTCTAAACCCAAAGCCTAGCACTGCACATGGCAAGGATTGTAACTCAATCCTCTTACACACTTACCATCTGATCAGTCAGCTGTCCTGAAGGATTCTTTTATCCTTAACTTACCATTTAGCCCCAATTTTTATCAGAATTTTAGCTTTGGAACATACTTTTCCATAATAAATCAAACCCTATTATCATTCTCTAAAACCATCCACCCTGTTCCATTTACTTCTGGTTATTAAAATAGTACACGTACTATTAACTGTGGAAACACACAGTTGTCAAATCCATCTGCTCATTGCTGCCCTTATTATTCCCAGTACTATGGTTTAAAGTTTGGATTCTTAAGGGATATTGACCAATCCCTGAATCATCGCTGAGATAAAGCAATCCATTGAAGGGGGAATATAATTATTTAAATTGACACTGTGTTTTTTCATTACCCTTAGGTGGAACCCAAATGAGCTTGTACAACTGGGTTACATTTGGAAAGGGTTTACTTTTCGCATTCGGTAGGACACGGTACAAACAAGCTACACATAACGCCAAGTAAAAATATCGGTTCTATAATTGTTCCAATAGAATGCTGGCCTTTCTTTGACAACCTGAATTGCCTATAAATTTCTGTACATCTGAAATATAAGTACATTATTTAATGAAAGGGTGAAAACAAAGAAGATACACCTTACCATGAATTTGAAGTCATTAAAATAAAAACACATATAAAATCTTCTCAATACAATTTCAAATTATATTGTTTATGGGTTTTCTGTCATTATAAAGATTCAACTAGGAATTGTATTCTTTATGGGTTTCCTGTCATTATAACGATTCAACTATGACACAAAGTGATCTATTCTATTTATCACTTCAAAATTTTAAAAAATGCTCTCTTTTTATTTCTCACACATGTTCACATGAATAAGTATTAATTTAATTTAATTAGGGGGTGAATTGAGTAATTGAACATGTTCTAATTGATTAATGTCCATTATTCTTAGTAGTATAACGGTAGTAGTTGTGACTTTAAAGCTCTTAGTGTTGATCAAAGCATAGTTTGCGGACCCGCCGCGGACTCGCGAGTCCCTACCCTGGCCGAGTCCACTCGCCGCGGACTTGGGAGTCGAGACCAAGAGTCCTGCCTGGACTCCCGAAGACCTCAGACTGCCGAAGTCCTCCGTGGCTCACTCGAGTCCCACCCAGACTCTCTTGCGCGGCGAGTCCAAAAACGGGTTAAAACCCACGATTTTTTTGCTTTTTTTTTTCATTTTTTGACTGTCACTCTTGAAAACCAGGTCTGCAAATTGCTGTGGGATTGATAGAAGAAGGGAGAACGAACCAAAAAGGTCAAAATCGAGCAAGGTAAGTGATCTAACACTGCTTTTTGTTTGTTTTCTTCAATTTTTTTGCATTCAAAATTTAAAAAATCAAGAAAAATAAGGGGAAATGCTGCCAAATTTTTTTCTATTTTCCTTAATAGCCTAATTCTTATTGTTTCTACTTTCTAGCTTGGTTTTGCATCTTTTTTCTTTTGCAAATGTTTGAAACTTTGAAATTTTGAATCACATTTATTTGCTGATTTTTTTGCAAACCCTAGCTGATTTTTTTTTTCATTTTGAACTTGAAACAACAATGTCGTCTTCAAATCCAAAGGGAGTAAAAAAAGACCCTGCATGGAAGTATGCAATTCCAGGAAATAAAAAAGGTGAATTGACATGTCATGAATGCAACAAATGGATGACAGGAGGAATAAACAGATTAAAATACCACCTTGCTAGAATCCCTGGTCAAAATGTGGAGGGATGCAAGAATACCACTCCTGAGATCATTAGAGAGATGAAGGCCCTTCTTGCTGAATATGAGCTTAAGAAAGAGGAAAGACAAAAAACAAAAGATGCCCTAACATCAGCGATGAGTGGATCTCAATCCCAATCTGCACCCTCTATGCCCCATGGTGTTGCAAGTCCAAGCTTCCGTGCTCCACATTCATCTTTTGGGGAGAGTCCTGATGGTTCTTTTTCTACTGCTAGTCAGGGTCCTTCATCAGGACCAAATTATTTTGTTCCACGTAATGTTCCAGGAGCACAACCTTCACTTGAAGGTACAGGTTGGAATAAAGAAAAGCATCAAGAAGCTAGGATGGCTGCTGCAAACTTTTGGTACTACAATAATCTACCTTTCAATGTTGCAAACAGCCCATATTGGGAAGGTTTGGTGAATGCCCTTATAGTTGCAGGAAAGGGGTTTAAGACCCCATCATCTAAAGATTTGAGTGGGCCATTGCTAGAGGAAGCCGTAAAGAATACACGGTTTGTGGTTGATGAGCAAAAAAAATTTTGGCGAAGAAAAGGTTGCAGCATTTTATCTGATGGGTGGACAGATGGACGAAATAGAACTCTCCTTAACTTTTTAGTGGCCTCTAATGGTGGATTGGTGTTTCTAAAATCAATAGATGCCTCCCATGAAGTTAAAAATGCTGAGACTTTATGCAATCTATTAGATGGGGTGGTCCAGGAGGTTGGAGTTGATAATGTTGTCCAAATCATCACGGACAACGCAGCTGCATATGTAGCTGCAGGTAGACTACTTATGGAGAGGTATCCCACAATTGCATGGTCTCCATGTGCTGCACATTCCTTAGACCTATTGCTAGAGGACATTGGGAAGATTTCATGGGTCAAAAGTGTGGTTGAAGATGCAAAAAGTGTTACAAAATTTATCTACAACCATACTTGGGTGCTTTCTTTGAAGAGGAAATTTACAAATGGCAAGGACCTTGTGCGACCTGGAGTGACACGATTTGCTAGCCACTTCCTCACATTGCAAAGCATTCTTGGTGCCATTAATCATCTCAAACAAATGTTCGTGTCTGATGCTTGGAAGGAGTCCTCATTTTCCAATAGACCTGAAGGGGAGAGGATTGTTGCCATAGTTTTTGATGAGACATTCATCAAAAATGGAGAGGAGTTGATGGGGGTAAGTAGCAATCACACAAAAATAAATTATACATGATAATCTATTTGCTATTTTTTTTTTTGAGGGGTTAATTTTGTTATGATTTAACATTTGTTTTCATTTTTTTAGGTGACAGAACCTTTGGTGAGGGTTCTTCGTATGGTGGATGGAGATGGCATGCCAATGGGGTTCATCTATGAGGCCATGGATAGGGCCAAAGAGGCCATATCACGTTACTATGGCGGAAACAAAAAGAAATATGAAATCATATGGCGCATCATTGATCGGAGATGGACACACCAACTCCACCAGCCGATCCATGCCTTTGCCTACTTCTTGAATCCGAAGTTCTACTTCTCGGACACATTTAAGGCGGATGAGGAGGTCATGGAAGGTCTTGTCATATGCATTGATAGGATGGTGCCTGATCCTGAGCTGAGAGATAAAGTGCTTGATGAGTTGGAGGTGAGATTTGTTACATCTTATTTATGAATTTGCAATGTTGAGCCTTGACTATCTATGAATTTTCTATATTTGATTTACTTTTTCTTTTATCTATTCAAGGTCTACAAAGGTGCAGAGGGGAGACTCTTTTCCTCCCAACAAGCAATTGAAAGGAGAGGAAAACAACAACCAGGTAAAAAATGAAATTAGAAACTTGATTCTTACATATAGATTGTTTAAAGTTTTAAACTTTACTTTATTCTTATTTCTTAATACTTATATTTTTTAAACATGTTTTTGTAGATCTATGGTGGGAGAACTATGGTGCTAGCACACCAAATCTTCAAAAGCTAGCCATACGTGTCTTGTCACAGCCATGCAGTGCTTCTGGGTGTGAACGAAATTGGAGTTTATTTGAGAACATTCACACAAAGAAGAGGAATAGGTTGACTCAGCAGCGCCTAAATGATTTAGTTTTTGTTCGATACAACCTTCGCCTTCGAACTATAAAGGTGGAGGGTGTTTCACATGAGTCCATTGACTTGGATGACATTGATCCATATGGTGAATGGACTATTGATGAACAAAATGATGAGGCTGATGTCTTCCTTACTAATGAGGATCTTGCTGAATTAGAGAGAGCAGCAGCAGAAGAAGCAGCAAGATTGGATGCCATGGAGGACGATGAAGACACATTCGAATATCATGTTTCCCCTTCTCGATCTCCTAGTCCTCGTTTGGATACTATAGCACGGGCACCTTCTAGATCTAGGCCTCCAAAATTGAGTACCATTGGGAGGGGAAAAAGGAAGATGTAGATTATATGTGGTTGTTAATGTTTTCCTCTTTTTGACATGATTATATGTAAACATTTATAAATTTATGATGCTGTTCTACATTGAAACTATGAGTATTTGATGAATATGAATGATGAAATTTCAATTATTGAGTGTTTGATGATCATATGACGTGTAATCTTTGAATTATAAGTGTTTGATAATCAAATTAGGCTCTTATGTTCTCTAAATGCATTAATTTGTTCTTGTTTTTTTGTAAAACTACGGTTTTTTTTTTTGCCGAGTCCTTGCCGAGTCTTTTCCCGAGTCCGTGCCGAGTCCCCGAGTCCGAGTCATATTTTGGGCTGCCGAGTCCGCGGCGAGTTCGAGTTTCCCAACTATGGATCAGAGTACTCATAACTGAATGAAATGTATTCCTTAGATCTACAAAGCAACAAATCATGTAATGTCACAATCAGCGCACTGTTAAAACGTGACTTAATGCACAACTGCTAGTCTACCTTTGTTTGGATCTTTTTTAACACCTCAATAAAAAACATACTGATGTGTACCTAAAACCTTAATTATAAGTGGGGGCATTATCAAGTAAATCATTGCAAAAAAAAAAATGATTTGAAATTGTCATGTATGATTTTAAGAGGTGCAAAATTAGGATGCTCAATTATTAAATCTTTTCCCTAAAACATATTCCACTAACATTTTATTTTAGGAACTTATGTACTGTTAAAATTCTTTCCCATAAAATTAAATTTAAAACACGCTTACATTAATTCTATTACTTTTAAATCCTTCTAGTTTATTAGCATTGCTCCATATGAAATTAAAATTCAATCTTCAAATTTCTCAACTATCTAGCTCTTGGTATATTTATAGTTTTGTGATTCAATATTTAAACCTACATTGGGAGGTTGTTAGAAAATATTGTTAAGTCTCATAGTGAACCTGCACATGCCATATCATGGAGCTTACATGCAAGCTATAGAAGCCTATGCAAGAAATGAATTACAGGTTAACAAGTCAGAAATTTTCATGTTTCCGTCGACGTCAGAGATAAATTTGGAAATTGTGGCCATTGCAATGCTCTTAAATAGACAGAATGCGAGGTCATCATGCTCACAAATTCACTTAATGAACTTAAAAATGTCTCTGTCATTTAGATTCTGTCTCCCTTCCCCTTGGCCACCGGACAAACTAGTTTATCTTGTGCAATTTGCTTGTTAACAAATTATACTTTTCCAGATTCTTAAGACTGTTGTGTAAGAGTATTGGAGGAGGGTTGAGAAAAAAGATAATTTAAGGAATGCTTGAAAATGGTGTGTAGGTGGAAAGGTGGTTGTTGCCACTTATAGCCCACAGGATGAGGAATGAACCCACTGTAGGGTAGAACAGTAGAAAATGAGCAACATCTAATCTAAATAATGTACTGTCAAGACATAACAAATCAGGGCAATGGGATGGATAATAGAGACCAGCTCGAATAGTGCCCATGGTCCTGAAGATCAATAGTCGACCAACATAATATTGTAAAAAGAATACTTCGAACTTTGTCAATCATGCAACTGGTCAATACAAAAAGTAAGGGCTGATAAATGTTAGAAATCCATGGTATATCCCATGCACTCCCTACCAAGGCCATTTCATTTCATCCTACTATGGGCATGTGCTCTACATATCTAAACTCAAGTGCTTAGGGTTTTTATTATTGTCTTTAACAATAAAATCAAAAGTAAAGGTACAAGTTAGACTCCTAAGGTCATTTTGATTAACCTATGCACTCTTTATCAAGGCCATTTCATTTTGTCTTACAATGCACACTTGTCCTACCTACTTAAGCTCAAGAGATTAGGGTTTGTACTATTGTCTTTAATAACCTATGTAATTCTTATTAAGGTCATTTCATTTTGTCTTACAATACACACTTATCCTACCTACCTAAGCTCAAGAGAATAGGGTTTGTACTATTGTCTTTAACAATAAAATCAAAAGTAAAGGTACAAGTCAGACTCCTAAGGTCACTTGATTAACCTATGCACTCCTTATCAAGGCCATTTCATTTTGTCTTATTATGCACACTTGTCCTACATACCTAGGCTCAAGAGATTAGGGTTTGTACTATTGTCTTTAACAATAAAATCAAAAGTAAAAACACAAGTTAGATTCTTAAAGCAAAAGGCTCAGCCATTTTGTCGTTACAAATAGAAAGAAGATATATGAGCACACCTACTCATGTCACCAATATTAAGGTTTGAATGTATGCCTAAATGGTATAATAGTGAATGTGAAGTGATGTCAGGATGGTTTGGTTTCAATTTTATTTTCCACAATACTTTCATGTTTTGCTATTAATTATGACATATTCTCTATGTTTAAAATGGAGATCATTTGAGTTTACTATTGTTCACACTTGAAACTTGTTCTTATGAGTCTATATTGCATATATTGTCACAACATCATGCCTTTATTTTTATTCTAAATTGATAAATAATTCAATATCAAAACCTTTAGTACTTTTGAATGTTTGTAGGAAGGATAAATGTTAAGTGTAGGGTAAAACAAGATAATTAAAAAGAATTATGTTAGTAGGGAAAACACTAGAGTACAAAATAGAGTAGTAAATCCTACCACAAACCACTGCAAGAGGGTTGTAAAGTTCCTGGCTGACAAGTAATCTCCAAGAAGTAGGTTAGTTTG